>OY101451.1:100186162-100562069 GCA_956483635.1 Panzeria rudis
GGAATTTTAATTTTTTTCTTATACAAATTATTTTTTAACTTTTTCCCGGGAATTTAAGTTTTGTTTACCCGGGAAAGGGTAAAGTCTGGGATTTTGAGAACCCTATGTAGAAATAAGTAATAATAATAGCATGGTTATAACGACTGATTCTGGCAGAAGGTGCCGTACCAAAAAGAAATATACGCTTATCGGCGTTTTAAAAATTTACCTCTTAAAATTTCCCCCTTTTACACATTTTTATAGTGGATCGGCATAGAAAATCTTGTAATTCTTACATTTTAGGTATAAAATGGGTTCAGCACTTTTATGTAAAACTCAGCGACAAACATTTTTGTGGAACATTTTAACCCTCTAACTATTCGTTGTATGTGTCTTTTTGTGCCTTTCTTAAAAAAAATGGAGAAAACCTCACCTTTAGTGGCGATATAGCGGCTGAAATGTTCTACTAAAATATGTGCTATAAAATTCTATTTCAGGTCTTCAAAGACACCCAAGCTCCAGACTCACCTTGAACGCCAGAAATCATTCAAAACTTTAATGGTTAATTTCGTACTTATTAGCAGGGCTCGGTCTTTCATATAACTAAAAATTGATTTTAATAGCTTAACAACGCACCTAGAAATGAAAAATAAGCGCAAAAATATGCATTTACCAACGAACAAAGTACCAAATCTAAAATAATACGAAAATAATTTTTTTTTATTATTAGAAAAAAAAATTTATATAATACCAATATATTTGGGCCTATTAGTTAATACAACCGAATTTTACTTGCGTTTCCAGTCGGCAACTGAAAATTAATGGTTGCCAGAAAGGTACTAAATAGCAACTGAAATTGACAGCTCTCAATTACCAGTTGCCATCAGTAGTATCATTTTCAGCAACTAACTGGCAACCCAACTGAGGCTCGGTTGCCATCCATAATCTGCTTATTAATATTTTTTTTTAAAATTGAGAAATATGCATTAAAAAATGTTTATAACTCCAAAAATATGCATTTATTGCCAAAATATACAAAAATATGCAGTTAACATCAAAATATGCAAAAATATGCAACTACAAATCGATGCCAAACTACGTAAAATTTAATGATTCGCATAGATAATTAGCCAATACCTATTTATCTATCACCAGAAAAAACATGCATTTGCATGAAAGTCCGAGCCCTGCTTATTACTAATAAGAAATTGGTATAAAAAATCTTTTAAGCCTTATGCTTAAAGGTAAAATATATGCTCAGCACTTTTATCCAAAACACCACGAGGAACATTTATATTAGGGGGGTAACCGATACCGATATATCGGCGATACATCATATTTTCCGATACATCGGTATCGGCGATATTTTACTGTCGATACGAAGATGCTTTTTAAAATTTTTACAGAGTATCGGTATCGTACCGGTAAAAAGGGGTATCGTTACGTCCCTAATTTATATAGAACATTGCTATATTACCGGCAGGGGTACCACAAAGAAAAAATTTTTCCTACCAAAATTGTCCTCAAAAACTACCAAAATCTACCAAAAGCGACCATTTTGCTACAGTTCATTATATTTGATTTATATAAAGAAGATTTTTTAGAATATACATTTGACACTACAAAAATAATCAAATCTCAAAAGGAAACGTCATTGCGATTTCTTCCAAAAATGATCTCAATATTTTTCAAGGACAACTCGTCATACGATTTTTCTGTGTTCAGGAGAATTTTGCATATGAGTATGGCTGCCTTCCTAAGCGCATGTTGCTTTATAATTCAACAATGTCACGTATTCCTAAACGAAACCGTGCAAACTTTGACAAAGTATTCAGGTATGTTCTGACACTCGCACGATTGTCAAATCGCATGTGAGTTGCAAATCGCCAAACTTGATTTTTCATGTTCTGTAACTCACGCGTTTTGCATGCGATTTGCCGTATTAAATAGATCAGCTGTTTATTGAAATCGCCTGTGCAGAAGAAAACAATGGACAATCAAAACCAAACAAAATGTTTTACGTTTCATATTTTTAATACAAATTGTAAGAATATGATACTAATTTTGGTGCAAATAAAAAGAAAACATATTTAATTTAATTTATTTGTCATTGTATTGTTTCTTTAAAGTTGAGTTTAGTCTAAATTCATCAGTTCACTCAGTTTACTCTTGCGATTTGAACTCGCCAAAAGTCTGGCGATTGCGATTTACAGAACACCTCTCTTGCGAGTTCATGTCACAATCGCAAATGTTATGTGAAATGCGAGTGACAGAACATGCCCGATTGATTGCATTCCTAAAGTCACTTGTTTTGCAGCTGAAATGTAAATAAACGCAACTAGCGCACTATTTGAATTGGCAATGCTTTTTCGTTGACAATCTATTTGATTTGCAGTGTTGTAAAGTATCAGACCAACCTAAATTGCGACGCAAAGCGTTGTCTGGCTGTCAAAATTTCTCATGCCCATACAAAATGTATGAAACCAACCGATATAACGCGACGCCAACGCTTTGCAATTGGAAAATCCAATTTTGACAGCGCGTAAAGAAGTGAAGTTGGCTGCAGAAGTACTGTTGTTTATTTTGTTAATGCTCACACATACACATATCATTTTGTTAAGTAATGTAAATTTAGTTACTTTTAGGTCAATTAAGCGTCTTCATCTCTATTTCTTATTTCTATTTAGAGTTTTTTATTAATCAAAGTGAGTAGACATTACTGTTTCTGGCGCAACGCTAGCGCTCTAATTTAGGTTACTCATTTCAGCGTAAAAGCTAAGCGTTAAATCACGTTGCGCTTTGCGTCGTAATTTAGGTTGGTCTGTATGATTGCTTGATTTAAATACTGCTTTGACGTTGCATGCAGACGTTTAGGAAGGGAGCCTATTTCTATAAAAAATTCCACTTTTTCCCATATACAATTGAGACCTGGCATTCAAAACTTAAATAATATTGAGAGCTATATGAGAATCTGAATGAAATTCGTTGAGACAGGCGCTCCAGTTGGTTTGTAGTTTATTATTTTTACTAAGATTTTTTTTCTGAAAATAATCAAATTCGGGTTTTAAAATTTAAAAACTTCTTTTTGGTTTCATTTTGTTGCATAGTGCTATTTTATAAGTAAGTGAAGTGAGTCAAGAATGAATTACACCCACCTTTGCTGATCGATATCGACCACTTTAACGATCGTTGGTCTGTCTGTCTATATCAATAGCAATAGTAATGTAATACCTTTCGTTTAATTAGTTTTGATTTCCTTTTCATCCAACAAAAGTTTGAGGTTGCCTTATTGCCTAATAGTTTGTTTTGACACCTACAACAACACAAGCAACGCCTGAACGGTGGGAAATTTCTGATTTTTTTTTATGAAAAGGGATATTGTATTATGACCTCTTAACATTGTTTTTGTAAAACTAAAAAAAAGAAAATATTAAAACGGAAATAAAAATTAAGCGCGCACGTTTAAAACTAATGGATTTTCTTTCATACCCCTTTATTTATTTTCATTATTATTTATACATTCAAATTTGTTTATGAAACAAATTATATTCATTTTATATTGTACGTACGACTGACTATATGAAATGGATATGGAAGGATATCAGTGTTGATGATGATGATGATGATGATGATGTTGTATGTAAATAATCATCTATCAACAAGCCAAACAAAGCAATTTTCCATTGTGTGCGCTTTACTTACCAACAAACGTTAATGGATGTGTTTTAAAACATCAAAGTCATTAAATTTTGAATGTAAAATGGTAAAAAAAGCCACCAAATAGTAGTGTGCTGATATTTTCCATTACAAAGTTCAGTGGTGATGACATACATATTGTGTACGTTCGTTCATATGTAGTTAAGTATACTTTTGTAGTCAGGCAAATAATACACAAATTAGGTTTATAAATCATTAAGATTTTCAATAAAAATTTATTATCATATTTGAAAAATCAGTAGCGTGGGAAGTGCTTTAGAAAATGTATGCATGTGTGTATACTATGTAAATATAAAGCACTTTTCATATGCAAATTAGCTAAAAAAAATCTATGTGAACGTGTTTTTTAAGTGCTCCCTATTTTTTTAAGCAAAATACATGCATAAATACATTTACATAGAGTATATCTAGGCAAATTAAATGGTATATTAATTATATAGAGCAAACTCAGCACGTGTGATTAATTTTAGGGAGAATTAAATTCCCCTACCCCCTTTTGCACATAGTAGCTATATGACTCGGCATAGGAAACATTGTAAGCCTTACGTCTAAAGTATAAGATGAGTTCTGCTTTTTATGCAAAACACCACGTGATAAATTTTTGTGGAATATTTTAGCCCTCTATTACTTTGCTATATGGGTCTTTCTGTCCCTATCTTAAAAAGGGACAACTATATTGCCCCTTCAGCGGCAATATAGCGGCATGAAATGTTCTACAAAAATGTTCCTCATGGTGTTCAACATAAAAGTGCTGAAGACATCTTATGCCTTAAACGTAAGGCTTACAAAATTTCCGATGGCGAGTGCGAACTGTGAATAGGTACGAAATTAACCTTTAAACATATTTTAAGTTTTAATTGATTGATTGATTGGCGTTCAAGTTGGTTCTAGAGCTTGGGTGTCTTTGAAGACCTATAGTAGAATTTTATGACAAATATTTTTGTGGAACATTGTTACCCGCTATATCGCCGAGGAAGCGGAGTTTTTTGCCCATTTTTTAAGAAAGGTGCCATAAGACCCATACAGCAAAGAGCTAGAGGGTTAAAATGTTCCACAAAAATATTTCTGGTGGTGTTTTACATAAAAGTGCTGAGCACATCTTATACCTTAAACGTAAGGCTTACAAGTTTGTCTATGCCGAGTACTAATTGTGAATAAGTACGAAATTAACACTTAAACAAATTTAACTCCACCTAAAATGAATACCAGAGACTTTCAAAACGCCGTTACACGTAAATATTTTTTTTGGTGCCGTCTGCCAGAATCAGTCGTTAGTACCATGTTATTTTTTGGTGCAGCACAGTGTCTTTGTTATTTGTTTTCCTCATACTAGGATACAATTTGAAATATTTCGTAGTTTAATCTTCTTTAAATTTTAAAATATTCCAATAATTAATAACCACGACAAATTTATATTTCCTTATATGAAAATATTTTTAAGTATATTTTCTCATGTCTGTCTCTCAATTTACTCCCCTTAAAGGATTATTAAGCAATTCAAATCGATGAAAACATTTTACAACTTCCGGCCAAACAACTTTTGATAAAAAGAAAAATCGAAAGAAAATAAGATGAAAAAATGACTACAATAGCATTAAAAAAGAAATTCTTCTATCAGAACAAAAAACTTCATAAAGAATCAGAAAAAACTGAACAACAAATCATTTCATTGACCATACCATAACATAGAAGACAGAGGAAAAACGGAAAGATAGAACATGTTATAATTTTTTATTGAGAACAAAAGATTTACTTGATTTTTCCGGTCAATACAAATCAATAGAATGCAAACTTTTTTTCCACATTTTGATAAAACAAAAATGACACATATCGTTTACAAAAGTGGAGACTGATACACGTGGACAGTTAAAGGAAGTTAGTATAACTACAATAAATAGTTAAAATTGCTTTAGAAAACTATTTTCGGATAAGTAAGGCGGTAAAATAGTTGATCAATTTTGAAAATATTTATCAGAAACCAAAATTGATTTCAATTAATTTTGTAATTGAATCAATTACTCGATTAGTAAGAAACGAAACTGCCTAGTAATTTTGTTAAAAACTTTGAGCAATTAAAATTTAAAATTTTAGTAATTGAAATATCCAATTTTCGCTTTATTACACTACATAGAAAAAAACCAAGTTCAAAATACGACGAAAATTGTATATTTAATCACTGAAATTCCAATTTTCAATTACTCAGAATTTGTAAAAATTGTTAGTAAATGTAGTTTTTGATCACATGAATAATTGGTTCAATTACGAAATTAATTAAAACTAGTTTTAATTTTTGATCTAGTGTATTAATTGAAAATTCTTTAGGAATAATTTTTGTCTGTGTATGCAATAAAATAAAACTTTTGTCATGACATTTGATGACAACTATATAACTATAAAGGGAGGGAAATTTAACTCCCCCTAGAATGAGTCGCAGATGTAAACTTTCAAAACGCCGATACACGTATAAATTTTTTGGTGGCCTCTACCAGAATTGGTCGTTACAGCCTTGTTATTAATAAAATTAAATATTCGAAATTTTCCACTTTATTATTATGGAAATCGATTTTGAAAACGTAGCAATTTTAAAGGTTATTTTTAATACACTTTTCAACCAATTTTTATAATTTTTGTGATACAATTCTTTTTAACAAAGACATTTTTTTTATAATATTTGTGCCACCATTTAAAATGGCTTCGTTTTCGAAATCGATTTCCATCACATACCTGAATATTTATTCATCGATTTGCATGAAATAAAGCTTATTTTATTTGTGGTATATGCTGCTTTATGATTGATTGCTTAACAAAAATGGTAACTTTTTGCCATTTTCGATTTTTTTTTAATTTTAAGAAATAAAAATTTTTTATGTATATATATTTCAATATGGCGGTCTATAAAAAAAATAATATTCAAACAGCTTAAAGGTAATTTCGTTTCAAGTTTTTTAATGGTAATTGTAATAAAATTGGACAACACCTTCCCAAGTTTTGATGAAATCGGTGGAACAACCACTTCAAAACTCGATTTTTTCCAAAAATCAGGTAATTTGACTTTATTGTGAATAAAATCAATATTTATTCATCGATTTTCATAAAATAAAGCTCATTTATTTGTAGTAAATGTGGCTTTATGATCAGTTAAATGCAAAAATGGTAAGTTTATGCCATTTTGGATTTTTATTCATTTTTAAAAAATAAAAGTTTCCAATTTTGCTTAAGAAATTATATTTTTCATTCATTGTTGCCTGAATAATTCCGAAACCGGGTAGTATATAAAAAATATTTAGAACAGCTTAAATATTGGCCCTTATTACGGTTGTCGTAGTCGAAATCAAACGACTCCAATGTAAAACTTATAGCAAGCGTAGCCACATTTGCTCGATTTCGTCAAGACTGCGACAACCGTAATAAGGCAGAATATGTCAAGATTTTTAAAGCGGTTTTTGTTAATCAAATTCGACAACCCATTATTCCTGAGTTATGATAAAATCAGTGGAGCAAACTCTTTAAAAATCCAAAATTTTAGAAAAAATAAAAAAATTAGGGAACAGTAACACATAAACAAAAAAATATAGTGGTACTCTTGCATAGTAGAATTTTATGACAAATATTTTTGAAGGTCATTTCAGCCTGTTGAAGTGGTGTGTTTTTAGCGCTTTTTTAAAAAAAGAGACAAAAACACCTATGCCAAAAAGAGTTAGACGCTTACAACGTTCCACGAAAATGTCCCTCGTATTGTTTTACATAAAAGTGCTGAACACACCTTATACCTAAAATGTGAGTATTACAAGATATCCGATTCACTATATCAATATGCTAAAGTTGGAACTTTAACTCCCTTTAAAATCAATCCCGATTTAAGAACTTTATTATTTTTTTGCTTGCAAAAACTTGGGACGTGGCAATACTGTCGTTCTATGAAGCTCTCTTTCTTGTTGTTTTTTGCACGAAAAAAAAACTAACTTCGTTTGCTTAAACTCTTCTTCTTCACATCTCAATTCTTTAATCAGTTTATTTGCAAAATTTCGGTAACGTGCACGTTTTTATATATTTTTCAAGTTAAAACTTAAATAAAAATTGTAAAAAGTGTTAAATTATTATAGAAATATTAAATAAATATAGAGAATGAATTTCTCTATTAAAGTGTGATGCAAATTATCACTAATCTTTGCTTTTAAGATGAAAAATACTTAATTTTGTTAAAAAGAAAGTTAAAGCAGCGAAGTTACGGGCGCAGAATCTGCTTCGTTTATTAAATGTGTATCTATAGTTCTTGTAAATGATAGACAAAGAGGAAGGAAATTAAAAAGTGGCATTTTTGTTAAAAGTCAAAGCCGCTAATGCGACGGCGCATTTTGTTTTTTATTTGTGTCATTCTCTTATAAAAAGTGTTTTGAGTGTTGTGTGTATTTTTATAAGTAAAAGAAAGAGGAAGGAAATGAAAAAACTTAATTTTGTTTGAGAGTTAAGGCTTGAGAGTTAAGAAAGTTCTAAATTTTATAAAACTTAAAATTTAATACAAAAAAGCAGAAACGCGCGTTTTAAAAACGCCCGTGTGGCCTAGCCCTAAGGCAGTTAATCGACGTCCCAGGTTTTGTTGCTTGTTGTTATATGTGTTGTTTTTTTTTTATAAAAAGTGTTTGATCGCTATTGTAAAAACATAGAAGATGAAATGTTTTGCAGTAAAAAATGTACGCCGGTCCACGGAAATAGCATTTAAAATAAGCAGTTTAGCACAAGAAAACTCAAATCGAGGTAAGTCGACTTAAACAGTTATTAACAAAAACACTTATTTCACTTATTTCTACACAAAAAGTATATTTTTCAAAAATTAGATATTTAGAAAACTTCAAAAAAGTACCTTGTTTAAAAATTTATTTTACAAAAAGTATCACTTCCAAAAAAGTTCCCTTTAAAAAAGTATTTTTTCCCAAAAGTACGTTTCCAAAAGAAGTGCATTTCCCAAACAAGTACCTTTTTCAAAAAGTAGTTATTGGAAAAAATAAATACTTTTTCAAAGAAAACTTTTTCCAAAAAATATTTTTTCTAAAGAGCACCTTTCTATAAAAGTCCCTTTTCCAAAATAGTACATATTTTTCAAAAAGTAGCTTTTTACAAAAAATAGCTTTTCAAAAGTGCCCTTTTCTAAAATTTCTGTTACAAATAAGCTTCTTTTCAAAAAGCAAAGAATCACCTATTTAAAAAATTTAAATATAAAAAAAGATAAAGTAACTCTAAATACAGAAAATATATTAAAAAAGTTCCAATTTCCTGGTTTTGAAATTTTAAAGTTAACAAAATGTAATCGTTTAAATAATCACTTTCTCGATTATTGACCTGGAACCCGTTTTGCTCTTAAAAGTTTCTTCTTTACGTCCCACAGTGGTTCATATTGGGAAAAAGGCTATTATCTCTATATTTGTGAAATTTGCGATCCAATTACAAAACGATGTATGTACAAATCATAGAGGAAGACCTAAGCTTTCAGAACG
Organism: Panzeria rudis; assembly: GCA_956483635.1. Lineage (NCBI taxonomy): Eukaryota > Metazoa > Arthropoda > Insecta > Diptera > Tachinidae > Panzeria > Panzeria rudis. The sequence goes on from OY101451.1 coordinate 100,195,351, forward strand.
TTGAAATTTGAATTACCCTGTTGAAATGCACGTTGAGCTACAGGGTGCTAAAATTGACTACCTCGGGCATGAAAAATCTTTTTTTTCCAATGGGAACCAATGCGCCCCATTTATGCCGATGCTCTTAATTACTAAGTATGTAATAGTTAATTTGTTCGTGCTTAAGGAGCCTGTTTCAAGTATTGAAAAATTGGCCAAATAGTTTTGGCTTCAGTGAATTTTTCCCTATTTACTCTTTTTGGTACATATTTTGTCCTCCTTCAAAAAAAAAACAAATCGCCTTATTTACATATTTCGACGATTTAAAAATACTTTTCGGCAATATCGCTGTTCTTTTCCACAAAATTTGACGATTTTTTAGATTTTTATTTACCAATGCTATTTGGCAACTTTGCCGATTACCTTTTTATAGACTTTAAAATATCCTCTTGTTTGTATTTTATCCATAAAAATTTCCCCCAACTACCCATAAAATTTACAAGAAAAAAAATTCAATCTGTTTAGTTCATTTATGACTTCCACCCGCTGTGAATTAGCAACAAAGTCATTTACCAGATTTCAATTTGTGCTACAAAAGTGTTTACGAGGTTTTCCTTTTTCTTCTGTAAAACTTTGCGTTGATTTGTAACACTCCCCTCTGCTCCAGCAGCTAATAACAACAAAATGAGTTTAACCCTGTGAAACTCCACCCATTATTTGTTTTATTAAGGCCCACATTAGAGCACACATGTACTCACACTCATTTATAACTCTTGCTCTTTGGGGGGTTTTAATAGAAAACAAAGCAAAACAAAAGAAAAAATATGTGAGAGAGAGAGAGAGAGAGTGCATTCGATTAAAAGGAAATTTGTTGTTTATTTCTCTGTTTGGTCATGTAGTATTTGTTGGTTTTGGTTTAAAGGGGGAAATAATAGTGAAATAAAAATGGTTTTCATTAAAGCCGGTTAATGTTAACAGGGAGACGTATTCACTCTTTAACTTGGTTAAATATGCTTACCCACTTGACCAAGACTTTCGTTAATGATATCGATTTCGAATATATCTCGACCATTTATCGTGTAAAACTATCGAGAATAACATTCAAAAATGAGTCGAAAAAAGTTTACCTGTTGCTCAGTTTTGTTTCAAAAAACATTCGATTTCGAAGGTTCGTTAGCAATATCAAAATTGAGCTAATATCGAGCAAATTTCGATATCGCAAAAAGCCAGGAGCAATAGTAACTTTTTAAGATTATTAACTTTATTTTTTTAGTTTATGTGTTTTATTTATTTTATAATTCTTTAACTTACGCTGCAGTCAATCAGATTTGACCTCGGTGCCTCCAGGCTAAGAAACTAACATACATCCACTAGGCTATCATGGCAAATTTTTTCTCTTCAATTATTGCACATATGTACGTATGTGTTATTTTAATTATTTAACTTACGATGCAGTCAGACATATTCGAACATGGTACCTCTTGGCTAACAGACTAACGCACATCCACTAGGCTAGGTCACACATTCGAAAAATTATCGACAGAAGTTCGCTTTAGTGAACATTCGATTCTTTTTAGATTCGCGAATAAATATCGAAGAGTTTTGTTGCAAAATTTCTTTCCTTTAGTGAACATTCCGTTATATCGAATATCAGGTCAAGTGGGTATGTATAGATGTATCTACATATTTGAATTTGGACGTTTGTATGTGTGTATACTTACTTTTTGACAATATTTGACATTAATGGTTAATTTACTTTTGAGAGTTTGTACTGAATTTAATGAAAGTCTGGACAAACAAGAACATAAGTATCGTTTTATATACAAGCAAGCTAATTAAAACTTAAAAACTAATACCAGATTGTGTCAAAAGCTCTATAGTATGAATCTACATTGATTATTAGGCTAAGGTTCGTAACGTTGTATTAAGAAAGAATTGGGTATGATTAATGTTCCAAGGAACAATGGAAAAATTAACACTAACTTAATTTTTCAACGTACACAGCAGAACAGAGTACCGCCACTTTCGGAAGCCGCTACACTTCCATCGTCAGTGCTCACGTGTATTTGCTATCACCACTTGCCAGGTGGCTCTGTTGAATGTGATTTTAATTCTTATATATACAACTTTTTCGTGAAAATTTAATACGAGAATTAAATCACTCTCAAGCTGATATTGAAGTGCACTTTCCCAGCTTTGCCATCGGTTTATTTTTCTTCATTCCCATTTTTCTGATTTTTGTTCTACTCAATACAAACTTTTTTTGATTGATTTTATACTCAAGTATATATGAACATGTAAACATGTCTATAGTATATTTTTGGAATGGTATTTCCAGTTTCTTGACTATGATAGGCCCAAGTATTGAATGTTACTTAAAAAGATTCCTAAATACTATTTGGCTTTGAATTTACTGTGTTAAAAAACGAGAAACAACCACAATGTTCATCATAACGACTTTCTAGTTAAAGAAAAATAAAGTTAATTTTATGTAACCAAAAATTCCTTATATTAATTTTATGTATTTACAGAAATGCAAAAATATTTAAAAGAAGTGAAGTAAATGCCTCAATGGATACTAATTAATAACTTAAACAAAATAAGTTTTTATGATTTGTTTTGCAACTAAAATTTCTTTTACAAGTTGCCATGATTTTTCTTTGCGCCTTGTTAAGTTTAACTCTAATTTATGGCCTCCCAAATAATGACCATTTAATGAATTAAATTCAAACAAACATTTCATTTTTGTGCTATTTCTACAAAAATTATTAAACGCATCACTAAACTTTGTAACCATTTATTATAAAAGGAAAATAGTATAACAAAATCCCAAAAAAAAGCAGAAGCAAAAAGTCTGTTTTAAAATATAAAGCAAATAAAGGATTCAGATCATTAAATTCCGGAAGTAAGACAAGAGCAACAATAACGGCTGGTAAACTACAAAAATTTGCATACACGCAGAACTTGCCAAGAAACAAAAAATTGGTTACAGGCGAAAACAATAAATTTAAAAACAAAACTAAATTATAAATTATTTATAATTTTTCAAGAAGAAATGTAAACAACCCTTCCGGTTAATAAATCATGCGGTTATTTTTTTATACATTTTTATTTTCAATTTATTTAGAAAGTCCTTTCCTACTAACTCCAACTCTTTTTTCTTTTTCTTTCCAAATTATTCCAAAATCTTTTGGTTGCGATGTTATCACTTTTCCTCACACTTCATTTAAAAACCACAAAATTTTATTTTTTATGTGATAAGAGGAAAACTGAAAGCATTTTAAAATTTTATATTTTAAAATACATATTTTATTTTTGCTTTCCACTTGTTACAGCTAACTGTAAAGCATCATGCTCTTTGGCCATTTCCGTTTCCTTTAGTCATTTGTAGTTGTGATTGTAAAGTTGACTTTTTTCAAGTTTTTACTCTATTGTTAATATTGTTTACATGCCATTTAACAAATAATTTCATTACATGTACGCCAAAAAAAAAAGAAAGAAAAAAGTACATAAAAGGATTTAAAAATACACGGAGAGAAGAAATACGATTTCAAAGTCCTTTCAGTACTAGAGAGTTTCATTTACTCATAACAATTCTTTTCTCTCGATGTATTTTAATATTCATGGGCGGTCGAATCCACAGTGGGGCAAAATTAAAATATTTTATAAATAAATCAGCCATTTCTAAATAAAGTTTCACATGGAGCGGAGCTGTGAAGTTCTTGTTATATTTTATGGTTAGTTAGTGCTGGTTCAAACACCTCAAATTTTCTTGATCAAGTTTCAGTTCAGAGAAATTTGTATTCATATCTCTGTCTTTCTCACAACTGTATCTAAACTTGATCAAGAAAACTTGACGTGTGTGAACCAGCTATTAGTAGTGAAAAGTAAAATTCTTAAATTTTTCAGAACCTTGCTCTAGTATTTATTAAATTTTTGCCCATACAAGAAGCATGAATGATGCTTCCCCTCTATAAAACATTTTTTTTCTTCAGGACCATATAAAAAATTAAATTAAATTTATAATTTTTTGGTGGCCCTGGACTTCTTCGAATTCGACATATTTTCCAACAAAATTTTGAATTTAGCCCATATGATGTAAAGTCCTAAAGCTTGGATACAAAAACAAATACCACTTGCAAGGCCAGGCAGTCAATGCGATAACCACTGCAGCTACAACAAATATCCTTCTTAAATAGGAATACTCGCCTGCTATGTCCATCTGGAATTTTATATTGATCGGATTCTCTGCTTAGAAATAGCTGATATATTTCCAAAATATGTATTTTGATTCCGCCCCACTGTGGAGTGCACCACTCACTCACTATGAGTTTATTCGCTTATCGCTTTTAAGTATTAAGACATACGCTATCATTGCAATTCAATAGACACAACAACAAACAAACGTTCAATATTTTGTTAAAGATGCTTTGGTTATTGACTTTTTTGCAAATCACTTTTTATGACCTTTTTAACTTTTAGTTGTATGCCAAAGAATTGAAGGAGAGGGTGGGTGTTAAAAAAGCCCATGTTTTTCAAAGTTCAGGGGGGGTTCATTTCTAGATATAAAGCATATGTTATGATGGTTGATTGTATGAAAATAGTTAAACAAGATTTGTTACGTTTATTTTTTTTTTATTTTTTGTCCTTTCAATTGAGTTTGTTTTTCCGCTTAAAGTATTTCCTTTTTATTGGTTTGATTTTGTGTCTGTTGTATGTCGCTCGTCTCTGTGTAAGAAGAAAATTGTCAACTTCATTGTGATTTTTTTATGGCCTTTTAACAATATTAAGTACTTTTCTTTAGTTTTGTGATAAATATATTGTTGTTGTTGTTGTTGATGTTGTCAACATCATTATTGCTAATCTAAACAAATTTTATCATTAGGGCGGCAAGAAAAAAAAAAGAATAACTTGTTTTTTTTTATTAAGACAAGGGTCAAAATAAGTAGATGGTTAAGTAAAATATTGTCAATCAATTCAATTATATGTTGGTCTTGCTTATCTTAAAAAATATGTAATATAAAGCTCACAAGTTGAGTAAGATTTCCGGTGATTTATGTCTTTGTAAAGGGTCCTCTGTTCTTTTTGCAAAGTTGTTGATGTTTGTTTGTTTGTTTTTTTTTGTTGCATGATGTAACATAAATTATGTCCTTTTTTCTATAGTTTGTTGGCTATTTTTTTTTTCGCTGTTGTTGATTTTTATTGGGAAATTCGCTCATTATTAAGGAGTGATGATTTTAGTTTATTTGAAATGTAAATTTAATTAATTTATGTAACAATTTCTTAGTATTCTTTACTACATACTTAACAGAGATTGTCGTGGTGAATGAAGTATTCATTATGTCAGGGATAATTAAATTCTTAAGAAAATTTGTTTTTATTTTATTTGACAAGAACAAAGACTTTTTATATGGGCGATGCTCATAAACATTGTGAAGAGGTAAAATAACACTATAAAAAAATTAAAATTTTGACATGACCTATGAACACGCGCCACTATATCTTTTTGATGAGTTATGGTCGCCCTAACTGCAAAAATAGTGAAATTTAAAATTCTATAAATTGGTTTTTTAATTTCTTTTCCCTAAAATTTGGGATTTTTCAAGAGGCTGCTAAATTTATTTCATCATAACTTGGAAAGGGGTAGTCCAATTTTGTTTAAAAAAAGCGCTAAAAAACTTGGAATAAAATTACATTTAACCAGCTCTAATACTATTTTTTATATACGCAATGCTTTCGACATTATTCAGACCGCAATGATGAAAATAAATATTTTTTTGTAACATTGGACAATTTTTGAAACTTACAATTCTTATTAACTGATCATAAAGCCACATATACTAAAAATACAATAGCATAAACTTTTTTGAATAGCAAGGTTCTTCCAACGAGTGATTCTGGTAGAATCCACCAAAAAATACATACGTGTATCGGTGTTTTGAAAGTTTACATCTGAGATTCATTTTACAGGGAGTTAAATTTCCCCCCTTGCACATAGTCATACAGACTCAGCATAGAATATCTTGCAGGGCTTACGTTTAGCGTAAAAGGGGCAGTGAAGACTTTTGTGTAAAACATCAGGAGGAATATTTTCTCTGAGCAATTTAGCCCGCTATAGTGCCATTGAAGTGAAGTTGTTTGCTTCTTATTTTTTTTAGGGGCCAAAAAGACCCATACCGCGAAGAGCTAGAGGGTTAAAATGTTCTAGAAAATATGTTAACCCTGCGCTTTTACACAGAAGTGCCGAGCATATACTATACGTTAAACGTAAGGCCTACAATATATCTTACGCCGAGTCAGTATAACTATGGGCAAAAGAGGGGGACATTAACTCCCTCTAATATGAATCCCAGATGTAAAGTTTCAAAACACCGATACATGTATATAGTTTTTTGGTGGCTTTTACCAGAATCAGCCGTTAGAACCGTGTTATTTAAAAAAAATTAATTTTGCTATATGGTGTAAATATTCGCAATTTTTATAAAAATCAGGTGATTTCACTTTATTATGAATAAAATTAATATATATGCATCGATTTTTATTAAATAAAGCTTATTTTATTTGTTTTATATGTGGGCTTTACGATTATCTGATAAAAATTTCAAGTTTTTGCTATTTTCGATTTTTTTATAAATTTTTAAATAATGAAAATTTTCCAATTTTTCATAAAAAAATACAATTTTCATCATTACAGTCTGAATAGTTCCAAAACTATTGAGTTAAAAAATATTTAAGCAGCTAAAGAGAGCTTTGTTTAAAGTTTTTCTTTATAGTTTTTGTAATAAAATTCGTCAACTCTTTCCCGAGTTATGATAAAAGCCTCTTCAAAACTCGATTTTTTGCAAAAATTTATTGTGAATAAAATCAATATTTATCCATCGATTTTCATGAAACAACAAAGCTTATGTTATTTGCAGAATATGTGGCCTTATGATCAAAGAATAAAAATGGTAACATTTTGCCATTTTCGATTTTTTATAAATTAAAAAAAAAAAATTAATTTTGCATAAAAAATTATATATTTCATCATTGCAGTCTGAATAATTCCGTAACCATTGAGTATATAAAAAATAATGTTAAAACGTCTTAAAGGTAATTTTATTTCAAGCTTTTGTAGTAAAATTAGACAATATCTTCCCAAGTTATGATAAAATTTTAGAAAAAAAAATATCCATGGAATCTAAAATTTTGACATTTTTGTAGTTAGAGACTCCTTGCTATTTTTCTTGTTGCATAGTGTAATTATTAGGCCAATTCATAATATTGTGCATATATCTTGCATCGTAGCATTTGCAAAATGGTATAGTATATTGATATTCACCACCAAAATTTTTTAGTGGTGAGTATCAATATGCTATACCATATTGCAAACGCTACTATGCAAGACCATTTGCAGAAGATTGTGAATTGGGCTATTGAGTATTGAATTGAATGATTTCTTAACCTAAAAAGATACTAGTTTTGTGTATTGAACGTTACCCTTCTTTCTCAAGTGTTCTTCGATAAACTTTACGAAAGCGAGAAGTTTCAGATATTATCATTCATCGAGGCCTTTCACTTCGTGTTAATTTCTTTGCATTTCCATAAATAAGCATCAAATTTAAGAATAAAATCAATTTTCGTTACATATTACTTTTTTCATTTAACCAGAAATGCGCTATGACGAGGTTTGTCGAGTTTTTGCTTTATCTCGTTATCGTTTCTGATTTTTCGCTAAGTCTTAACTTCTTTTTACCATCCTATAATTTCAAAGTAACGTTCAATACATTTTGGTATTAGTTTCATATTTTTGCTAATCACAGATTAAAAGCTTTTTAACCATAGGGTTAATCTTTCTACGAAACCGACACAACCTTCTGAATACGAAAAGCGTTTCAGAAATAACACTGAACAACAGAATCAAATGTTTTCAAAATAGCAAGGCTCTAACGACTCATTCTGGTAAAGGGCACCAAAAGCTAACATCTGGCATTTATTTTAGGGTAAGTTAAATAATCCCCGCGCCCTTTTGCACATAGTAATAGTACTCGGCGTAGGAGATCTTGTAAGCCTCACTTTTAAAGTATAAGACGTGTTTAGCATTTTTATGTAAAAAACCTCCCTTCAGCGGCGATATAGCGGGCTGAAATGCTCTACGAAAATGTTCCTCGTGGTGTTTTACACAAACATGCTAAACACATTTTATACCTTGAAACATAGAGGTTACAAGATTTCCTCTGCCGTGCACCAATTGTGAAGACATTTTAAGTTTTGAATGGTTTCTGCCGTTCAAGTTTGGTCTGAGGCTAGGAAGTCTTTGAAGTAAAATTTTATGGAAAATATTTTTGTAGACCATTTTATTGCGCTATATTGCCACTCAAAGGGAGTTTTTTGCGTGTTGTGTTTTTCTTCCGACGGGGTTTGTTTGAATTTCGAACGAGTTTTTTGTCTCTTTTTGAAGAAAGGAACGAAAACATCCACACCGCAAAGAGTTAGAGGGTTAATATGTTCTACAAAAATGTTCCTCGTAGGGTCTTACATAAAAGTGCTAAGCACATCATATACCAAAAACATAAGGCTTGCAAGATTTCCTATGCCGAGTACTAAAAAAAATTGTGAATAAGTAGGAAATTAACCCTTGAATACCTTTGGAATTTTGAATGATTGCTTGCGTTCAAGTTGAATCTGAAGTTTGGCTCTCTTTGAAAACCTAAAGTAAAATTGTATGACAAATATTTTTGTGAAATGTTTTAGCCGGCTATATTGCCGCTGAAGGGGAGTTTTTTTGATATTTAAAAAAAAGGCACAAAAGAAAGGCCCATTCAACGAAGAGTTAGAAAGTTAAAATGTTCCATAAAAGAGTTTTTATGGAGTTTTATGGAGATAAAGGGTTTTAAATGAAAGCTGATGGATCATGTAGATCAGGGTACCTAACTGAAATCGATTTTAGTTTGGCAAATAAACTACAAGGCCCTTCTTCCTAACAGGGACTACGGCTATACTATTTTCTTATATGCGGGATGACCGCTTTAACTACAAGATAACAAATAGCTTGCTAAAAACTTATAATTTACTTTTTCTTACATGTTCTTAATAGTTTATCATATTTATGTTTGACTTTTGCTTCGAAAGATTATTTAAATGCCATTATTAGTTGTTTATGATTTATTCATGTTATTTCTTGTCAATACGTCCATACAACGACATTTAAAGACACGCGGCCCAATTGTCTAGAAAAAAAAGGTTCGGGTAAGTGTTTTTCTTTTGTAGACAAATCTACCCTGACCTTAACTTGTTTTCTATGACTTTGACTTTTATTGGCTGGCTGGTCGCGTCGTTGGATAAACGTGTAAGAAGTATATTGGGTTGTTACAAATTTGTACAAATATAAGTTAACTTCAGAAATATGAATTTATATGACCATTTCATGTATTGATTTTATAAGTACGTTTAGATAAATAACTATTGTGCATTTAAGTGGAAACTATAGATAACTAATATTTTTTGATAGTTTTCAGATTTTCTTCTTTTTTTTCTGCACCAAAAAAATTATAGGACATCTTAGGCATTGAAATCCTCGTATGTATGCTTACTTATGTGCTTTGCAAGCAGATTTAAAAATGATTTATGTATATTTTCTTAATAAACAGCGGCCAAGCCACCTTTTACTGTTTCACCTAAATCAGCAGATTTTATATCTTTGTTTTAAAAGGATGACCACATGAATAAGCAGAAAATAAGAAGGAAATCAAATTAATTATTTTCTTAAAAGCATAATAGCTAAAGCATACTTTAAGGGATTTTGATTAAAATTTATTCATTGTATACTTTTTGTTAATTTAATTAGAAAATATAACACGAGGTTATGTTATCCTTTTTTTTCATTATTATTTGTAGTCCCCCTGGCAAAATTAACACTCCATCATGTTAAACTGACACTAGTTTTTGCATTTTCATTCGTTTTCATGACTTTACAATACAACAAGTGTTTCTTTTTTTATATTTTACTTTATAGCGGGTGGTTTTTTTTTTAAGGCAGAGAGTGGTAAATTAAAAAAAACATAGAAAAAAAGTTATTTAACGGATAACACTGTACAAAAAAAATAGCATGGTTGTAACGACTGATCCTGACAGAGTACGCAAAAATACCATATACGTTTATCGGCGTTTGAAAAATTTACATCTGTGATTCATTTTCCTTTCCTTTAGCACATAGTTACAGTGACTCGGCATAGGAAATCTTGTAGATAAGCCTTACGTTTAAGCCATAAGATGTGTATGTAAAACACCACGAGTAACATTTTTGCCAAACGTTTTAACCGTCTAACTCTTCGTTGCATGGGTCTTTTTGTCCCTTTCTTAAAAAAGGGGCAATAAACTCCCCCTGAGTGGCGATATAACGGGCTGAAATATTCTACAAAGACACTTCATCCGTGCCATGCATTCTTTTTATTATGACTCAATTTTATTCTTTTCCGAAATTTCCCTATCTGATTAATAATCCAACACTCACAAACATTTTTGTAGAACATTTTGGCCCGCTATATTTTCGATGGAGGCGAGTGTTTTGCTCCTTTTTCAAGAAAGAGACAAAAATACCAATACAACGAAGAGTTAGAGGGTTAAAATGTTCCACAAAAATGTTCTACGTAGTGTTTTGCATAGCAGTTCTGAGCACATATTATACCTTAAATGTAAGCCTTACAAGATTTCCTATACCGAGGTACTATATCTATGTGCAAAAGGAGAGAAAATTTAACTCCTCTAAAATGAGTCCCAGATGTAAACTTTCAAAACGCCGATACACGTGTATGACCTTGTTATTTTGAAAAAAAATTATTTTTGCTGTACAGTGTAATTGGTCCAAGCAATCCAAACAAAAATCCAAAGCCATACAGAACGAGCAAATCTTCTGTCACAGAAAACACAATCGACAATTTAAAGAACTCGGCATAAAAAATACACCCGATATTATCTCCCTCTTTTAAATAAAATGATTAAATGTATTTATTAGTGGAAAGGTATCTCCTAATGCATGGAAAAGTATGAAGCAGAAAGAAGAAGGCCTTCTTAAATTTGTGGTTGAAATTTTTAACAGGCCAGGATTATGCGTTGGCACATAATAAACGGATTTACAATTTTAACTCCTGTTTTATTTCTTAATTTAAAATTTTAAATTTCATTACAACATGATTGATAGATGGATGGTATGAATGAAGGTTATTAAAATGCATGAACGACAGGAAAGTTTGTATTGTTATGAAAATTAGCTTGGTTAAAATTAAAATGCCTCTCTTTTTGCATCCTTGTGTTAGAGGGATTTGGGTTTTCATTTTTAATAAATTTTAATTAAATTTAATGATGATTTTTTTTTAAATTTTTTTATTTAGGTTTCCACAAGTAACTCATTATTGTCAAATGTTAAATAATTTCTAACCGACCTTAAGAAAGAAGGATGATTTAGTTTTTTAGGCCAAAAATATTTAATTCCTCTTTTGAATTAAATTATTTTTATTATGAAGAAAATGCTCGTCTCCACGTAGCAATATTTATTGCTGGCAAATGACAAATTTCATATTGAAAATTAAATTATTTTTTCGGTTATATTTTTTATATGAAGATTGGCAATTGCCGCAATAAAAATTGCTACGTGGAGACGTAGGGTAAAGTCCGTAACTATTAAAAAGACAAATAAACTTTTTAGTGTACGGAAGTTTGAGCCGGTATTATAATGTTTCGATACCAACCACGATCTCTTCATCAGACTTCTTGCCTGCTTAGAGCTCACTGCCAATCACGACAGCTGTAATCACTGAAATGCAGGCAAGAATTCTGATGATGAGATCGCGGTTGACTTCGAAACATCATGACGTCAGTTCAACCTTCCGTACAGTCAAACATTTTTTTAGAGTTTTCAAGGTAGAGGAATTGAAAATCTATGTTTTAAAAACCTTGCACTTCGAGTAAAAATTCCTAGCTTAATAATCAGGTCTTTTATGTTTTATTCCGGCAGAACTTCGCCATTTAGACACCGATTCTGAAAAACTTTAGTTTATTTGAAAGGTTATACCGCGAGTTTTATACTGTTGTTAAATTTTTTTATTTTGGACGGACATCTTTCTGTTTTGAAGTCGGTTTTTTTCAAGAATTATGTTAATTTTTTCCAAAATATTTTGTTTAAAACGAATTTGTGCATTTTGTTTGACCTTAAGAAAGGAAGAGAGGTGAGGGAGGTTATCAACTAGTTATTTAGCGCAAGAATATTTAATTCTTCTTTTCAATTAAAATGGTTTGATTAGAAAAAAATTCTAAAGCCCGTAAAAATTTGAAAAGATAAAGAAAATTTTTGACTGTACGGAAGGTTGAACCGATAGCATGGTATTTCAAGACCAGCCACGATCTCATCATTACAGTTCTTGTTTGCTTAGACTGCCAATCACGACAGCTACAATCAACTAGATTGCGGGCAAGAATTTTGATGATGAGATCGTGCTGGGTCTCGAAACATCATGATGTCAGTTCAACCTTCTGTTCAGTCAAAAATTTTATTTTTCTTTTACATTTTTACGTCCTTTAGAATTTATTTGTAATCAAAATAATTTAATTAATAAATTAAATGGAGCAAACTTAAGGCAGAGGATGTATAAAAATATGGCTTAAAAATCATGCAGTTCCACTAAAAATTTAGAACTTAATAATTATTTTTTTTATGTTTTCCCCACAACTCCGCCATTTAGAAAGCGATTTGGAAAAACTTTAGTTTATTTGAAACCTTATACTGCCAGCTTTATACCGTTCATATTTTTTTTATTTTCGACTCATTGTCCATCCATCTTTCTCTTTTTTTTTAAAGAATTATGTTCATTTTTTCAAATTATTTTGTTTTAAAAGAATTTCTGCTTTTTATTTGCGTATCATTTTTGTAACCTAAATCGAAATGGGAATGATGTGTAATATTTATTCATTAAGAAATATTTTATTTAACTGAAAGAGCCCAGTTGATTGTAAATGGGTTGGCGATAAGCAAAGCGTTTACAATTTTGACCAGTCAACCTTGACGTGTTATCAGATCAGATAACAATTTCAAACAAACTGACAGAGAATTTTTTACGTACATATTTTAGACGGAAGTTTTATTTTAGCAAAGCTGTCTACACTTGAATTTTTGTTTGTGGTACATAATTCATTTACTTGAATTGCAGCAGAACTTGCATCCCACTAGCCACTTATTTCATTTATTTATATACTCGCAGTAAGTAAATAAATGGGTAAATAAAATCAGTTGTTAGTAGGACACAAATAACTGGTTCGTCGTTAATTCAAAAGTATATCGAAAAAAAGAGTCTTGTAAAACAAAGTATTTTCAACTTGTTTACAATATTCAAGCGACTTAAATAATCGGAGTTTCTAGACATTCATGCGCTCTTCAAGCTCGTTGTAATCTTATCTTTGTCAGCATAAATATCATGTAAATGGTGCAAAAAATGGTTTAAATGTAAATAAAATATGTTTTCTTTTGATTGAAAACTTGTGCTTTTTTATTGTCTGTTAGGTACATTGTGCAAAGAAAACAAAAAAAAAACGTTTTCCCTCGATGGAATGTAGTTCAGCAAATGATACAATCGCGCTGACCTAAAATGCATTTGCAGATAAAACCATATTTTTTTTATCAATAAATACAAATATATGGTATATATGGTATAAATATAATAACAAATTGTCTGTGTATTTACAATACAAATGATAATACTGTATGAATAAGATAATAATTTTCACATTAAATCACATTAAAAGCAGCTCTACCACAAAATGTAATACAAAAAGTGAAAGAGTTTTTTTTGTCATGGTCTTAATCATTACACTGTACAATGCAGAAAAAAATAATATCAAGGTTCTAAGGATTGATCCTGGTAGAAAGGGACCAAAATAAAATATAAGTAATCAGCGTTTTAAAAGTTTACATCTGGGATTCATTTTAGGTGGAGTTAAAGTTTCTCCCCCTATCGCACATCGTTATAGTGAATCGGCAGAGGAAATCTTGTAAGTTTTACCATTCAGGTACATCTTATACCTTCAAGGTAAAGCTTACAAGATTTCATTTTTATGTAAAACACCATTAGGAAAATTTTTGTGGAACATTTTAACCCTCTAGCACTTTGCGGTATGGATCTATTCGTCCCTATATTAAAAAACATCAGAAAAAATCACCTTCTGTGTCGATATAGCGGACTAAAATGTTATAAAAAAATATTTTTCATAAAACTTCACTATAGGTATTTAAAGTTCCAAACTCAGAAATCATTCAAAACATAAAAAGTGTTTAAGGGTTAATTTCGTACTTATTCAATTTAGTACTCGGCATAGGAAATCTTGTAAGCCTTACGTTTAAGGTACAATATATATTCAGCATTTTTTATGTAAAACACTACGAGGAACATTTTTGCTGAAAATATTAACCCTCTAACTCTTTGCGGTATGGCTCTTTTAGTCACTTTATTTAAAAAGAATAGAAAAAACTTCTCTTCGTTAGCGATAAAGCGAACTAAAATGTTCTACAAAATATTCGCCATACAATTTTATTGTAGGCTCTCAAGGACACCAAAGCTACAAACTCAGCTTGAACTTTAGAAATGATTCAAAACTTAAAATATGTTGAGGGTTAATTTTGTACTTATTCACATTTAGTACTCGGCATTGGAAATCTTGGAAGCCTTACGTTTAAAGTATAAGATGGATTCAGATTTTTATGTAAAACATTACGAGAAACATTGTTGTGGAGCATTTTAACCCTCTAACTCTTTGCGGTATGGGTCTTTTAGTCTCTTTCTTTAAAAATAAGGGAAAAACTTTCCTTTATTTGGCAAAGAGTAATTCAAAACTCAAAATGTGTCTTTGTGTTAATTTCTCGGCATAGGAAATCTTTTAAGCCTTACGTTTAAGGTATAAGATGTATTCAGCACTCTTATGTAAAACACTACGAAGAACACTTTTGTAAAAAACTTTAACCCTCTAACTCTTCGTTGTATGGGCATTTCCGTGGAATAAACGATAATTCATTTAAGGTATAAGTAGCTTTATGATGCAGTAATTTAAATTGTTATTTTTCTGCTATTTTTGGTTTTTATAAATTTTTAAAATATGTATTTAAATTTTGCAATTTAACAAAAAAAAATGTTTGTTTTATTTTTTCGTTCTGAATAACTGCGAAACCTTTAAGCATATAAAAACATAATGTTAAAATATCTTAAAGACGGCTAAAATTCAAATTATTTAAATAATATTTAGCAAAATTGAACGAGTCTTTCAGATAACTTAATTTTATTGTCATTATTTATCCTTATTTATCCATCGATTTTCATGGAATAAAGCTTATTTTATTTGTATTATATGTGGCTTTATATAGCAGTTAATAAAAATGGTTTTCTCATTTTCAATTTTTTATAAAGTATTAAAAAATTAAAAATTTTTAAATTTAAAAAAAAAAAAATATATACATATTTTTCTTCATTGCGGTATAAATAATTCCGAAAACGTTTAGTAGATAAAAATAATAGTAGAACGGCTTAAAGGTCATTTTATTTAAAGTTTTTTAGTGTTTTTTGTAATAAAATTGGACTATCCCTTCCCAAGTTATGATGAAATGGGTTGAAAATCCGAAATTAAAAAAATAAAAAAAAATTTTAAAAAATGTTTCCCTAGAATTTTAAATTTCGCCTATTTTTGTAGTTAAAGGGACCTGGCACATCAAAAAAATATAGTGTCCATTAAAGGTCATGGTTGACAAAAGTTTCATTTTGTTGCCTAGTTTAATGGGTCAGTTGGTAACTTTTTTAAAATAATCATATACATACATACATGTTGATGGAAATGTTAAGAAAATACATAAATAAATCTTAAAATGGTGTTAGAACTAAACAAACTGCATTGGCGTTAAAAGGCCATAAATTTTAAAATATTTAATATCAAAGTTCCTACATTAAATATCTGTTTCACTTTGCTTTTTCTAACTGTCTCTGTCTCTCTCTCTCTTCTTCACACCTTAGTGGCTGAAGGACCATAAACCAAACCACAGGATACAAATTGTAAACAATTGTTGTCTTCTTCTCAAAATCAAATTAAATGAGCAACATTCATTAAATTAATGTGCTTTTTTATATGCAACTAACGCCAAAAGGGTGGATGGGTGGTTGGCTTAATGTCTTTAAAATTTGTAATATTTTTTTACATTTTCATTAACTTGGCACAAAATTGCGCAATCATGAATTCAGCACACTTACACTGTGCACACACTCCTCAGCAAGAAGCAAACAAACATTTATTTTATATTTCTTTTTTTCACTACAATTATTGTTGCCACATTTTAAAGGTCTGGTGTAGCAAACACCCTCTATGTAAGATTTTCAAAGAATCATAATAATAATAATAATAATAATAAATGCCTAAAGTTGGTTAAAAAAAGCCCTTGTCTTTTATTTTGTCTACTTGCTTTAATGTGGCATGCAGCAGCAAATGTTCATTATAAGCGAGGTGTTTATTATGTTGTCTTGGTGTTGTTGATTCTTTACCATTTAGCAGTTTGTTGCTTGTGTTTTTTTTTCTTACTTTTTGGGTAATTTCTCATTTTTAACGTCAATTAAGTCAATCACACGCCCTTTTAAAAGCCAACTGAACAAACTGAATACCAACCCACAGCCAGATACTGTTTGAATATGAACAATGTAATGAGAATTATACACTCGTAATAAAAAATAGTAAAAAATGCACTAATTAAATTCCTTAGATAAAAAAAATTTAAAAAGAGAATTTCAAAGAACATGAAAGTATGTACCCCCTATCCAATCTTTTCTCCCCTCTCACCCAAAAACTAAGACCTTCTGAAACAAAACTTCCATAGTGTGAGACGAGATTAATGGCCAACCTGATGTTGGCTGCAGCTTAATTTTACATGTTCTTTTAAATTTCAGTGTGAAGACATGAATGAATTTTAAAAGGGAATTAGAGAAAATTTCAGACAGAAAACTTTCATTTGTGAACCGATAAGTCTAATTGTAATAAATGTAGAAGCATGCCCAATGCATCCGTCTGAGTAGTGCGAAGAGCACTACTTGTACAAAGTGAGGTAACATATCACGATATCTACTTTTCTCCAGAACAGGCCACCATTCGAAGAGTCCATACAAAAGAATCAGTCGGACTATTGCTGTAAAGATCCAGTGAGCGATCTTTGGACTTAGACTCCTTCCCATGGCTGTTTTGCAGGAGCACATAGAAAAATTTCATGCTAAAATTGTCGAAAACAAGGTTAATTTAACATTTTTTGGTAGTGATTTTGCTTCATAGGTATTTCATGATAATTCAAAATGATTTTACAATAAACTTCAAAGAACATTTTTCCTTTTGAAAAAACTATATTTCATGTTGATGTAATATTACAGTACGGTTAAATAAAAATGATCTTGATACTGAAATAATACGAAGAATCAGGTTGAATCCAAGTTATTTCAAGTTGAAACAACAAAAATTTAATGTAGTAATTTTATTAATTATGTTACTTACATCAGAAAAATTTAAGTTGTAGTTGGCTGCCCCAGCCAAGGTTTGAACTGCTTGTAGACTTGGGTCGAACTCGTTCAGCAGCCCATTTTAGACATAAAGCTATGGTCAAACCCATGTAATTAAATGGGTTTGATCCAAGACAGATTCATTACAGGTACCACCACGACGACAACAAATACAACACCAAAAATCAAATGTATTTTGTTGGTAGAAACATACCAGAAATATGTCAAATCTATTGTCATGACAAATGTCAAATTCCATATAGAAAAAACAGCTAACATAAAACAAATTATTTTTCAATATAAAGTTTGACTTTTGTCATGATAAAAATATATCAGGTATAGACGTAGGGTAAGCTTTCTCAAACTTACTAACACATGCCCGTTATTGATAGCAACATACCAGAGATGTGTCAAAATCTATTGTCTGTGTGACGCACACATTCTGAAATTTACTAGTTTACAGCTGTTCTCGTAGTGGTACCTGTTCAATCTACCTTGGTTTGATCATAGGGTTTTGTCTAAAATACGCTGCTGAACGAGTTCGACGCAAGTCAACTTGCTTGGTAGTCAACGCGCTTACCACTGCAGCCCCAACAGCCTCAAATATACTTTAGATATACAGTAATACCATATTTACACAATGCAACTGTGTTGCATGCAATTTTCATTTTAAGTGAGAGTGTTGAAATAGAAATGTACACATTTTGTATTTCTTCTCTGTCTTTCTCACTGAAAAAAGAGAGTTGCATGCAACAAAGTTGCATAGTGTAAATATGGTATAATATAAATATCATTATAAGTAACTTGAATTTCATTTTAATTCAATATAATTTAATTGATGATTTAACATAACATTTATTTAAAATTAAAGTTATAGTCACGTTGATTTAAAATGAAATGTAGCGTTAATTTTTCATTGATTCACTAAAGTAGATCCAACTTTAATTTAACATTATAAAAATTGATTTTACTATAAAATGGGATTTTATGAATTTAATACATACTAAAACAAAATTGTCATTTTAATAGTAAAAAAGTTAAATGATCGAGATTTAAGGTTAGTTAATAACTTTTCGTTTAAAATCAATATGAATGTTTGTACTTTTTTAAAAATTTAATATGATGATTTTAACACACAATTTTTCTCGCCGCTAATAGACAGCTTTTTGCCCTTTTTTAAGAAAGATGCAAAAAGACCCACACAGCGAAGAGTTAGAGGATTAATTAAAATGTTCTACAAAAACATATTTTGTGGTATTTTCCATACAAGTGCTGAACACATCTTATACCTTAAACGTAAGGATGACAAGATTTCGTGTGTCGAGTACTAATTGTAAATAAATATCAAAATAACCCTTAAATACATTTTTTTAAGTTTTGAATGATTTCTGGCATTCAAGATAAGTCTGGAGCTTTGTTGCCTTTGAGTAAAATTTTATGGCGCATGCTTTTGTAGAACATTTCATCCCGCTATCTTGTCGGTGAAGGGAAGTTTTTTGCCCTTGTTTTAAGAAAGGGACAAAAACTGTCATACAACGAAGAGTTAGAGGGTTAAAATTTTCCACACAAAAATATTTATCGTGATATTTTACATAAAAGTGCTGAAAACATTTTATACCTTAAACGCAAGCCTTACAATATTTCCTATGCTGAGTACTAATTGTGAATAAGTACGAAATGAACCCTTAACTACATTTTAAGTTTTGAATAATTTCTTAGCCTTCAACTTGAGGCTGGAGCTTGGATGTCTTTGAAAGCTTATAGTAGAATTTCATGGCAAATACTTTTGTAGAACATTTCAGTGCGCTATCTTCCCGCTGAAGGGCAGCTTTTTTGGCCTATTTTAGCAAAGAGACAAAAAGACCCATACAGCGCGAAGAGCTATAGAGAGTTAAAATGTTCTAAAAAAATTTTTCCCCTGCTGTTTTACATAAAAGTGCCATAGACATCTTAAACCTTAAACGTTAAGCTGACAAGATTGAGGGTATATCAATACCTTTAGTAGAATTTTATGGCAAATACATTTTTAGAGCATTTCAGCCTGCAATATAGCCGCTGAAGTTGAGTTTTTGTCCTTTTTTTAAGAAAAGGATAAAAAGACCCATAGAACGAAGAGTTAGAAGGTTAAAATATTCCACAAATATGTTTTTCGCGGTGTCTTACACAAAAGTGCTGATTATATCTGAATATATTTTTGGTGCCCTCTGCCAAAATCAGTCATTAGAACCATGTTTTTTTTCTTGTTCATTGTGATCAGCATTGACAATCACTTTGCATCTACGATACTCTAGGGATAACAACTCAGGTCTTAGAGTCTGATTCCATGAACATATAGAAACAAACCTGAAATTTCATTTACCAACAACTTTTCATCAGTGTAATAGGATAATGCGTGTTATAGTTAGCTGCTGCTATATTTCCGTTTCCGTTAAATACTAAGCAGTACTTTTTAATGACGAACTCAAAAACAATATAACAGAACAATGCTCCGTGGCAGCAACAATAAAATTATAAAAATCAACTTAATTTTTGTGCAATTTACCCTCTCACTTTGTTCTAAGTATACAACACAAATAATGTCTATTACAACAACCGAAAAATAAAAATAAAAATACAAAAACGGACCACAATTACAAACTTGTCTGTATTCATGTATTTATATTCTATGCTACCAACATTTATTTATTTAAAGATTTTTAATTAAACAAAACAAAAATTACACAATAATGTAACAAACAACAACTTTGAAACATCAAACCAAACAAGAAAAAAAAGGGGGAAAAAAAGAAAGGCGTCAAAAGTATTAATGGTTACGAAAGTGGCAAAACTGTAAAAAGGACATGTGTGGGAGGGAGGTGGTTTTAAGCTACTGCTGACCACAATGCCATGAGAACTGTTTAGTTAAACAGACAACCACGCAAATTTTTGTTGTTCTTTTGCTTTGCCTTGTTGTTTGTTGCTTTGCCGTTAAGCGGCGTTAACAATTTCAAGCACTATAACGACACGTGGCAGCTGCTTTTAAAATTCAATTTCCGTCATGTAATCCTTGGTTAACATCAATTGTTTTATTAGCCAAAACCAAACTACCAGCAACAACATATTGTATCAGTCAGCAGCTATGTAAGTTTCTAATTTTGTTCTGTTCTTGTTTTCTGTTGTTGGTATAAATGAATTTATACGTTTCATTGCGCCAACAAGGGGAAAGGAAGAACTATTCAAACAATAATGAAAAAAGAGGGTGTTTTAAGCAGGTTGGAAGAAGATTGAATTGTAACATCTTCATTTTCAATGTTTTTTAATGAACTTGAAAGTTAGATTTTTAGTTTGTGTTACAGATCATAAATTAAACCAAGTAGCATGTAATGAATGATAAGTACTAGTAAAAACCAGAACCAAAGTCGGAGAAGCCCGTTTAATATCATCCGACCATACACGCAGAAAAAATACCAATGTAAAATCAACATGTCACAATGTTGATTGGAAATCATATTCAATTTCTACCAAACTGGAGACTTTATCTAAAATTACCATTGTTTCATATTAATTTTAAATGAAAACTTATTAAGTTAACCTTAAACCTCGATGATTTAATATTTTTCACTGCTAAGACAAAATTCTTCAATATTGAATTCATAAAATCCTGTTTTATAGTAAAATCAATTTTTATCACGTTAAATTAAAGTTGGACCTACTTTAGTGAATCAATGAAAAATCAACGTTACGACTACATTTCATTGTAAACCAACGTGAGTGACTATAACCTTATGGCTCGATTATCGATGGCAACCGAACTTCAGTTGCGTTACCAGCCGGCAACTGAAAATTTGTGGTTGCCAGAAAAGCACTAAAAAGCAACTGAAATTGACAACTTTCAGTTGCCAGTTGCCATCCGTAGTATGATTTTTAGCAACTGGCAACCCAACTGAAGTTCGGCTGCCATCGATAATCGAGCCATTAATATCAAATACATTTTATGTTAAATCCTCAATTAAATTACATAGAATTTAAATGAAATTCATGATACTTTCATTTTACATACAACTTAATGGAAAAATAAAAGTACATTCTTCTCTCAATATATTTTAATGCAATTTTTATACAATTTAGAGAGAAATATGATAATTAATTCTGCATTATTAACTCAAAAATCATGTTATGACACTATTGAAGTAAATGAGAGCGATATGTGCAAAATGGGGAAAATTTCAACTCCCCCTAAAATGAATCCCAGATGTAAACTTTTAAATGAATCCCAAACTTTTAACTTTATAAAAATAAATGGATTTAGTTGTACAGCGTAATTTGCGTGTGTACTTACGCCAGAACATTTGCATCAAACTCTCTCTGCAATAATAAATTTGTATGTATTTGCAACATTACAAAAAGAAAGCTGTACCCTTTTGAGCTGCAAATGTAAATTAGTGTAAACTTTTTTTAATAGCTGTATTCACTGTTTGCTGCAAATGACCTTGCAAAACTGAAAATCAAAATTATCGTAGCCTCTTTATGAAATCCAACAATAATTTTGTGTATTTTGATTTTGCTTTTCTTAAAAAAGCTACGATACATTGCATTATTCACTAATATAGTTTTTCAGGTACACGATAATTAACATTAGCTTTGTACGGGAGGTGCCGTTTCCCCAGCTCCTATCCCACCAGTTCTCTGTTGAACTACGCTCATTGACTATAAAGTAATTCACGTCAACTTTGTGGACTATCACTGATATAGTATTCTAAATATGAGATAATGAATGATTACTTTGTATGGGAGGTACTCCTTCCCCGCCTTCTACACCACCAGTTTTCTTTTGGACTACGAGCATTGACTATAAAGTAAATCACACGGACTTTGTAGACTATCACTGATATAGTATTCTAAACATGCGATAATTAATAATTATTTGGTATGGGAGTACCCCTCTACCCACTCCTATCTCAAATTAGTGAAAATGGGACCACTTGGAGTGTACCATTTGATATAAAAAAATAATTTTGGAGATCGGTACACAAATGATGGAGAAATCGGTGAATATAGAAAAAAACATACATACATACATATGTACATACATACATACATACATATGTACATACATGACGAACATATAACCTCCTCCTTTTTTGAAGTCTGCTAAAAAGATAAAATAATGTGCGTTTTCGCAACAACATTTACACCAAAAACTGAGCTCCCCTATTATTATTTTTTCTCATATAATAAATATGTACTACAAAAAATGCAACTGTGTACAAGTACTTTGTGTTGTACATTTATAGTTGTGTCTCCCTAAAAGTATCTCAAGTGATGGTGAGTAATTTTTTTTTATTATACATATTTATTTATTTTTGTGTTATTTTGTTGTTGCTGTTATTTTCAATTGTCTTATTAGTAAAGCACTTGTCATTTTCATTCCATAAATTGTGTTTATGGGAGACACTTTAGAAATCACAAGAGTTTTGATTTGTTTTACCACACATTTTTCAAGTACTCAATTGTATTTAGTTTATGATTTGTTGATCGTTATGTTTTTTTTTTGTATTGTCACAACATCATCAAAGTACTCAAGGTAAACAGTTTTGAAGATGATGATACTTTTCTACTTGTATTAAGCATTTTTTATTGATGGAAATTATTGTTTATTAATAAAAAATGAAATGTTATTGGAGATTTTATGTGTTTTGTTTTGCCGTCGGCAACAAATAAAACTGGTGTTGTAATAATTTCTTTTTTCATAATCTTATCTGGCGTCATTTTAAATTTTAAGAAGTTGGGAGCTGATTTGGTTCCTAACGACCTCAGTGGTCGTTTTCTATTTGAATATATAAAAGTCTAGAGATCCTGTGCACAGTGGTGCCTAAAGCAAAAATTATGATTATGAATCAGAAATTTGAAAAGGGCATATATCTGAAATTTTAAACTTTTCAGGAAATGAAAAAAAACTAATCGTTTTCTAATGAAGAATAATATTTAAAAAGTTTATATATGGATTATATTTTGGGCCTTATCATCAATCGAAAGGTGCATAAATATTTTGATGTTAACGTTATTATATATGTAAACTTTCAAAGTTGTGGTTGAAGTCTACTGACGATTTGATAAAGCGCCAATGAAATGCATATAGACAATGCAAATAGACGTTATTATATATGTTTATTTATACATTTTAAATTAATGAGATGTGCCGTTTTAGAAATTTACGGTATTGAGTACACATTACTTAAAACAAAAACCACATTGAAGGCATATTCATTACAGGTACCACCATAACTAATACAAATACAACACCAAAAAACACATGTATTTTGTTGGTAGAAATACCCCAGAAATATGTCAAATCCATTAACTGCGAGTCACACACATTCATAAGCTCTCTCAAATTTACTAACACATGCCCTTTGTTCATAGAAAACTCCCAGACATGTGTCAAAATCTATTGTCTGTGTGACGCACACATTCTCAAATTTACTAAAACAGCTATTCTTGTGGTGGTACCTGTTCAATATACCTTGACCACATTCAATTCCAGATATTTTTATTTTAGGTATCTAATATATGTAGATATAAAGCACAAAAAAGAGCAATATGAGCGCCGCTGCGCTGTGTTTTTACGTAACCTGAGCTTAAACAATAATTTCTAATAGGGCACATCTCTTAATAGTTGTGACCTTTACGAAATTAATTCTATACATGCCATGACGTCGACAGTAGAACGAATGCCTGGAATGTTCCCTTTTCAAGCATAGTGGTGCAGGGAATCATTTTGAACTCATTGATATGAAAAACATATTTACTAAAATATGCGAGATGTGCCCTTTTCTAAATTGCTGTTTCATTTATGTATATCTGTATTTTCCGAAATACTGATGCAACTACAAAAAAGTAAAAAATGGCGTTATTTTTTTCAATTTAAAATCATGACTGATAATTGTTTCATAGCAACGCTAATTTAGATAACACTGTGCAACAAAATATTTTTTTTTCAAAATGACAAAACAACTGATATTACATCTAGGATTTATTTTAGGGGAAGCTAGAGCTCCTCCGATTTTGCACATTGTTATAGTAAATCGGCATAGGAGACCTTATAATCTTTACGTCTAAGGTATAAAGTGTGTTCAGCACTTTTATGTAAAACACTACGAGGAAGATTTTTGTGGAACAATTTAACCCTGTAACTCTTCCTTCTATGCGTCTTTTTGTCTCTTTCTTAAGAAAGAGGCAAAATCTCTCCTTCAACGGCGACATAATGGGCTAAGATGTTCTACAAAAATGTTGAAAATGTTCTTTTACACAAAAGTGATAAACACATCTTATAATGGGTGATTTTATAAGAACTATCGGAAAGTAAAAAAAAAACACATAAAATTCAGAAAAATGCATGAAATATTTATTTGGATCGATAGTTGGGTCGATATAATTTAATGTTTGAAGATTATTTCATGCAAATGTTGGCCGCGGCTGCGCCTCAAATGGTCCATCCGCTTAGTCCAATTTTGGCATACTCTTTCCAACATTTCGGCCGGTATCTCACGAATAATGTTGGCAATGTTGGCTTCCAGTGCGTCAATCGAAGCGGGCTTGTCGCTATAGACATTAGCCTTAACATAGCCCCACAAAAAATAGTCTAGAGGCGTCAAATCGTACGATCTGGGCGGCCAATTGACTGGTCCCAAGCGTGAAATAAACTGTTCACCGAACTCGCCTCTCAATTGGTCCATTGTTTCGCGTGCTGTGTGGCATGTGGCACCGTCTTGTTGAAACCACATGTCATGCAAGTCAAGCTCTTCCATTTTGGGCAGAAAAAAGTTTGTTATCATCGCACGGTAGCGCTCACCATTCACAGTAACGTTGTGATTCGCATCATCTTTGAAGAAATACGGCACAATGATGCCGCCAGCCCATAATCCGCACCAAACGGTTGTTTTTTGTGGATGCATTGGTAGCTCTTGCAATGCTTCTGGCTGCTCTTCACTCCAAATACGGCAGTTTTGCTTGTTCACGTATCCATTCAACCAGAAATGAGCCTCGTCGCTGAACACAATTCTTCGATAAAAAAGTGGATCTTCATCTAACTTTTCAAGAGCCCATTCACCAAAAATTTGGCGTTGTGGTAGGTCGTTTGGCTTCAATTCTTGCACCAGCTGTATCTTATAAGGCTTCACACCCAAATCCTTCCGCAAAATTTTCCACGTAGTGGAGTAACAGAGGCCCAATTGCTGCGAACGGCGCCGAATCGATAATTCACGGTCATCACCAACACTGGCCGATACGGCTGCGATATTTTCTTCAGTTCGCACTCTACGTAAACGTGTTGGTGGTTTAATGTCCAACAATGTAAATTTGGTGCGAAATTTTTTTACAATAGCCCGAATAGAAGCCTCAGTAGGTCGATTAAGCTGACCATAAAATGGAAGAAGCGCGCGATGAACTTTCTTAACAGAGCACGCATTTTGGTAATAAAATTCAATAATTTGCAAGCGTTGTTCGTTTGTAAGACGATTCATGATTAAATTATAGACCAAACTGAAGATGTTTGACAGTGACACAAGATACAAAACGTGCGTGAGCTGTCAAAACTAGTGTTGCCAAAAAGATAATAGCAAAAAAATCACTCGTTACCTTAAGCTTAAGGATTACAAAATTTCCTATGCTGAGTACTAATTGTGAACATGTACAAAATTAGCCCTTAAACACATTTTGAGTTTTGAATGATTTTGTTTGAAGAGTTACAGTAGAATTTTATGGCAAATATTTTTGTAACATATTATAGACCGCTATATTGCTGCTGAAGGGGAGTTTTTGCCCGTTTTTTATGAAACATACGAAAAGGCCCATACCACGAAGAGTTAGAGGGAGGGCTAAAGTGTGGTCTAAAAATGTTCCTCGTGGTGTTTTAAATAAAAGTGCCGAGCACATCTTATAGCTTAAACGTAAGCATTACAATATTTTCTATACGTAGTACGAATATAATAAGTTCGAAATTAACCCTTAAACACATTTTAAGTTTTGAACGATTTCTGGCGTTCAAGTTGAGTCTGGAGCTTGGCTGTATTTGAACACCAATACTGGAATTTGATGGCCAATATTTTTGTAGAATATTTTAGCCCGCTATATTGCCCCTGAGGGGGAGTTTTATGCCCCTTTTAAATGAAAGAGGCAAAAAGACTCATACCACGAAGAGCTAGAGGATTAAAATGTTCTACAAAAATTTTCCTGGCGGTGTTTTACATAAAAGTGTTAAGCACATCGTATACCTTAAACGTAAGGCTTGCAAGATTTCTTATGCCGAGTAATTATAACTATGTGCTAAACGGGGGACCTTTTTTTAGTGTCGCCTGCCAGTATTAGTCGCTAGAACCATGTAATTTTGTTTATGTCGAGCAGTATTATTTTCGAGTTAGGTACCACTATGCTGAGTTCTTTTACGCGAACCACCGATAGCGCTCAACCGGTTTGAATGAAACTTTATTAGTGTGTATGGTTGGTTGCAATTTGAAAGATGAGACTTTTGCTGCCGATAGGTGGCGCTATCGCCAAGATCTATTTTCGGGTATGAAATAAAAAATACTTTTATAATATAATAGTTTTTAATAGTTTCATTTATTGACTAAATTAACACTTGTGTTTTTTGTTGTTGTTTGTTTTAAATATATGATACAGGTTAATATTACGCAATAGATTTTTTAATTTTAAAACTATAAATTCCCATAAAATGCCTTAAAACACAACTAGTGGTCTAAAAATTGTTTAATTATTCTAAGCTCAATAGATATTTTTGTCTTTTTTTTTTGAAGATCTTAAATTTACAAACTATACAATTTACAGGGAGGGTTCTTATTTTTCTTCAATATTTTTTTTTACTTTCTTAATATTTACAAAATGTAAAGAAAGATTTTGTTTTTGCTAAAATATATACAATTCTTTAAAGAAATTGGTGTTTCGGTTTGAATGAGAGTTTTCACAAAAAATAAAAATTGCACCAACTGATTTAAAATTTTTTTACTTAAAGTTTCTTTTCAAAGGTTTTTCTTTTTTATTGTCAAAATTGTTGATTATTCGAGTCGCTTTTAAAATTGCGTTTATTTTCTCTAACATTATTGCTTTAGATACTTTCTGTTTTGGTATCATTTAAAGAATTTTTTAAATTCAATTATTAATTTTTCATTTAACTTTAAAAGAAACTTTGAAGAAATTTTTCTTTTATTTTTGGGCCCTGTTTAAATTAATTTTCTCTCAATCTATCTTAACTTAAGGCCACCCAGCAGCTTTTATTAGAACTAATTTTCTAGTGTTGTAATGAAGTCCCTCATTATCTAATGCCACCAGGCTCGTTGATGGGCATGAGCTGCATGCATACCAGCTGCTGCTGCTGCAGCCGCATGTTGATAAGCCGCTCCATTAGCCAACACTAAATGATGAGCAGCGGCATTTTGCATAGAAGCGGATACACATTCCTGTGGCAATTTTGTACCATCACTAAGACAGGGTTTGCCATTTCGCACTAACACTGGCACAGCCACTCTTCTTGGCGAGGGCAAAGATGAGGGATGATGATGATGACCATGTAGAGCGGGATGCTGTTCGTATACTCCCTTTTCATTTTGGGCCCGTTTGGTTTTGTAGCGATGATTTTGAAACCATATTTTCACCTGAGTCGGTGTTAGCCTAATCAGACTGGCCAAATGTTCTCGTTCGGGGGCAGATAAATAACGTTGCTGTCTAAAGCGCCTTTCCAGCTCATACGTTTGGGCCTTTGTAAATAAAACTCTTCGTTTTCTTTTTTTCGTGGGCATGCCATCAGTCCCCGTCCCATTATTACAGCCATCTGGATCATTTTCATCGTCGATTTCCTCTTCAATGCCATCTTCTATTAGACTATCATCGTGGGGATTAGAGGAATTAGCTCCTGCACTGTTGTTACTATCGGTATTTGGTTTCATAAGATGACTATTGCTTTGTTGGTTATGCAAATGATGCAAATTATTATTATCACCTCCCCCCACCGACAAAGCATCACTATCAGCTGACCTGCTATAGGTTTTGTAGTCACCCGATAAGGCCGGCGAGGTTTGGCAATTTGAGCCAATGTAGGTATAGGAAACTTCAGAATTAACGGGTGAGGTACTGTCTGGGCTGGCTGGTTGTTGTACTCCTAAAATGAGTATAAAAGAAAAAAAAAATTCTAAAAACTTTTTGAACGCTTTTTAAACAAAACAATTAAAACAGTTAATATGTATGTATATTCAATAAATAATTCTTCTAAAAAACTAGAAACTAAAACAAATAGACAGATAGACGAACGGACGGACAGGAAGTCTGATATTAAAAAAAAAATTTAACCAATCTGGCAGAATGGATTTTCATATAAAATAAGAAGTTTTCAAATCGCTCCCTAACTCTACGTCTCCAGCTAACTTGAAATGCTGTTGTACGTAACTTAAAGTTATGACTGCGTTGTTAAAAAAAATGCACTAACAATTATGTTATAACTTAAAAAAAGCATTAACTTGAGCAGTCTACACTTAACATTAACTTGAAGTTAATGTTAAACTTAGGCAATTTATGTTAGGTGTAGACTGCAAGTGTGCAAGGGTGCTGTTGGCTGAGTAGTTAGCGCGTTTGACTACAAACCCTGAGTTCTTAAGTTCAAGACTACTTTCAGGCAAGCCAACAACATCATGCATTTATCTCATGTGCATTGGTGTATTATTGTGTTGGTTGTTGTTGGACTGTTAAAGTGATGAAGGCATAGCACTGATCACTTTGGCAGTACCGGCAGCGAGTAATACTAACATATCCTAATGCACTTCACAGCCAGGGTGACCGTTGAACATTTTTAAAAAGTGGCACAAAAAGGGGATTTTGAGGAAAAAAGTGGCACCAAAAAGGGGATTTTTCGAAAAAAGGGGCAACTTTTTAAAAAGGGAATAATTGAACAAAATTCCAGTATTTAATGAATTTCTATGGCATATAATGTTCTTGAAATAAAATGAATACATTTTTATGTTTTTTCTATCTACAAAAGAAAGTTTTCTGCACCAACGAAGTACGCCACTTTCTAACGAGTTATTTAAGCAACACATGCATACACTATACCTGACTCCAAACGAAGAGACAGTCAGCCAGATAACAAGTTCAATGTAAAAACATTAAATAGTGGACCAATATGGCCTATAAATGGCAAAGTTCTGAGGGAGCAAACTTAAAAAAATACTAAGGAGTTCAGTCTTCTGCCTTTGTTGATATCGGTCAAAAATAAGTTTTGCTCTTATAAGAAATGTTGCCATTTCACACACTTTTTGTGTTTTTTAAGTTATAGCACTAATAATCGTGCGAATGTAAAAAAGACCATGGTTTTAAACAAAATCTTTCTTAACTATCCTACAAACAATTTATTTTGCAAAATGCGTAACTATTTACGAAAACTAAAGATATATGTAAAAGAAACGCCATATTAGTTTCCTTATAAATATTCGCCGAACCAATTTTTCAAATTGCGTACATATTTCATTTCAAAACGTTAATATTACTTTTGTTGGGGTTGATTTAGTACAACTGAATCTAACGTTCACTCAAAAATTTTTCATGAAAATCACTTTTAAAATATTTAAAGCCACGTGCTTTTCATAAAAGTGTTTAACAAGACGTGCTTGTTCGTGCTAGTGAATCAGGGTGTTAGTTTCCAATAATTTTAGTACAATAATGAATATCTATAGATCCGAACTCTTAAACTATTTCAATATCCAAAGAAATTTAATTATTTTGATAATTGAGTTATGAATTTTTTGTCGAACTGTATGGTTTTTAACCAAAGGTATTTAATTAGTTTGGCTTAAGTTCGTTTTCAATTTAATCTTTCGATCAAACTATTTTTTTTATTTAAGAAAGAAATTCTAAAGCATGTAAATATTGAACATTCAAAGAAAAATTTGGATGTACGGAAGGTTGAACTGACATCAGAGCCCTTTACCTACACTACCAGTGACGGCAGCAACAACATCCTAGCGAAAGTCCAACTTATTTTAGTAAGCTCAGTTAACAGATTTTGTCACCACCTCGTGGCAAGTCGTACTTATTATTAATGAACTTTTTCTAAATGTTCGGAACTTCACTAACTGTCTTATTTTTAGCATGTTCAAATATTTTTAATTATTTGGGCTTGAGTTCGGTTTTAATTTAGAATAATTAAATTTCTTTGGATATAAACCCATACAGTTCGACTAAAACTCGTAACTTACAGCTCAACCTAAACCAGAGCGTTGAGCGTCGCGTAAGCAACAGGGTACGTATTTACAGTACAAGTTACCACAAAATATTTACTTTGAATGTATTGTAAATACGTACCCTGCTGCTTACGTGACGCTTGATGCTCTGATTTAGGTTGTGCAGTTAATTGTCTATTTCAAAATAGTTTTTTTCATAAGATTGTTAACAATGGACTCAAAAACACATTTTTGTCTTGAGATTTTTTTATAAAATCAGAGTCGTGCCGTAAAAAACGCATATTAAATCAAAAAGTATCACTTCATAAAAAAGGGACAAAAAGGGGCATAATATTACAAAAGGTGGCAGATTTATGTAATTTTAAAAAAGGGGCACTAAAAGTGGCAAGACAGTTGAAAAAGTGGCAAATTGCCACTTTAGTCGCAAAACGGTCACGCTGTTCACAGCACCCTTCTTCGTCGGTATTGTAGCAGAACCGTCGGCGAAGTAAAAGAACTAATAAAGTGGCTACACAGAGGGGCTACCAGAGGGGCTTGCAACACTGCTCATTGCCTGATTGTGAAACTTTTCTTAAAAAAAAAATAGCGGAACACTAAAAAGCAAACGAGTTGATAACACTGTACAACACAAAAAAAAATTACCAAAAAGTAAACACTTATATCGGCGCTTTGAAAGTTTACGTCTGCTATTCAATTTAGGGGGAGTTAAAGCTCTACCTCTTTTGCAGGCAGCTATAATGACTCGGCATAGGAAATATTGCCAGTCTTGCGCATAAGGTATTAAATGTGTTCAGCACTTTTATGTAGAACACCACGAGAAATATTTTTGTGGAA
This sequence comes from Panzeria rudis, assembly GCA_956483635.1. Classification (NCBI taxonomy): domain Eukaryota; kingdom Metazoa; phylum Arthropoda; class Insecta; order Diptera; family Tachinidae; genus Panzeria; species Panzeria rudis. The sequence continues at coordinate 100,226,924 of OY101451.1, forward strand.
TATTTTAACCTTTTAACTCTTCGTTGTATGACCCATTTTGCCCCTTTCTTAAGCAAGGAACATAAAACTCCCCTCCAGCGGCGATACAGCGGGTTGAAATGTTCTATAAAAATATTTCTCGTGGTTTTTTACATTAAAGTTCTGAGCACATCTTATACCTTAAACATATAGCTTCCAAGATTTCCTATGCCGAGTACTTATTGTGAATAAGTACGAAATTAACCCTTGAACACATTTTCAGTTTTTAATGACTTCTGGCGTTCCAGTTAATACTGAAGCTTGAGTACCTCTGGAGACTTATAGTAGAATTTTGTGGCAAATGTTTTTGCAGAACACTGCTGCCCGCTATAATGCCGCTGAAGGGACGTTTTTGTCTCATTTTTTAAAAAGGGACAAAAAGCCCCATACAGCGAAAATTTTCCACAAAAATATTCCTCGTGATATTTTACATAAAAGTAAGTGCTGACTGATCATATATTATATCTTAAACGTAAGGCTTACAAGATTTTTATGCCAAGTGCAAATTGTGAATAAAAGTGAAATTAACCCTTGTGTACATTTTAAGTTTTGAATAATTTTTGGCGTTCCAGTTGATTCTGGAGCTTGAGTGACTTTAATAGCTTGTAGTAGAATTTTATGGCAAATATTTTTGTAGAACATTTCAGCCCGCTGTGTTGCCGATGAAGGGGAGTTTTTTGTCTCTTTTTTTGAGAAAGGGACAAAACGATCTATACGGCGATGAGCTAGAGGGTTCCCCGTGATGTTTTATACGAGGGCAATAAACACATCTTATACCTTAAAGGTAAGGCTTACAAGATTTCTTTTGCCGAATACTAATTGTGAATAAGTAGGAATATAACCATTAAAGACATCATGTTGAGTGGGGAGCTTGGGTATCTTCGAAGACCTATAGTAGAACTTCTCGGCAATTATTTTTGTAGATCATTTTGCCGCAGAAGGGGAGTTTTTTCCTTTTTTAAGAAAGGAACGAAAAACCCATATAACGAAAAGTTACAGGGCTATAATGTTCCACATAAATTTTTGTTGTGGTTTTCTACATAAAAGCGCTGAACACATCTTATACCTTAAACGTAACGCATACAAGATTTCTTATGACGAGTCATTATAACTATGCATGTGCATAAAATGAGTCCCAGATGTAAACTTTCAAAATGCCGATACAAGTACATTCTTTTTGTTGGTGGAACCCACCAGAATCAGTAATTTAATTTTGGAAAAAAATATTTTGTTGTACAGTGTAATCTACTTTTATAAAACATAAAATTTTTATAAAACTTAAAGCTCTTGTTGTTTTAAAAACTTTAACCTACAAACTTTTAAGAAAAATATTTTTCGAGAACATAACCTTTTAAGATTTGAACGGTTTTTTTTCTATAAAATGAAAAAAAAAACTTTTCATGTGAAATATACTTGCTAGAAACCTTTTTATTGAACAAAGCTTAAAGAGCCTATCGCTTTAATGTTTGAAACAATAAGGTCATAAAATGAGCTTTCAAGTAAACACGGTATGATGATTTTTCCCTAACAAAGTTAGGGAAAGCTTTTTACGTAAATTAAATTTAGCAAAAGGATTCTTAAAAAACAAAACTTAAAGCAATTAAGTAGCTACTTAATAAAAACAAGCTTAAAGCTTGTTTTAGAAACACGAAAAATAAAAAGAAGTTTTTTTTATTAAAACGAGCTTTTTTATGACTTGCACATTGTAAGCTTTTAAGAAATGAAATAACATCTCAACCAAGAGAGCAAAAAGCTTTTAAGTTCCTTAGTTCCATTTTTCTTTTGAACTTTAAGGGGTGTTGATTGGATTGTCTATAATTTTTCTAATTTTTCTTTATTTAAAATTCAAACTACAAACCGGAAGGATGGCATATTAGATCACACCTCTATTTGAGGTTTTTCTAATTTTCATGTTATAACTTACGGCCTTATTCACATCCAGAGATAAAAACTAACCCTTAAAAAATACATATTTTCATATGCATTTCAAAATAAGTACATGTGAAGGTCACCAAGAAAACGATCGCATACAAAAAAAAAAAGGAGGAAGTAATTTATTGTTTAATAGAATTTGCTAAATCTCCTGTGGAGTTATTGAAATTTTTTTATGAATGAATATCGTAACTTGCATGAGTGTGTTTTGGTGCGTGTATGCGTAAGTTACAACCAGGTAGGTTTGTAAATTTGGTTTGTTTTTAGATGACAAAGAACAAAAAAAAAACATAAACTAAGGATTAATTGACATTTGATTTTTATATTGTAGCACCCAACAAATACACGCCAAAAACTAAAGCCTTTTAAGATTGATAGTGTGATTTAGAAACAATAAAAAGCAAATGAAAACCACCCTGAATTTTTTTTTTTCTTTCAAATATAATTTTTGGCTAAATAATTTACCACCTCTATTCTATTCTATTCAATTTTATTTTATATCCTATATCCTGTTGAAATTGTTGTTGTTGTTGCTGTTGTCTTTTTGTCTAACTAATGCATGAATTGTTGTTTTTATTTAATATCGTTTTTGATAAAGAATGCTGCTGGGTCACAGGGTGTGTGTTCAGTTACTTAGAGAAGAAGATCCTTTTTATTGTTGTAGTAGTAGTGGTAGTGGTAGTGTTAGTGGAAGTGGTAGTGTATCAGTAAATTATATGGCAAATTGTAGACAAATTTTCCGTGTTTATTTTTTAATTGTTTATTCAAAATCTTGCTTGTCATTAATTGTAAGTTAAAAAGTTATTTGGGGTTTTGTTTGTTCGTTCGCTCGTTCGTTTTTACATTCATTTTCTCTTATTTATTTGTTGTCTATCGATTTATTAAACTTCTCGAAATTAAGGACTTCAAGTATTTTATTTTGTGAGTGAAGACTTCAAAGGCAGATGTTTTCTTTTTATTCCGAAATTTGTAACGTTCTTTTTTTGTTTTTTTGTTTTATAGTATTTTTTATAATAATTCTGTTAATAGCCACCCTTAATTTGTTATTTTTTCGAAAGGCAATTTGTTTTTTAATCTTGACTAATAGTTTTTTTTTCGTATATTGGTGCTTCACACTTAAGGATTATTTTGTTATTTTAGTTAGTGTGCTTAGTTTTCTCTTCTTCTTCTTCTTTTTTTTTTTGTTGAGACTTATAAGCAAATATTAAAAAGTTGGCACGCACTTCCTACTTCTTTTTTGTTTCAATATTTTTTATCAAACATGCTTCATGTGAAGTATCTAAAAAAATGAATGTATGGGTATGGAATATATGGGAATTTCTTCAGCTGTTAAGAGCTTCCTGGTGTTTTATTAAGTTATTAAAAGGATAATAAAGCAAATTTGTATGCAAGTTGCTATGGCACAATCATTAATCACTTTTAAAACAAGCAACGTTTAGTGCAGAGATATTAAAAAAGTAAATGGAACTGACTTTAGTTTTTTTTTTGCTAATAAAGAAAATTCTATTTAAATTTTTGTTTTATGTACAAACGAGTTTGTCATGTGCACCCTATACAAGGGTAATGCAGGTTCGATGGACAGCACTTTTTTTTCAAAACAGCTGAGCACTGTTGGCTGTCTTTCATAGGATGGCAAAAGTAAGGAAAAATAAAGTAACTAATTCTTGCAAAAAAAAAGCTACTACAAAATTGGCGTGGCACTACCCCCATATTTTTGTACTTTTACGATAACTAATTGTGTGTGCGAAGTTTCATAATAATCGGTTAAGTAGAAGTGGTTAAAATGAATATTTACTTTTTATGGGTGTGGCACTGCCCACTTTTCCAGCCACAATATTGTGTTGTAACGATAACTAAATGTGTGTGCAAAGTTTCATAATAATCGGCTAAGTAGAAGTAGTTTAAATGCATATTTACTTTTCATGGGCGTGGCACTGCCCACTTATCTAAACATAATGTTGTATTGTAACCTTTGCTAAAGGTGTATACAAAGTTTCATAAAATCGGTTTAGTATAAGCTGTTGAAAAATAACTCTAACTTTGCATGGGCGTGGACTGCCCACTTTTTTAATCATGATGTATTACTCAAGGAGAAACTTAATGTGTGTGCAGAGTTTCATAAGAATCGGTTGAGTAGAAGTAGTTGAAAAGGAATGCGTATTTACTTCGTTGGGCGTGATCCCGCCCATTTTTCAACGGAAGTTCATCCTTACAATCTGGAAGTACAGGGTGGCCCAAAATTAACGAAGGGGTTTGAATAGTCTATATCTCCATTATTTTTACATTTCTTTGATTTATTTTTTCAGATTGTTGTAAAAAAGATTTGGGAAATTAAAACTGGGAAGGTTTACTACTGACCAACGAACATACATCGAGGGAAACAATGGCGCTGTTACCGGACTTTTTCGTGGTTTTCCATGACTTTTTACGATTTTCGAAGCCATCGTTCGAATTTTGCCGCGACTAATATTATTTTTGGTTGGGTCATTGTCTGTGGCTTATTACGTATGCACGATCTTTAAAATAACGCAAAGAAAACGTTTCGAGAGCGGTTTAGTGCAGCTAATAAAATTACTGCTTCTTGAAGTAATGCGTTCGCTGAAAACGCTCCGTAAGAACGTCATTGTGTCTCTTTCTCTATGATCGTTGCTCAATAGTAAATCTTTCCAGTTTCAATTTCCCATATCTTCTTTACAAAAGTTTGAAAAAATAAATGAAAAACATGTTAAGATTATGGATTTATAGACTATTCAAACACCTTCGTTAATTCTGGGCCATCCTTTTAAATATCCCATATCGGCTTATAAATGGGGGAGTTTTGAGGGAACATCCATAAAAAAAATACCTGACGAATTGATAACCTTCTCCTTTTTTGAAGTCGGTTAAAAATAACAATTTGAGTAAACAAAAATGTAACAATTTAATTTAATATATTGGAAATGGACAGTTTTCTTTGGTGGCGTTACCGAGGCGTTTTGGTGAGCAAGAAATGCCTGGCTAGCTCAGTCGGTAGAGCATGAGACTCTTAATCTCAGGGTCGTGTGTTCGGTCCCCACGTTGGGCGCCATTAATTAGCAGCTGCATTTGGGCATAAAAACACGAATGAAGGGCAGCCGGAGCATCCGCCAGCATGCCAGCACGGCTGATCATCTGGTAACACGTCATTCGTTTGTTTCTATCCAAATGCATCTGCTACAATTTGAATACATTAAAGATTATACAGTGGGGAGTAGAAGTAAATACATACTTATCCAAATTTCTCTTATAGAGCACTATAATTATAAGATTTTAAGTCTTCTTGTATAGGAATACGAATAAATTAAATTAAATAATAATAGCAGAAATAACAAAGTATTTCTAGTTTATCGTGTATACACCAGGGATGGAAAATAACAATTACACTGTACAACTCAAAAAAACATGGTTCTAGAACATGATTATTTCATTTTTATTTATTATTGTCTGCGGAAAATACCCAGGGTTTATGGCAGGAATCGAGCCCGTGACCTCTGGACTGACAGGCTGGCATCGATACCACTCAGCCACAGGAGCATCAAAAAATATATGTGTATTTTAGGATTCATTTTATGGAGGTTAAATTTCGCTCTCTTGCACATATAATGATTCGACATAGGAAATCTTATCAGCGTTACGTTTAAGGTATAAGACGTGTTCAACTTTTATATGTAAAACATCATGAGAAGCATTTACGTAGAACATTTGGGACCAAAAATGTTTCCACTTTAAAAAATAATGGACACCCTAGTGTACACGAGAATACATTTTCATGTTTTTCAACTTTTTAAAAACGCGGTTAAAACAAAAATAAAACAATAAAATTTGTATTAAAATACAAATTACAAACGTTATAGCACTGTTTACTTTTTTCTTTTATAAATATTTTACACTTTAATAATATATAATACGTGGCATCGTATTGATATCATTCCAGTCGTGGCATAGATGACACTTAAACTATGTCAAAATTCTATAATGACGTTTGTCATCAGTTTGGTGTCTGTTTTCGTTTTATTGATGACATTTGTCATAGCATTGATGTCAGAATTTTGATGACAGAGCGTCCGTCATCAATGCGAAGATACATTTTTCTATGAATGTAGTTAGAAAAGAGGAGAGGGTGTGGGCTTTAACTCCCCTTAAAATAAATCCCAGATGTAAGCTTTCAAAACGCCGATGCAGGTATTTGTTTTTTTTTGATGCCTTCTACCAGAATCAGCCGCTAGAACCATCTTATGTGTATATATATTTTTTATTGTACAGTGTTTTCGTTTATTAATAAGCTCGTATATAATAAATTTTGTTTCAACTTACCGTATAAATCATTTTCTTTGATCCAAGGCGATCGCCCCGAATGCGTCAGCATAGTGTGGGCTATATGATACGAGGACATGTCTTCGTTGAAACCATTCGTGAAATTTTTTGGCAAATATTGGCCAGCAGCCGCAACTGCTGCCGCAGCATTATGACTGGCTATAAATTGAGCGGCTGCGTGAGCCTGCGCTTGAGCTTGAGCTGAAGCACTAACGGCCGCCGTAGCTGCTGGGACCACATTCGTGCCATTATTATGATCCAAAATTGTACCATGATTCGTAGGTGCTGCCAGATGAGTTGCATCGACGCCATTCAAAGCGGGAGGAGTTAAATGATTGCTATTGGGATCAGAGGCTTGCTGTTGATGATTAATATCATGTGCATGTCCGGCAGTATGGACTACACTGTGTTTGAGTTCAGAATTTTCTAAATTTAAAATATCCGATATATGAAAACCAGATGATCTTTGAGATGATGGTACTTTGGCATCAAACAAACTGAAATGCAAAAAAAAAAAACAAGAAACGGAAGGATAAATTAAAAAAAGAAAGAATATTGAAAGGAAGTAGTGGTGCTATTGTTTTAACTATTTTAAGAAACCGTCTACCTGTTTTTAAGTAATTTTATTTAATTGTTTAATGAACTTGTTAAAAACAGGACGTTTGATGTTTGTGCATGCGTGCGAGTATTTTAGGCAACCAGTTTATAATAATATTTAAAATTAATCTTAAGATTATTCACACATTTTTTAATAGTTTTAAAATACTAACGAGAGATGTGTGAAAGTTAAGACCCCGAAGTTAAACAATTTGTAAATTAATCTTTGTACGACCATTGATTTTTATAATTTAATACCATCAACAATTAACTAAAATCCTGCCAAGATCAACACAAAAAATTGGGCACACTTTTCTAATATTTCTTGCTTTAGGAGAACATTTAAAATGTATCTTTAAAAATTGTGTACCTGTGTCTCAGGTTAATTTGTGTTTAACTATCCATCAGCTCTTCCGTTAGGCTGTCCTTTCGTCCGTTCGCCTATCTGTCTGTTAGAAAAAAACCACAAAAATGTTTTTAATACAAAACACATGTTTGTAGTAAAATTAGGTTTTTCTTTGAGTGAAATTGGATTTTCCTTCTTAAAGTTTCCCCAGATTTTTTTTGGCAATTTAAGCAAAATTCCCACGCCTTTTACACACAGACACAAGTTAAACAAGATATTTACCTGTATCGTTTAGGATTCCCTTATGCTTGCAGCAGACCTTGTGTCGCCTGTTACGTCGCAAACGATCAAATGATGTCTGTTCAACACATGTTTTTAATTTATACAAAATTTTAGAATTTCTTATGGTTTTTCCTTTTGCAACTATGGGATTTTTCGCCTGTTAAGGTGAGTTAAGGTTTTTGTACAAGAATTTCCTTGAGCGATTAGTTTTTTTTATTGGCCAAAGATAAGAAACACACACAAAAAAGATCCTTGTACGCGCCTTAGGTGTAGCGAAGAATTGGGTAAATCCTTAAAATAACATGTTTGTAAGTTAACACTTGTGTAAGCAGTGATTTGTTGAGGATATAAACTTTAATTCTGGATTAAAATTAACAACGAAAATTCCTTTAGAATATGCTTAAAAGGGGTTGGTTGGATGTGAATAGCTTTTTTTAGCACTGCGCTTGCTTACAATTCGGAATAAACGCAATTAATCAGTCACGTCACTTCTGCTCTTCGCCGATTATACATACTTAGGCGCATTCACCACTATGCATCAGAAATGAAGTAACATCCAATGAAGTGGATTTTACCATATTAATCCGTTCCAATAAAAGCGGAGAATGAAACAGGCAGCTGTTTTTTTTAAATATGGATCAAAATATCTACATTGCACTCAAAGGGAAACTCATCGTTAAGGGAATGAAAGCAAAATTACATTAATGGCATGAAAAATTGCATTACAGTAATGAAAAATTACATAAATGATATGAAACTTTTTCAAGCACATTTTGTACATTTTGTATTGCCATTAATGATACGAAACACATTTCATTCGCTCAAATGAAAACGTAAAAAATAAATATATGGCTCGAGTTCAAATCCAGACATCGGAAATGATATTTTTTATTATTATGTTTTTTTGAAAGAGAAGTACCACACTCAGGCAGTTAATTCCTACCAGTTAATTAATTAATGTGCTACCTTCTTTTGGAAAGGGATAGTGTAGAGAGTACAGGTGGTGAAGTGAGAGAGATAGAAAGCGTAATTCATTTAACTCTGCTATTGCGCGTTTTTCGTTAAATTTAGAAGAGCAGTGTAGGACAGAGCGCCTCTGGTGTCAAGTAGGGGTATTAATTTGTTTAAGCTGTATAGCCATTTTATTAGTTCTTTTACTTCGCCGCCGACTCTGCTACAACACCGACGATGGAGTGTATTGTGATGTGCATTATATGTAAATATATGTCAGTACTAATCTCTGCTGGTACTGCTAATGTCTGTTTTACACTATCTCACATGCAGTTCAACTACTGTACAAAATGCAGCCCTGGTCTAATGAGTTTATGGAAAGTTTTAATAAAGCAATAACAAACCATTATTTCAGGGTTATATTTAGTGCAAAAGTCGAACAGCTTGTATAATAGTCCAAAAACAGCTTAAGTGAACAGTGCTATGCCATCATCACTTTCACAGTCCAACAACAATCAACACAATGGACACACCAATGAACATAAGAAAAATTCATGATATTGATGGCTTACCTGAAACTAGTCTCAAACTCAAGACCTTAGGGTTGGTGGTCAATGCGCTAATAACTTCAGCCAACAATTCTATTAACTGCTAGATTACCCTTAAATTTTTATTTTGTTTAAATTTCAATAGTTGTTGGTAGTCTATATAATAATATGTGCACTAACGAAATTTGATTAATTTGGCTTGAGTTCGGTTTTAATTTAATTTTTCAATTAAATTATATTTTTATTTAGAGATAAATGTAAACAAAGAAAATTTTTGACTGCACGGAGGGTTGAACTGACGTTTCGGTAGCTCCCGCTAATCTCTTCAGAATTCTTCTCCGCTTAGACCACTTGACCATCATTTGATAATTATTGATATTCACTTTTTTCTTTGCCTTGTGTTAAGCTTCTTTTATTATTTCGCTATTCTAGTATGAATTATCTTTGATAATTACAAGTACTAGTGTGTGTGAATGTTTGCTTGTTCAGTTTATTTGAACATGTAACATCCTTTTGCTAGGTGCCTTTTGAGTTTAACAATTAAGTTATGAGTTTAGTCGAACTGTATGTGTTTATATCCAAAGAAATTTAATTATTTTGGTTGAGTTAGGTTTTAATTTAATTGCAATAACATTATTCATTAATTTAATACAATATTTCATTGTATGTATTTCTTTCCCATGCCGGTTGTTTCTTTTCTTTTCATACATAAGTACTTAATACAAGTTTTATCTCATAACAAATATCTGGGACGTGGCTTGGCTGTAGAGAGCATGCTTTACGTCCTGGAAGCCCGTGTTCGTATCCCAGCCATGTCAGCATTTTTTTAATTTATATATTTTTTCTTTTGAAATAATTTTGTTATCAATATAGCGGAATTCTTTATCACAGGAAATTTGAAAAAAAAAAATACTAAATACCGGGATTTTTGTTATCAAAAATGAAACTTATTTTTTTCTGTGTATGTATTCCTTTCCCAAAGAAGGTAAGACATTGATTAATTATTATACTAATTGCCTGAGTGTTACATCGTTTTTCAAAATAAAAAGAATCTTTAATTTTGGAAATTTATACACTCAGAAAAAAAATTTCGTTTATTTATAATTTTTCATTGTAGAAACAAACGAGTTCAATATTGAACCCATAAAATCCTGTTTTATAGTAACATTAATTTTTATCATGTAAATTAAACTTTCATTTTAAATCAACATTACTATAACATTAATTTTAAATAAATTTTCTGTTAAATCATCAATTAAATCATGTTGAATTGAAATGAAATTCATGTTACTTATGCTGGTATTTATATTGGTGTATATCTAAAGTATATTTGAGGCTGTTGTGGCTGCAGTGGTTAGTGCGTTGACTACCAATCCAGTGATGATAGATAAGCACAAGCTCAAATCTTGTCTGCACACAGAAAAAATACCAATATAAAATCAATATGTCGCAGTGTTCATTGGAAATCATATTAAATTTATGAGAAATTATTTTTTGTTTAAGTGTGTTGGTCTTAATTTGTTTTCTTCATAGCTGCAAAGCACTGTTGGGCTCAGTTGCGTGACTTACTGTTGTTTTAATCTTGTTTATTTTGATTAACGTGTTGTGTAGATGTAAATAGCCAACAAACTTCGCGTTACCATCGAAAATTTCCTGCTGCTGATTTAAAATTTCCACTCTTTCATGTTAATTTTAAACGAAAAATTGTTAATCTAACGTTAAATCTCTTTGATATAATATTTTTCACTGTTACAACAACATTGTTATCAACTTTACATTGATATTAATTTAAAGCTAATTTTATGTTAAATCACCAATTAAATCATGTTAAACTAAAATGAAATTCATGTTACTTATGATGGTATTTATATTAGTATACATCTAAAGTAAAGTTTGAAGCTGTTATGGCTGCAGTGGCTACAACACAAATTTTTGTTAAGCCTATGCGAATACACATCACGTAAGTAAAATAATTTATAAAATGGCTACATTGACCTCATGTTGTTTCAAATTGAAATAATTTTGATCCAATATGATTCTTCGTGTTGTTTCAATATCAAATTTACGTTGTTTCAACTTGTAATAACTTTAATTTAACACGATTCTTCGTGTTCTTTCAGTATCAAATTCACTTTGTTTCAAATTGATTCAACATGATTCTTCGTATTATTTCAGTACCAGCTTCATTTTACTTTAACTGTACTGGAAAATTAAATCAACATGAAATATAGTTATTTCAAAAGTAGAAATGTATTTTGAAGGTTATTGTAAAATCGTGTTGAATTAGCATGAAATTCATTCACTTATGAATCAATTTTTATCCAATTATCTTAAAAATTGCGCCTTAAATCTATTGAAGATGATCCAAAATTTTCAATATAAGGATAGGTCAGCTGACGATCAGCTGCCCGAATAGGTTTACCTGGTTAGATATGTCTAGATTATTACATTTTATTATTTGTTTAACCTCTGAAATATTTTATCTTAACTTATCTTTTGTGCTTTTAGCCGCTAATTAAAATAAATATTTGCCTTCATTTGTTTTTTTTTTTGGCTTCTTTGCTTAATTTCTCAAGAATAATTCTTAATCTCTTACCCTGGTAGAGCATTACGCAAAGCCGCCGGATAAAATGCCGCTGGCAATAGAGCATGGCCCCAGTGTGGCAACAGCATGGGAGACCAGGGCAGAAATGGTGCCGCCGCTACTGCTGCAGCAGCAGCCGAAGGTACCATTAAGCTGCTCATGTTGTGCAGGGAAGGAAAACCACTAAAACCCGTTGCTCCTGTAGGTATCCTCAAATGATCTTGTACTCCTAAGGCGGGTGTATTTGAAGGAACTGTTGTAGTGGCTGTTTTAGCCGGCAATTCATCTTTTCTCAAGTCCTTGGCAGTGGGTGTTGGTGTAGAAGCACGGGCGGGTGGAGGTGGGGTAGGAGATCTGGATCTGGGAGATCGAGATTTTTGGGGAGTTGGAGGAGAACATACAGAAATATCAGAATCCTTATGAGGTGATTGTAAGGGCGATTTATAAGAGGCGTGTCGTGTGGATCCAGATGAGGAGTCGTTGGATTTACGTCTCGATGGCGAGCGGGCCGGTGAGGGCGAACGTTTCCTTTTCTCAGCCACTTTGAAGCTGTTTTTATTTTACTGGTACTTTAAATTGTTAATTTTTTTATATAAAGGAGTTCAACTCCTATTTTATTTCTTTTATTTTTACTAAACACTAATTAAAGGTTTTTTCCAATATTTTATTAAAGTTTAAAAGGTTTTTTTTTGGTTCACTCTTGTTATATTTTAAACTTATTTTTCTTTTTATATTCTATGGGTTTTTCTAAAATGTGATTCTTAATAAACGCTCATAATTCTTCCTTTTGTTTAATTTGGGAATTTTTCTTCTTGAGTGTTTGAAGTGGGTTTTTCTTAATTGCGTTTTTTGGGTTTTTGATAACGCGACGCAGATGCAAACTATTTGAAGTGTCATCAACAACTAACTTGTAACAAGAACTCAACATAATTCCAACCAAATTTCAGCATTTCAAATGTTTGTTGGCTAAATCATGTTAAAAGTAGAATTTTCCAAACCACCACCATTCTTTGCCACTCAGTACCAGTGTCATCTTGAAAAAGAAACGAAAAACCCAGACAAATCCACTTTTACCTCCAGCCATCATTGTACAATAAAAACACGTAAAATACACAACAACAATAATGATGAAGAAAAAAAAATAATGAAAAACCCATTCACCCATCATGTAATAAAAACAGATCGATTTTGTGTGCTAAGTGGGCTCTCATGTCCTTTTCAACAACACAAGCACTCTCTCTTTGCCTGCTCTTATAAACATCATCAACACCAATTGCCTTTAAGCACAAATATCCTTTCGGTTTAAATAACAAGAGTGACTAAAACCAAAACAAAATATTGTTATCCCTTTCTAACACTTGATGGAGAGAGCGCATACTCTTGTTATGGCTAAAAGGGTACTTGAATTTCTTGCTGCATTTGTATGTATGGATGTGTGTTCATTATTTAATATGTAAGAGTGGGCCCTGTTTAATCGAGTATGTGTGAATGTATGTAGTACTTTAACTATAGTAGTGTTTGAGAGGTTGTTCTTTATCCTTCTTTTAGTTTTTTGTTTATTTTATCACACATTCATCCCATCCATTTTAGTACTTGTACTCCTTTTTCAATTTATATTTTGTTTATTTTCATTCATATACTCTTCATGTATTCTTTGTGTTTTTTTATTTTTTATTCTCAGCCAACCATGATTGAGGCTTAAGTCTTGTACATACTTTACATGATTGGGTTTCACATTTCTGGGCTCTTCTGTTTTCAAGCATTTTTCACTTGCCTTTTAAGTACTAGGGCTCTCCATCCTGGCTCTTATGTTACAATGTTTGTTTTCTTATGAAATATGTATATACATACATACATACATATTATGTATAAATACTATATAGTATAACAAGGGCTTCTTCGCGCTTCCATTATGGCTGTATTTATTTTTGATGTTTTCATTTACTTTTTTTAGCTTTTGGCCCCCAACTGCCCAAACCCAAGCCATATTTTTTCTTCTATACTTGTTAACGGTTTTGTAGCCAGTCGTGGTATATTGAAATATCTATATACTTTGTGCTGTCATCATCATTTTCATTATTACAATTTTTTATTGCTGTGTTAAGATTGGTTACGGGTAAAACTGACGAAAAGGAAAAGTGTACCTCGCACCACAGGTAGCAACTCTTATAAATTTGTAGTTCCGTTTGCCTTGAGCCAAAAATTCAAGGAAAAAGTTCTTTGTTTGAATGAATTGTTCATTAGTTTTGAGGTAATGTACTAGTACATTAAAGCAATGAACTGGTTCATTAATTTTGTTAAAGTATAACAGCAATGAATGCCTTCAATGAACCGTTTTACATTGAATTTCAATACATATTGTCATTAAATCGACATATTTTTGCAAAAAACTAATGAATCTAGGCCAATGAATGTCATTAATTGAATTAATGTTAAATAATTTTTTCCGTGTGCATTATCTTTAGAATTTTTTACGACACCTCAAAAGTATACTACATGCCATATTCTGAATCCTTTCAGAAAGCACCGAAAACCGGAAAAGCACTTAAAAGGAAATAGTCCATTCGAAAATGTACCAAAAGGGATTTACATTTTCCAAAAACTCATAATTTCACTAAAAAAATTGCAAAAATAGAAGTTATTCCGAAAAATCGGAAAATACTCCGAATATTAAAAATTTAGTACATTAGTTAGTGCTTTAAATCCCTGACAGATCCACAATTTCACTAAAGAACAAAAACTCGTTTCACAAAAACCATAGTTTCACAAAAAAAAAAAAGAAAACAATTCGAAAACTCGGAAGCTATTTCCCAAAAAACGAAAATTTTCAGAATATTCAATATATAATTTAGCTTTGCTTTCTGACCAGAGACCCATAGTTTTGCAAAAAAATTTTAAATTCGTAAAATTCGCATTACTCCGAAAAATCAGAAATTCTTCGTTAATTCGATATTGTAACAAATATTTACTAGAAATCCATGGTTTCACTAAAAAATCTAAAACTCACAAAAATCTAAGTAAATCTGAAAAAGTGACATTGGAATGTGTCACAAGGTTGCCATACATTTACCAGAAATCGATTTTTTCACTAAAAAAATTCAAAAATCTGAAAAACTGCATCACTCCGAAAAAATCTACAGACATCCGAAAACTCGATGTTGTTGCACATATTCGAAAATGCTCCCGAAAATGGCTGGCATTCACCAGAAACCCATAGTTTCACCAAAAGGCTAAAACTCGGAAAAAATTAAGTTACTCCGAAAAAATTTTAAATTCCTCAAACATGTGAAATTTAAAGGCCCTTAAAATGTGTCACAAGAGTGCCTGCCGTACATTCACCACCGTTCGATAGTCTGACTAAAATAATTTAAAGCTCCGAAAAATTATCCTAGTCCGAAAAACCCAAAATCCTTTGAAAAACACACTTTCGAACATGCAGCAAACATGGCTTATATTCACCAGATGCATATAGTTTCACTAAAAAAGGAATACAATTCGCAAGAAATCGAAAGTATTCTTGAAAAATATAAAAATCTTCGAAAATTCGAAATTCGCCAGACATTCGAATATGTTATATAAGTGTCTTACATCCACTGGAAACCCAGAGTTACACTAAGAGAAACCGAAAATTAAGAACGAGTCGCATTATTCCGAAAATACGAAGCTGTAACCGATTATAAGTGCACCTAAAATGGCTTCAGTCCACCCGCCAGAAACATAGAGTTTAGCTTAAGGAACTGAAAACTGGCTGAAATTGAAGTAGTTCCGAAAAATTTCAAGTTCTCCGAAAGCTTTATATACAAACACATAATTGAGAATCTAACATAACTCCCCTAAGTTTATCACGAATATATAATTTCAGTAAAGATGTCAGAAATTCGCTAATGTCGAAGCTACTCCGAAAAAAATTTAGAGTTCTTCAAAAAATTGAGATTTACCAAAACTGCCCTAGCTTAGCTAGAAATTCATAACTTCAAGAAAGAAATTGAAAACTCATTAAAACGGAAGTCATTCCGAAAAAATTTAAAACTTCGCAAAAAATTTTCAAAAAGTGCCTTACGCGCATCAAAATCGCTTGACTTATCTAAAGAACTATATAAAAGTCGCAAAAATCTTGGTTATTCCGAAAAAACTAAAATTCTCTGAAAATTCGATTCATAAAACATATTCGAAAATGTATCGAATTGCCAAAAACACATAATTTCAGTAAAGAAATCGAAAATTCTCTAGAATCTAAGTTATTCCGAACGTATCGAAAATTCTCCGATATTGCGTAATCGGGCAAAAGTATCCTAAATTCATTTTAAACTTATAGTTTCACTCAAATAATTTAAAGCTCGTAAAATCGAAGTAAGTCCAAAAAATCCAAATATAAAAAATTCAGGAAAAATTCCTTAAAATCAAACTAAAAAGTCTTCGTCTAAGTCCTGTGGCCACCAGAAAGCCACAAATTTACTGAAGAAATCGAGAAATCGGAGATATTCCGAAAAAAATAGAAAATTCTCCGAAAATTAAAGAGAAAATTGTGGCGCATATATGCATCATCGGCTTAATTTCACCTACCTTGATGACAACAAGTAAATGAAGACAGTAATTTAAGCCCGTGGATGAAAAAAGAGGGCAATTTGTTAACAAAAAACCACTATCGCCTAGAAGATACTTACGTGATACTTCTCAAGAATTTAGCCGAGCACCTGGTGTTTAGCTGAGACATCATCACTTAGCAAGGAAACCAATCATTAGCCAAGACACAAAACTGGTCTAAGGATTCCCAAAACTAGAACAAAAATCTCCCCAAAATCCCAGAAGTTCTCCGGATTTCCAAAACTAGGACTAACATCTCCCCAAAGTCTCAGAAGTTACCCGGACTCCAAAAAAGTAGGACAAAAATCTGCCCCAAAATCCCATAAATTCCCGGAAAACTATGGCAATATCGAAAACTGCGAAAATACCAAGGCGGGAATACAGAATTTTTAAGGAATTTAATCTTCGCACCGGCCTGTTACCTGTTGCCAGTATTCGTTACACGCATTTGTTTACCCCCCAAGCATAGAAAACATTTGTATGATGCATATCGTATGTACAACTTGCCATAGGGAACTTTGTTCCAAAAAAAAAAAGATTATGAAAGTTCTGCAAAATTTCCAACAGGAAAATTACCAAAAGCTGAAAAAGGGGAGAGTTGTACAATTTTTGTCGTGGGTTAAACTTTAGCAACAAAATTTATTGAGTATGTCGTTTTCGTAATTGAAGATTTTAGTCTTTTCTGTCTGTATAGGAAATGAGTTTTTCTCTTACCCCACAATTTGTTAATATTATTACAAAAATATTAGTGCAACTGTAAGTCTGTTTAACCCTTGGGGTCTATCGTTATATTCTTATTGCTGCTTTGTTATACTAGTATTCATTTTTATTTCATTATTATATCAGGGATTTATGGTGTATTAAATGTGTGTGAGTGTGTGTGTTTGTTTGCTTTTTACGAAATACTCTCCTAGTATTTTAGTACCAGCCATTATCAGAGAGGAAGAACTGTACACACAGTTGAATAATGATACTTCCGTTTAATATTAAAATGTCAAAATGATTAAAAATGGAAAATAATTAATGTTACAATTTAAGGTGATTATAAATATTTAATAAAAACCATGAATAAAATTAATAAGTTAATGATTAGGAAACCAAAAAATTATTCTTTTTAAAACCCGCCAAATAAACTTGTTTCTTCGATTAAAAATTTATTAAGATTTCTGTCAAACTTGCTTCTTGTCAAACTTGCTTTTTAGTAAACGTGCTTTTATTTAAATGAATATTTCTAGTTGAAGCATAAAATATTTTTGCTTTTGTAGTTTACTTTCTTTGAGGAGAATTTTTGTTTTTGATTTATTGAGGGTTAACTCCGCCAGATTAATTTATAAGTAAGATCAAAAGGTTACACTGGGGGTTTTCCTTTGCAGTTGTTGTCTTTTAAATTTTGGAAATTTTGTTAATTTATTGAAGGAATTTCCTAAAGGCAGTGTTACAACAGCATTTTTATAAATGGGAAAAAGAATTCCTTCGATAATGTGGGACAGGCAGTTAAAATTTATTAAATTAAAAAAAATATGTTCAATAAAGTTTTCTTTCAAAAACAAAACCATTTACTTTTATTTGTTTACTAATCCCAAATTCAAAATACTTTCAACAAAATTGTCTAAAAAATTTCCAACAGAAAAGTACTTCAATCTCTTTTATTTTCAGTTTTCTAGTCTTCTTAAAAAAAAGACATAAAAGTTTCTAGCACTCCAATAGTTTTATTTATTTCAAAAAGTTTTCTTTTCTTTTTAAACTAATATTCATACCAGTCGATATTTAGCATACGTAAAGCCAAAACTCATTTTCGAAGTATTGATTTTTCCTTTAGCTAAAATACGAGGGTTGCTATTGCAAAATATTTTTTAGTAAAATTTTTTCATTATTAAAATGTATGCGCCCTCTAGTGGCGAGGTGCATTCTTTTTTATGAATGTCTTGTTAACAAGTCCAATTGGCGTATAGAAAACAACGTTAATCCAGTCAACTGTCTCTGCATCCACAAAATATTATTATTTTTAAATGAACTCTAAAAAAGAAGGAGGGAGGTGTTTACCTTGGTCTACAAAAAAAATAAATAAATATTTCGGTAGTTTAAATAAAAATATGTGAAATATAAAGAGTTTAATGAACTAAACTAAAATCCGTTGACAGTTTTTTTTCTATTAAATACATATTTTTTTGATAGGCATGACTGACTAATATGACTGCCGAAATAGGCCGGTCACGCTATCATCTTAAAATTACCTTTAATAAATTTGTAATACAGTTTTTTTGATTTGATCAACGTTTTCGGAGTTATTCACAAATTATTATCGAAAAAAGTAATTTCATGCAAAATTAAAAAAAAGTTTCTTTCTAAAAACTCATAAGAAATTTCAAACTGCAAAAATTTTTAACTATTGATCTTAAGGCTAACTGTCTTTCGAACAAAATAAGCTATACATCATGAAAATCTATGGATAACTGTTGATTTTATTAGCAATTAAATGAATTTGCCCAATTTGTTTCAAATAGGTTTATAAAGTTATTATTAAAATTTATTTATTACCCAAAGTACCTTTTAATTATCTGGCCGTATTTACGTAATTGATTATCAAATCAACATTTATACATAAATTTTCATGATATATGGCTTATTCTGTTTCCAAGATACCTGTCCTTAAGAACATTACTTGAAAGTTAAAGTTTTTGCGGCTTTAAATTTTTTATGAGTTTTTAGAAAGAACTTTTTTTTAATTTTGCATGAGAAAACACTTTTTTCGATACCAATTTGTGAATAACTCTGAAAGCGTCGACAAAAAAAACTATATTAAGAAAATTTAAGAGTAATTTTATCATGCATATTTTCGCATTTTGTTGATCAAAATCGGGGATACCGTTGTCGAGTTGGGGTAGAATATACTGATGTACCTAGTGGAAATAGTAGTCATGCTCATTAAAAAAATTTCATACGTGATAGAAAAAAACCTGAAACGAACGCATTAAACTCTTTATACTCCATTTATTTTTATTTAAAGGATTTTTTGCAGACTAGTGTACATTTCAGGTACTAATTTAATATAAAATATTTTTCAACTGGGATCAGTTGATGTTAGTTAGTCTGTGGCCGCGGGATTGGTTACGTTAGTAAAATCTTCTAGTCATTATTCAGTCATTGACGTTAATCGAAATAATAAAACTTTTAGTTATGAAAATTTATGTATATTCGTTTGAATAAAGTGTGCGCCCTCTAGTGGCGAGGTGTATTTTTTATGATTGACAATCATTGATGCCAACTTATTGCTTTTGACACTATTTTTAGTGCTTTTTGATGTTTTAAAACTCCAAATTTTTAGTGTTTTTTAATGTTTTAGTGCTTTTTTAAGCTGCTTCTACATAGAAATTGTACAATTTAGTGTCTTTTTTTAATTATTATTGTGCTTTTTGTACCAAAAAAGTTGGCATCACTGCTGGCAATGCTGACAAGCCAAATTGGTGTAAATGAAACGACACCAACCAAACTCATGTGGTTATGCATTTCCACAATGTTAATTTTTAGCCAACTTAACTCATAACTCCGCCATTTATGGACCGATTTAGAAAATTGCTATTGTATATGAAATGCAATACTGCCAGATTGGTCCAAATTTTTAAAATTTTTGGTTTGGGACATACTGTCAGTCTATAGGTCTATCTGTATATATCTCGTTTTTGCGGTCGAAGGTTTATATGTTAATAATTCTCTTAAAACGATTTTGCTGAGATCATCCAAATTAATTTGGTTGTGTCCCAAAACATTTATTTTGTGATAATTTAAGATCTTCATGCAATAAAAATATTTTCACTATTATACATACAATATAAATAGCGCCCCTCGCATAACAACAAAGTATTTAGTTCACATGCAAATTTAACATTTCAAACTAAAAAAAGCATTAGAAAAACTAACAAAAAAAAACTTGTTCACAATAAAGTTCGCGTACAAAGTACTTTTAGAAATGAAAAACTATAAAAACAAAACTTGTAAACTAAATAAATGGAAAACGATGTAAATAGTCAAGGAAAGAGGAGTTCATTACAGGCGAATGGAAACGAATACAAGAAAATGGTTTGCGTGCATCTTCACGTAAACCAAAAATGTGTTCAAATTAACTATGGAGGTTGGATGTATTTAAAAACCTATAAGGGATTTTATGGCAAATATTTTTGTAGAACATTTCTGTCCGCTATATTGCCATGTTCTTAAAGAAAGGAACAATTAACCCATAGAACGAAGAGTTAGAGGGTTAAAATGTTCTACAAAAATATTTCCCGTGGTGTTTTACATAAAACCGCTGAACACATGTTATTGCTATCGGAACATGTCAGTTCAACCCTCCACGCAGTCAAACATTTTTTTCTCTACATGCTTCACATATATCTCAGAATAAAAATATAATTTAATTGAAAAACTAAATTAAAACCGAATTCAAGCTAAAATAATGAAATTTCTTTGAATACAAGCGCACAGAGTTCGACTGAAACTCAAACATAATTGAAAAAATATTTTTCATTACTTTGTGGCCTAAATAACTGTGAAAGCTTTGTGTACATAAAAAAATAATATAAGAACGGCTTAAAGGTAATTTTATTTCAAGTTTTTTTTGTAGTTTTTGTAATAAAATTGTACAATGCCTTCCCAAGTTATGATAAAATCGGTAAACTGGCCTCTTCTAAAATCCCAAATTTTAGAAAAAAAGTTTATTATTTACACTGTTTTTGTAATTAGGGGACCATATCACATCAAAGAACTATAGTGGCACCACTTTGCATTTTTCTTGTTGCATAGTGTTTTAAGTATTCGGTATTGGTGACTTTAAAATTCTTCAAAAAATCCTCTTGAAATTTGCTGAGCTAGGCGAATTTCATACTTGCACATATTCTGTGAAGATTTCAGGTCTGTATCTCCTACTGTTCTCGAGATAGAAACGTGTGACAGATGAACAGATCGACAGCGTAACCAAAACATTAGGGTTCCTTGATCACTGTTTGGATACGGAACCCTAAAAATGAATAGTTCTGCTGAATGTTAAACATAAAAAATATATTTTCAAACAATGTAGTATTGTGTCGCCACCAAATAGGTATATCGTTTCGAGAACACTGTGCGTTCAATGTGTGCTTTACAATTCTGACCATGTTTAACATACGAGTACATGTGTATTTGCACGGACTCTTGTGATATACAAGAGGCCACTCCAATGCGAACTCCATATTTGCGTGTCTGTGCTATTATTTTTCTTTTAAGTCTCTCAATATATAATGCCAAAGAATGTAAAACAGCTTGAGTGGTATTGTGCTGTTATAAGCAGCAGCGGCAGCAGCAACAGTAATAAAAGTATTTATATACAATTTTAAAAAGGATACAAACAAGACAGGAAGAAAGGAAAGGAACCCATTTCTTATTTATAAAATCCGGTTTAAAAATCTGTTCACAAAAAGGAAGTATGTATGTATATACTATTGTGTTCTTGAATGCAACATACATGCAAACATTTGTAGAAAAGAGACTAAAAGAGAAGTAATAGAAAGAACATCTGTGAGCTAACAACCAATCAACAGTTAGTAGCACACAGGTAGTGGTAAAACCCCTCAGAGGGAAATTTTTAAGGATTAACCATGGGAAATTTTGCTTTTATAAATACCGTTAAGAACAAAGTGCATTTCTTTTACAAAAAAAGAGAGAGAGAGAGAGAAGAGACTTAAAAGTTAACGCCTACAATTTTGCAAGGATTCTCTCTCTATATGAAAGAGGCGTTTTCATGTTATAAAAAAAGAGTTTGTTAACATTAATAACATGATATTGTATTACTTTTAATATAAAAAATATACCAGATTGTTGCTATTGTTATCAAATGGTTTATCATTATTAGTTGTTTGTATGTATAAGTACAAGTTTTTGAAGTTTCTTGTTCGATTATCATGTGTTTGTTAGAAAGGATCTTAAACATATTTTGGTATAAAGACAACTTTATTATTGTAACTTTTTATGATTTTTGTTGTCGGGTGATAATTAGTTTGTTCTTAAGTATGACTGAGATTTGGTTTTGTGCAAATAAAAGGATTTTTAAATTCTTTTCTGTAGTTGTTAAGGGAAAAACTTGTAGGTAGTTGCCAAGAGAAGATCATAAATTATTTCTTTTAGAAAAAATCTAAAGTATTTGTTTATTTAAAATAGAACTATTTATACAAAAAAGGATAAAGGTTAAGTTCGTTAAGCAGGAAACTTAAAAGTAAAATTATGGACTATCAACACGGGAAAAAACTAAAATACGATTTAAATTACGAAAACTGAAGATTTAATTAATTGTGTTGTTGTAGTTCAACCTACGGTATAAATTGTATATTGAATTACTGAAATTCAAATTTTCAATTACTCAAAATTTGTAAAATTAGTTAGAAAATTTTGTTTTTGATCACATTAGTAATTGGTTCAATTACGAAATTAATTCAAACTAGTTTTGATTTTCGATTAAGTATACACTGAAAATAATCTATGCACCATTTTACGAAGAAAACTTTCATAGTTACTTTTTTCGTAGAATATACGAAAACTTCGTAAATATTATAAAACAATTTTAGGCAATATTTTTTTTTTAATTTAAGAAAGCAACACAACATTTTACGAAGAAAACTTTCGTATATACTTTTTTCGTAGAATATACGAAAACTTTGTAAATATTACGAAACAAATTTAGGCAATATTTCTTTTTTAATTTGCGAAAGCAACGAAAACCTTTCGTAAAATTTTTTTCTTGTTAAAATATATACACAGAGCAATCCATGCAACATGTTACGAAAAAAACTTTCTTAGTAGCTTTATACATATTACTAAAAAATTTAAGCGAAAGTAATGAAAACCTTTCGTAAACATTTTTCCTAGTTAAAAAATATATTAGAAATAAAATATATTAGAAAAAAACTACATATTTTTCTAAATCGACATATTTTTTAGATACCGTTATTTTCGGAGTTTTTATGCCCCGCAACACTTTTTACAAAATTTTCAGTACAAACTATCCACTCCGGAACGAATATTTTACCCCTGCCCCCTGGAGCGTTACGTAATATTTGAATAGACCCCAAATATAAAATGTTGGGTCTTATAAAATAAGTTGAAAGTGTCTAAGTGGGTAGAGTACTTGCCTTGAAATATGAAGATTGCGAGTTCGTGCCCAGGTTGACCCAAACTTTTTTTTTACTTTTAAACTAATTTCGTACATTTCGTATATTTCACGAAAGAGTTTCGTGTTGCGAAATTACCAAATATTTCGGAATTTTTACGAACATTTTCTTGCATATGTTGCATAATAAAAATTTTGAAGCACATTTTAAAATTTTAAATAAAAACTTATTTTATAAAAATTTATTTAAAAGAAAAAAAATGACAGTTAACATTCCTTTCAAACTCAATTCCTTAGTGTTCAATAATTGATTGCAAAATAATTGATAAACAATTAACTTCCGGCCTAGACATGATTCTTGAAGATGCCATTGAAATGAATGAAGAGAGCGGTAAATTGGCAAAGATTTAAATTTTTTTGCTTTAAACAAAACCAACTTCCGTAATGGCTGCAGGACACTATTTACACATATTGACAAATTGTTAAATTGATTATAAAGAAAATAAATACAAAATGAACAACAATCACGCCACTGGATACTGACTGCACATTACAACTGAAGTCCACAAGATGTTTTATTAAGAGTCCTTTAGCAGAAAAATAGCAATAATACTTTCAACTTATAAAAGATTTAACAGGAATAAATATCAAAAAAAAAAATAATTTAAAATAGTCAAGATGTTTTTTCTCTAGCATTGAAAAGACATCATTAAATTAAATTGAAAATAAATTTATTTTATATAAAAGACAATCATTAATAAGTGAACCTAAAATTTGTTACCTTTTTACATTAAATGATAAACTATTTTCATGTTTCTTTTTGTTACATCTATAGATTCTTGTATTAGAAATTTTTCATTTGTTAAAATCATTTCCGCGCAACGAATGCTGTTGACAATTAATAATAAAGCAACAAAAAGAAAAGATCTTAAATTGAGAAGAAAACATTTAAAACCGGAAGGTTAAATAAGTAAAATGGACGATAAAGGTTAAGAAAAATAAATAAGACAGTCATTAACCCTAGGAAGAGTATAAAAAATATATGGCCTTTAATAAAATTCTTCTTACAGCTAATTCAGCATGTTGAATAAATAAAGAAAAATATTTAAACATTGCTTAATATAAGATTTAGCTAGTTTAATAAATAAAAAAGGTATTCAGCAAGCTGAATTTTAATTTAGAGCGAATTCATCTAGCTAAATTTTTGAAAAGTGTAAGTTATGCCATACAACTATACAATATATTAAGCTACTCCTAGAGATCATATTCAGCAATGAAAATAAGAATTTAACTTATAAACTCTGCTAAGTGCAGAAAATCGGCTAGAAAAGAGACTGCAAGATCATATTCAGCAAGCTGAATATAGCAAACTGAGTTTATTTTTATGGATAATATTTTAACCCGCTATATTGCCCCTGAAGGGGAGTTTTGTGTCCCTTATTTAAGAAAAGGAAAAAACAACCACACCACGAAGAGTTAGAGGGTTAAAATGTTCTACAAAAATATTTCTAGTATACCTTAAGTGTAAGGCTTATAAGATATCCTATGCTGAGTACTAATTCTTATTAAATACGAAATTAACCCTTTAATACATTTTAGGTTTTGAATGATATCTCGCGATCATGTCTAGTTTGAAGCTTGTCTTGCTCGCTACATCGCCGCTGAAGGGGATTTTTTGCCCATTTTCTTAAGAATAGGGCAAAAAGACCCATACAACGAAAAGTTAGAGGGTTCAAATGTTTCATAAAAATGTTTTTCGCAATGTTTTACATAAAAATGCTGAATACATGCAATACCTCAAACTTGAGGCTTACAAGATTTCCTATGCCGAGCCGGTATAACTATATGCTGAAATGTGGGGAAATTTAACTCCCCTAAAATGAATCCCAGATATAAATTTACAAAACCCCCTATACGTATATACTCGTTTGGTGTCCTCTACCAGAATCAGTTGTTCGAACCTTGTAACTCTAAAAAAGTTGATTTTTTGTACAGTGTAAATACTCGCAGTTTTTACAAAAATCAGGTAACTTCACTTTATAATGAATAAAACCGTCATTTATCGATTGATTTTCGTATAATATACCATAATTCATTTTAGGTATACATACGTAGCTTCGTGATCCAGTTTTAATTTTTAGCATTATTAATTTTTTTTACGAATTTCTAAAAAATAAAAAATTTTAAATTTTACCAAAAAATAAATATTTTTTTTTATTATTTCGTTCTGAATAACTCCGAAATCTTTAAGCATATAAAGAAATAATACTGCTAAAATATCTTAAAGACAGGCAAAATTTAAATTATTTAAATTAATTTTCAAAAAAATTGGACGAGTCATTCTCAAGTTAGAATAAAATCCTCTTCAAAAGCTAATTTTAGCAAAAATCAGCTGATTTCACTTTATTGTGAATAAAATCAATATTTATCCATTGATTTTCATGAAATAAAGCTTATTTTATTTTATTTGTATTTATGACTTTATGATCAGTTAATAAAAATCGTCAGTTTCTTTCCATTTTCTATTTTTTATACATTTTTAAAAAATAAATTTTTTTCCAATTTTGCTAAGAAAACATATTTTTCATCATTGCGGTCTGAATAATTCCGAAATTCTTCAGCATATAAAAATAGTACTTGAGCGGCTTAAAGGCAATTGTATTTCAAGTTTTCAGTGCTTGTTTCTAATAAAATGGACAACCGTTTCTTAAGTTACGATGAAAACGGTGGAAAAACCCAAATTTTAGAAAAAAATAAAAAAACTACCTATCGGTCTGAATAATTCTGAAACTCTGGAGTATATAAAAAAGATCTAAAACGGCTTATAGGAAATTTTATTTCAAGTTTTTTAATGTTTTTGTAATAAAATTGGACAATTTCTTCTTAAGTTATGATGAAAATAGTAAAAAATCCCAAATATTAAAAAAACGTATTCATTGAATTTTAAAGCTGGACTGCTTTTTGTTAGGTCATCATGACATGAAAAAAAAGTTTGGTCATCAAAGGTCATTACAAAATTTCCACAGCGTAATCAGTGCTAATATAAAATGAAAAAATAAAATTTTTAAATTGATTAAGTGGCTGACTAAATGCATAATTGTCATATTCAGCTTGCTGAATTGCTAATACAACTAGCATACAGTTGAGAAAGAAAAAAAAAATAAATTAATTTAGTAAAAATCATATTCAGCTAGCGTAATATAATTAAAACTTAGAAACTTTTCAAAATTTTCAAGTATTAGAATGCATGTAAAGTGTAAATGAGTAACACAATAAGCATAAGGACCATATTTAAATAAACTTTTAAGGGGTTAACTAACACTTCCTCTAATGTCACGCATGTTGAAGTATTTTACAACAAAAAAAAAAAACTCATCATTGTCATCATCAATTTGTTACTAAACTGCAGATGTATCTTCTTTTTTTAGTTTTCTAAAATCTATAATGGCGGTAATATTTTTTTTATCACTTAAACACACACACCTTTTCATCTAAATACGTTACATGAAATACAACTATAAAATAAGGATAAATAATTGAATGGCTGGCTCACTGTAACTGTCTGCCTGTTTGGAGTGTTTGACCGTAGGCTTGTTATACATTTTGAAAAACATTCCCTTCTTTTTGTTTTTGTTTTATAGTTTAACGTTTTGCGATTTGAAGGGTTCGCAATAAATCTGTGTGTTGTTTGAGTATAATTTCCATTTGATTTTTTACGCCTCTAATAAATGGAAAAAGCGGCATTTGTCAAGCCAATCTCATACGTGTTAAATTTAATTCCCTTTAAATGTTAGAAACAAAAGGGAGGAGGAGAGAAGATTCTTTCAAACTGGGGTTGTTTGGTAAATACAATTGTATTTAAAAAAATTATATTGAAAATATATTTTAAAATTGGCCTGATGCTTGTTTTCTTATTAAGCAGAAAATTTCAAGGATAATTAACTATCATCTACATTAAATAGCATGTCTATTTAGCATAAAATGACATTTAATAAAGGATGAATAAGTAGATGGAATAAATGAATGAATGGTAGGTTGGTTTGTAAGCAGAAATATGTTTTCGTTAATTGTATTAATAAAAAGGACATGTGGTTGTTGGATAATGTTTTTAATTCTAAGTTCGTGAAGCTTAGCCTGAACATCCTTACCTGCCTTAAACTCATATTCAGCTAATAAAAAATAGTATGAATTATATATTACCAAAAGCTTATTACTTGTAAGTTTCTTCAAATAATTCAGCTAGCTGAATTAGATTTTAAACTAACTACTACAACGTTCTATCAACAGGAAGGTAAAAAACACTTAATTAAGCGAGCTGAATAAGATTTTAGCTTACTACTGCAAAAGTTCTGTCAATTGAAAATAAAAACGAAATTTTAATTAATTTATAAATATCAATTCAGCTGGCGGATTAAGTAATCTTGCTAGTTTTTCCAAACAATTCAGCTAGCTGAATTAGATTTTAGGCTAACTACTGCGAAGTTCTGTCAACTGGAAAGTAAAAACACTAAATTTACTTTCATTTTTTAATATCAATTCAGCTAGCTGAATTCGTAATATTGAAAGCTTATGAATAGTTCAGCTAGCTGAATTAGATTTTAGCTAACTACTACAAAATTCTGTCAATTGAAACAAAAAATTAGTTAATTTATATATATATCAATTCAGCCAGCGAATTACGTAATCTTGCCAGTTTTTCCTAATAATATCAATTCAGCTAGCTGAATACGTAATATTGAAAGGTTACAAATAATTTAGCTAGCTAAATTAGATTTTAGCTAACTACTGCAAAGGTCTGTCAATTGAAAAAAAAAAAACTTTTACTTAGTCTATAAATATCAATTCAGCTAGAGGATTACGTAATGTTGCACGCTTTGCCAAATAATTCATGTGGCTGAACTAGGTTTCAAGCTAACTATTACAAAGTTCTGTCAACTGGAAAGTAAAAATACGCAATTTACTTAATAATATCAATTCAGCTGGCCCAATATTTAATTTTGTTAGTTTCCAGATAATTCAGCTAGCTGAATTAGTTTTTAGCGAGCTACTACAAAGTTCTGTCTATTGAAAATTAAAAAAAACTTTTAATTAATATATAAATATCAATTCAGCTAGTGGAAAACGTAATCTGGCAAGTTTTTCAAACAATTCAGCCAGCTGAATTAGGTTCTAGGCCAACTACTACAAAGTTCTGTCAACAGAAAGGTAAGAAACCACTTAATTAATTTTTTAATATCTATTCAGCTAGCTGAATACGTAAATTTGTGAATATAATGCTATTTAATAACTTTTATCTACTCAAATTTAAATTTATTGTACACATATTTAATTTTTTAGTTTAATTAAATTTCCCCCCAAAATATTTCTTAGCCTTTTTGTTACTTCCCCTGACAAATAAGCCTTCATGAGCCAGAAATATGTAATAATAAACCAATGATTTAATTTATTTCTTATAATTTTCAAGTACTGACTCTTAGCATTCAAGTCTAGGGTGTTGTATTAGTTTCCATAAATATTTACTGCAATATGAGTTCAAGAAAAATAAGTCATAAAAAAGTTTTGCTGGTTTTCTAAACACAATCAAAGCACGTATGACTTCTTTTTTATTCACTGGTTTAATATGTTACTAAAGGGCATATTAACTTTATATTAAATGTCATAAATGTCCTAGTGGCATGACATCTGCGCATTGTTTGTATGTTGATTGGAAAAGTTTAGATTTTTATGAGTGAACAGAGACTTGTTTGTAAGCTATTGCAAACTATTGCAAATAAAATATTATGCATTTGTTTTCAAGCAATTCCATATTATAAGTTGGGAAGGTTAGGAGAAACATTCGTTAAAGAAAATGAATTAAAATTTTTTATAACTGTTGTGCATTTCCAGGTAGTACTTTTTTATAAAATGCTGGCAATATTAAAGATATAAAGCAAACCCACATCTATGCAATATTCGATTAAACTATTCAACAAAATGAAACTTTTGTCATGACGATTGTCATGACAGTTTTAATGTCATAATCCTCAGCCCCACGTTGGGTACCATTTATGTGGTGGCTCATAAATTTTTAATGATCTAATCCTCAGTAGACAAAGATTCCACCCTACTAGCCCTGAGCATTGCCGACTTAATAGCAACAGTCTACAAGGAATTAGGACATTAAAAATGTATGAGTCGTCACAGAATATGGGATTTTTCCAGAGATAAAATTTCATCATAACTTGAACAATTT
Organism: Panzeria rudis; assembly: GCA_956483635.1. NCBI lineage: Eukaryota > Metazoa > Arthropoda > Insecta > Diptera > Tachinidae > Panzeria > Panzeria rudis. The sequence goes on from OY101451.1 coordinate 100,256,462, forward strand.
TATTACGAAAACTACTAAAGAACTTGAAATAAAAATATCTTTATTAAAAATTTAATATGGCACAAACTTCCAATTTTTATTAACTGACCATAAAGCATCATATACTCTAAATAAAATAAACTTTATTTCATGCCAACGATGGATACATATTGATTTTATTCACAATAAAGTGAAATTACCTGATTTAAAAAAAATTGAGTTTTAAAGATCCTGCTCCAAGATTTTATTATAACTTGAGAAAAACTCGTCCAATTTTGTTAGCAATTAATTTAAATAATTTGAATTTTAGCTGCCTTTAAGATATTTTATATAATTTTTTATATGCTTAAAAGTTTTGGAGTTATTTGGAACGAAATAATGAAAAATGATTTGTTTTTTACAATTGAAAATTTAAATTTTTTTTTTGAATTCATAAAAATCAAAAATTGCAAAAATAATACCATTTTTGCTACTGAATCATGAAGCTGAAATGAATTGTGGCATATTTCACGAAAATTTATTGAAAAATGACGATTTTATTTATAATAAAGTAAGTTGCCTGATTTTTGTAAAAATTGCGGATATTTCCACACAGAAAAAAATAAGTTTCGTTTTTGATAACAAAAATCCCGGTATTCAATAATTTTGTTTTCAAATTTCCTGTGATAAAGAATTCCCCTATATTGATAACAAAATTATTTCAAAATAAAAATATATATATAAATTAAAAAAATGTTGACATGGCTGGAATACGAACCCGGGCTGTCCGGACGTAAAGCATACACTCTATAGCTGAGCCATATCCCATTTATTTTTTTATGGGATACAACTTGTTTTAAGTACTAATGTATAAAAAGAAAAGAAATAACCGGCATGGAAAAGAAATACTTACAACGAAGTATTTTATTATGTTAAAGATAAATGTTATTAAAATTCATATTTTTTTTAATAACATGGTTTTATTGAATATAATTCTTGTCTATTTTTTTTCTGTGCACTTTACAACACAATCATATTTTTGTTTTTAAATTACAAGGTTGTAACGACTGACACATGTGTCGGTGTTTTGAAACTTTACATCTGGGATTCAATTTAGGTAGGATATTATTTCAAGATTTTTATGTTATTTATTTCTAAATTGAATTGACAGTTAAAATGCAAAATATCGAATCAATACGAAAGATTCTAAAATCTATATGACAACACTTTAAATCAATATTAATTAAAAATCATAAATTAAATGCCGAAAATGTTATTTTTATATTGTTTTATATTAAAATTACCAAATTAAACTAATATTGTTCTATATTGAAATAAGAATTTTCACCATGGCTAGACTTTCGTTAATGTTTCTTATTGAATAAATATTTTCTCTTGTGCTCCTTTAGTATATATTTCAGGCAGTTTTTGGCACGACAGCGTCTACCCCTGGCTCTAAGAAATAATAACATATTTTATTAAAGTAGCATTCCTCACATGTTACTTATAATCAAGCTTTTATAACAAGAGCGTCCTCAGATACAAGTTAAAAGAAAACGCAAAATAAAAAATCAAGAGGATTTTTCTTTTCTATAAATAGTGGGAATTTCAACAAATGTTTTTATAAGTAAAAAAATTGCATGTCTGTAAAAGCAAATTTTGTTCCTCGTTACCTTAGAAAAAAACTGCCAAATTAAAAAGTATTAATTTGAAGAATAAAAGCAAGAAAAGTAGAATTTGAACTAAAATTGCAAAGTGGCTGTTTAAAGTGTCCAATAGAATAAAAATAGATGAATTAAAAAATATAAAGAATACACTCACAACAAAAAAATGTCCTCAAACCATTTTAAACCGGCAAATAACAAAAAAGGTGTTTCAAACAATAACTCTTTGGGGGACTTAATACTACAAGTTAGCACATAAAAACAATAACAAAAATATTTATTCATTAAAATACGAGTTCATTCATAAAAATATACTAGGACAGTTTTACATTTTTAAACAAAATTTTAAAAGGTACAAAATGAATAGACATGTGATTAAAATTTAGTTTGTGTGTAAATGACCCAGCAGCTAAATTTACAACTAGATACGCTTTGGGACAGTCAGATACTAGTTGTAATGATACTAGTCAAAAAAACGACAGTCATATTACTAGTTGTAACAAGACTAGTAACGATACTAGTAAAAAAGGACAATTATATTACTAGTTGTACCGAGACTAGTAACGGTACTAGTCAAAAAAAGGACACAATTTTCAGGTATACGACTTATACATAAAACATATTTTTAGCTCTTAAAAAAATAAGTAGAAAGTGGTTGAGTGGGTAGAGTACTTGCCTTGAAATATGAGGAGCGTGTGTTCGTACCCCGGTTGAGCCAAAGTTTTGTTTAAGAAATACAAAACCATAAATAAAAAAACTAGTAACAGCACTACTTTACAACAAATGGTGTTCCAACTGGTATATAGGTGTATACAAATGAACTAGTTGTGCTCCTATGACAACCTAATGCTAAAATCGATAGTTCGATATATGAAAAAAGGACAGACAGGCAACTAGTCTGAGTTAAAAAGCGACTAGTATATTTCTAAACACATAGTAGTCATTTTGTCTGCAGGGGATTGTTTGGCTAAACCAACCCAGTTGGCCAAATCGTTGTAGACGACATTGTCTTCGATGCGTAATAAACGGCAAAGCATTGTTCATGATAATCTGAGAGACAATTTCGTACATTTCATCTTCAATCAAACTTTGTTTGAGGCCAATCTGAGCGACAACATACCACGTTTTGTCTTTAATAAAACTTTTATGGAGAAATTCTGAGCGACAATGTCAGACGTTTTGTCTTTAATAAAATTTTGTTGGGAACAATCTGAGCGACAGTATCGTACGTGTTGTGTTCAATCAAACAAGTGAATATTTTCACCTCTTATTGTCGATGATTTAGTGGTAAGCGCGATAGCATATAAACATGTAACCTTAGCTCGAATCCCAGCCAAGCCAGTCCCTCTATATCAAAATTCTTTTTTTTTAACTGCTTATATTTATTTATTGTATCTTCAATAAAATTGAACTAACAATAAGTAATAAAATTTTCTTAAATCTAAAAATTTTTAATTTTTAAACCAATAATTTAAAGTAAAAAAGTTAAATTTTAATATTAAAATATTAAATAAAGTTTATGTAATCTTTGATAACATGAGAGAAAATGTCGCCAGAATGGTCACTAACAATAAAATTATAACTATATCGCTTATGTAATCGTCGACTATGTATTTTATCGCTCATATCGCTTTGTGTGACCTCTCCGCCATTTGTATGAAAATTTCGTCGACGATTTATGTGAAACTCTCTTCATTATGTCTTCTACGACTTGCCATTGTCTTCTACCCATCGTTAAAGATGTCTTAAAGATGTGGCCAACTGGGAAATGAACTAGTATGTGTTTGTGTGTTTATGTGTGTATGTGACGTATTCAAGCTGTGTTTGCTAAACGGAAGGAAAAGGAAGAAAGTTAAATGGTACTGCCTTCTCATGCATGCAGACAACAAGCACATCTTTCAATGCTTTCATTTTAACTAGAGAAAAGCAGTTTAGTTTAATCATATAAATCATATAAATAAATACGATATAAAAAATATTGAATAAAACTATTTTAAAATTTAATAGTTTTCAAATACAATGACAAACAACAAAAAGAAATTGTCAATTTTTAATGGTTTAAACTATTTCTTCTTTAAAGTGTCTTTTATTCTATAAGACAACAACGCAGTCATTTAATATAAAAAACTACAATAATAGGAAAAAATAGCTGGGGTATGATGCAGTTTTTTTAATGTAAAATTTTTTTTTGTTTTCAATTCGTAGATACTTCCGTTTTCTTTGATTCATTCCTTTATAGCCTTTCTTTCACACTTGTTTATTAAAATAATTCTTTTGCTGTCTTTTTAAGAAGAATAATTTATTTATACTTTTTTGTAGTTTTGTTTCTTTTGATATTTTTTATGATGGTATTGACTTCCTTACACCTTCTTTTATTGATGACTGCTAAATATGTAGAGCCTTTTTTTATATTTTGTAACAAATTCGAGTAGTCAACATCCGGTTTATATTGTGTTTGTATTGTTGTTGATTTCCTTTAAAAGTCTATAAATCATAGAGGCTTTATTATGCTATAAGATCCCTTGGGGAATTCCGATCTTATTAAAAAAATCTTAAAAGCACATTTACACAGGGGCTAAGAAATTTTAATAGCCAAGAACTAGTTTTAAAAACTCAAGACTGAACAAACGTGTAAAAAATTCAGCGTCTAAATCCCCTATTAGAGAGAGGGTTAAAATGTTCTACAAAAATGGTACTTGTGGTGTTGTACATAAAAGTGAAGGTTAGCATACCCATCTATCAGTCACAGCGGCACGGATTTATAAGAATCGCATGAGTAGAAGTAGCTAAAAAAATATTTAATTATTATGAGCGTGAAATTGTCCACTTTTCTAACCATAAAATGATGTGTCTAGTGTGTGTGCAAAGCTTCGAATTGATCGGACGTCTTTAAATTGGCGAAAATTATGATGCAAGATCCCATTACGTCAAAGTTTGAAGTGAAACTATTAGACGTGTATTAAAAGTTAATATGCATATGATTAAAAATATTCAAATAACACAAACACATTTTAAACATCTTAGCAAATAAATTATTAGGAAATATTAAAATTCAGCAAGCTGAATATATGTCTTTTTGGTTTCAAAATCAAAATATGACAAAATACTGAACTTCAGCAAGTTGAATATATGTATTTTCGGCTTAAAAATCATAATGGGACAAAATACTGAAATTCAGCAAGCTGAATGCCAAAAATGTAGCTTCAAATAGCTGAAAAGAAACTTTTTAGATCTTTTGAAAAACAAACGATTAGAATTAATCAAAATTCAGCCAGCTGAATATATATATTTTGAGATAAATATATAAATACAAAAAAAATATTGCAATTCAGCTAGCTGAATGCTGATGCTTTAACACACTTATCTTAAAAATGATACCCTTCAATTACATACTCTTCGTTTTGTATGTAGTTAAAAGAAGTTTTGAAATTTAGCTAGCTGAATATAAATATTTTGGCATACAAATATATTTTTTACTTCATTCTTATAAAACTGTTACTAAAGCTGATTTTAGACTATTATACAAGCTGTTCGACTTCTGCACAAAATGCAGCACTGATATAATGTGTTGTTATTGCTTTTTTAAAACTTTCCATAAACTCATTAGATCAGCGTTGCATTTTCTACAGAAGTCGAATGGCTTGTGAGATAGTGTAAAGCAGGCATAATTAGCTGGCTGAATAAGTGTTTTTGAGCACCATGCATATGAAGTATTATGTGTGGATATAATGAAGCTTGCTAAAATAGAAATTTCTTTATTTGCTATTAATTTTGAATTGAATTCCTTATTTAAACATTTTCCAAAAAAGTACTTTTTATTTGTTGTTTTCTTTTTGTGTGGCTTAAACACCTTGTCTAATCTCTTTTTTTCGTTTTACACAATCTTTTTTTGTATTAGTATTACGTTACACTTCTAATCAAATCTAATTTCATTCATAAACATTTTGTTTGTACAAGAAGTTGTCTTAAAATCTTTCTGCTGTAAAAACAACTTAAAAATCTATAAATAATGTCTAAAATAACATTCAACCATCGAACAAATGAAAATTATATAGATGAAATAAAAGTGTGATTGTTAATTTTTGTATTTAAAATACAATTAAATAAATCACACAGGATTTCAAACGCAGGATCAACTGTAATGAAATTTAAAACAACTACAATGAAATAAATCCAATGTTGCAGCAGCATTTTTAAATCATTTACAACAGCACACACATGATCGGAGAGTTGAACATGTCAAAATGAAAACAATGGAAATTATTTCCACTTTGTCACCTTTATTTTTGCGATACAATCATAAATATATACAAGTTGCAAAAAAAAATATATAGAAAAGGACTCGCTCGCACCTTAACACCAGTTCAAGCAAAATTATGGGCAAATACGTTTGTAATTTTTTGGGTTCTTACTCTCACACCAGCAGATACTCAGATACAGATTTTTTGTTTCCTTGGCAGAATATTTATTTATTTATTTGTTTGTTTGTGCATTTTGAAAACACATGTGAGTGAAATCGTTTGGAAAATACCGCAACAACATGATATCTGTGTGTTGAAATTTCCAACTTTTTTTCTCTACAATTTTCCAAATAGGTTTAAAGAGAAATCTTTTTTTTGCTGTTCTCCGTCTATGATTGTCTGTCACACTGTTTGTATGGTTTGTGTATGTAATTGGGTTTTGTTACTAATCATCGTTTTTACCTTCGGATAATCTCAGCTAATACTGTTTGCCAATAATACAATTTAAATGTATTTAAAAAAGAGAATAGAACATTTATTTGCCAGTGTGTTTTGTGTTTCTTTTGACGGGATTTAAATAACTGAAAATCAATTTAGCAAAGATTATTAAAAGTTGCTCAAGATATTTGCAAGAAAAAAAATACATATAAAACATATTACATTACATTTAAGAAATTCGTGCTTTGTAAGGTGATTTCTAATGAAATCGGTCCATAGCTTATGGACCAGATTTTAGACTTAATATACTTACAGACATACAGACATAGAATGGGGGATCCTCGACGAAATTTAAGCCAACAACTTCAAGAGAGCGGTCATGATGTATCTAAAAATCGCAAAAGGCAGTCATATAAATATCTAAGGAAAATAGGCTTTCCCAACTATGCCAAAGATATTCTTTAGGGCACTGCTACACGTTCATTATAAATTGTGATATTTGGATCACGATTCATTTTATTAAATTGATAGATCGCGTGTGTATGCTAGATGTTCATCATATCACCATGTCACATCATCATGTCACGTCAGTATTTACATTATTTTTGTGCCGTTCTGGTCATTGATCAAAAAATGCAGTGAGGGACTCACACACACACACACACACACACACATACTCAATATCACTAGCTTGTCCCACTACACTTTATAAGACGAAACCAATAATTAAACAAACATATAAAAAATTCTGAGAAAAAAACCGACTTCGATACAAAGAGCCAAATATTGCACGCCATTTAATATAAAAAATTTTCAAATTTGGTTCATAAATGGCAGAGTTATGCGATAATCAATATTTTGGGGGGGGGGGGGTAAATCACCCCACCGATTTTCAAAAACAAATTATGGGACCAAACTGCAAGCAAACCTTTTGAAACAAAAGAATAATTTTAAAAATCGATTCATTAATAGAGGAGTTATGAGATAATCAATATTTGTGTGAGAGGGGGGGAATTGCCCGACCGATTTTCGAAAAAAATTATGGAACCAAACTGCAAGCAAAACCTTCCGAATAAAAAAATTTTTTAAATCGGTGCATAAACGGAGGAGTTATGCGATAATAAAAATTTTTTTGGCTGGGGGGAATTTCCCGCCTGCAAGCTAGGCCTTTCAAACAATAAAATAATGCTGAAAATCGGTGCATAAATGGAGGAGTTAAGCGATAATCACGAGGAGAGATAATATTTTGGGGGGAAACTTTTCCGCCTGATTTTCGAAAAAAAAATTATGGGACCAATCTGCGTGCAAGGCCCTTTCAAACAAAAAAAGAATTTTGAAAATCGGCTTAAAAATTACTGAGTTATGCGTGTACAAACATAAAAAAGTAAAAAAAAAACATACACACGAATTGATAACCTCCTTCTTTTTTCAAGTCGGTTAAAATTTTTTTTAGTCGGTTAACCGTTTAATCGACCGAAATTAGTCCTTAATCGAATATAGTCAATTTTAAGTTAATCGAAAAGTTAATCGGGTACCAATTAATCGATTATTCGATTAACGGTTAACCGATTGAATATCCTATTTGCCAATCTAACGCCAATCCTCAAAAAAGATCATCTTGCTGTTTGGGTATTACCGTTATCCAACCTTGAAGCCGGCAGTACTTCTTCCGCGGGGTATGCCTCACGGGTGATTTATTGGCCTTCCTTTCGGAAAAGTGGTGCCACCACTTTGGCGAAAGTAGACCCAGCCTGCAGGAGACTATGGACATGTGTAAAGTTTTATTTGATGTTACACGATCGTGTGTAGGCGATGGCAAAGAGGCCAATCGGTGGTAGTAAGGTCGCGAGCTCTATTGGCTCATCGACGCAATCTAGAGCGTATTTCACTGCTTTATCGTTACCGCAATGCAATGTGCTCTAATGAAATCAGGAAACTTGTTTCCGAAAATCGATGGACATCCATTTGTGCTTGATTTGGCTATGAATCAAATTGCGTATTACAAAGAAAATTCTGTACTTAGGCAAACAGTTTGTATGGGGAAATTAAGATCTATCGCTCACAAATACTATTCCCACTGCCCTCCTTCCATAACCTATTTTCTTAGTTCCATAAAAAACTCTTGCCTGAATAGGAAGATTCCTTGACCGGTTATTGGTGAGGTCTCCTTTGGAAGCACATGTGTTGGCTATGGTTCTATCTGAAATTGCTGGTAGTGAACGTTTGTTTGGTGGATAGTACGGAGTTCGACGAAACAAAATAATCTCTGGCGCTATTGCTATTCAATAGACCAAGGAAGACCAGTACAGGCGTTGCGTACTTTACGAGGTCGGTACTGGTTAGCTATTCATTGTAAGCAGCCGGTTTGGTAAAAGTTTAGATAGCTCGAGGACTTCTGTTAGGTGTTTATATATGATCCGGTTCAGTCATGTACAAAAAGATACAAACTGTGAGTTTATTACAAGTCATACAGGGGCGCTGCTGGTCACTTAACTTCAGTCGTTGTTAGGAGTACTGTGAGGTTAGCACGACATTCCTCACGGAAATCTTGATCACATCTTGGTCTGTCGGTGTTGCTCCCGGCGGATTGATTATCAAAAAGAGGGCGATTTTTCTACGAGTATCAAGACCTCAAGCTTGCCTATCGTATTGATCATTCTGCCACCTACAATACTTATGTTCTGGACTGGTTGTTAATGATGGCTCTGGACTGGTTGTTAATGATGGCCCTTTCTGACTCTTCGAACTGGTTGTAACTCAAGTATTAAAGAGATGAATCTTGCCACTATTGTTTAATTAGTGGTCGCTTTTTGTCAGATGCTGTGTGAGATAAGGTAGCTCCGACTTCTTAGCAAATAGTATTTTTATGGCTCAAAAAATTATCGAGTAGAACTGCTACCTGAGTGTTGATAGCCATGCAAGGGCGGTAGTGGATGCATTGAGTTCATCCTGTGGCAAGACCATTGTGAGGTTAAAACGACAGCTAAACGTGAGAGCCTGTATCACATCCATCCGTCGGGGTATCATACTGGGGCCATGTCTTATACTGCGGTGCCTAAAATTGGTAGATAAACTCCGGAATCGGTTGTTGGCGAGGACCCGTCGAAGTTACATGATGGTCGTAGCTTATATCAATGATCGTACAAAGGGGGACTACCTGGATTAGTAGATAAAATTATTGATGTTTGCTAAGATAAATTTAGTTCAACTAATAATGATGGTTGGTTGCAGAAGCTGTTGCTTTGAACAGAACTATCAATGTCGCAGTAGAGATTAGATAACTTCACTTTCTCAGCAATATGCTTGCACTTGGTGAAGCCATGTACTAGAGTTGCCACTTGTGTGTCGAAAGGCATGATGCAGCGGTCTTTTTGGATGTATTGCTTCTGATCCTGTACGAAGAGGTCAGTGGAATTGTTTCGACAAGGTAGATGTTCGTATAAAACTGTGACGTAAGTATTTATGTAACGTAAATTTTGTTTGACTAAGAAAAGGAAGTTATCGATACGAGTTTATTTTTCCATGTTTGTATCCTCAGAACTCTGCCATTTATAAATCGAATAATTCGAACTAATATGCTTTAGAATACAAAGTGATTTTATTAGGCTTATCATTATTCCAAGTAACAAGGAAAATTAAAATCAATTTAATTTTCAACCTAGACGACAGGACAGAACAATGTTGTCTCCGGAATCCCACAACCTGTGTTCAGTAGGGTGGCCCTTACTTTGAAAAAATTTCGATTTCTCCCAGTCACTCGCCCCAGTTAGGTGAGTATTGATAAAAATGATCCTGCCCAATATTTAGATCAATCGGTTGATCAATCACAAAAAACTTGTGTAGAAAGAATATATTGCTTGTGAAGTCTACAACATTTCATACCCTGATAACTTTCCTCTAAATCTAATAGCACTGCTTATTTGTATCTCCTTTTATTACAACTTGTTAGATGGCTCTGTTGATGGTGATAAATTTTTATATGAGAATTGCAACAACAACATTGTTCTGTTCTGCCATGTAGGTTGGAAATTAAATTGATGTTAATATACTTGGAATATTAATAATGTTTAATTCTTTTGGGATTCTTAAGCAAATTAGCTCGACATAATCACATTAAATGAACATTAAATGAACATTGATACCGTTGTTTAGTTTTTATTTATTTTTAATTCTATGATTGCCTTTCCGTCGGCACATCTCCCCGTTTTTGAACCGAGTTCATAGAATTTTTTAATTCGACCAACGCAGGTTTATAGGACCGGAACAATTCTTTAGTATCCCACGTGGATATATCAAAGAAAAGAACTGTTCCTCGTGATGTTTTGCATAAAATTGTTGAGCATTTCTTTGATGTTAAACGTAAGGCTTACAACATTTCTTATGAATAAGTACGAAATTAACACTTAAACACATCTTAAGTTTAGAATTGATTTTTTGATTTTGTCGTTCCAGTTAAGTCTAGAGCTTGACTGTCCGTTAAGACCTACAGTAGAATTTTAGGGCACATATTTTTGTACTACAGTTTATTTCCTATATCGCCGCTGGGGAGGAGTATTTTGCTCATTTTTTAAGAAAGAGACAAGGACAAAAGAGCGATGAGTTAGAGAGTTAAAATGTTCTACAAAAATATTCACAGGATACATAAAAGCGCTGAAAGCATTTAATTTTATACCTTCAATGTAAGATTTCCTATGGCGCTATAAGAATGTGCAAAAGGGGGAAACTTTAAGTCCCCCTTACATTAATACCAGATGTAAACTTTCAAAGCACCGTTATACGTATATCTTTTTCGATGTCCTCTACCAGAATCAGTCATTAGAGTCTTGTTATTTAAAAAATTTGATTTAACGTTAATTAATTGCACAATCTACGCGGCGGAACATAATAACGTTCAACATGAGTGTTATCCGTCTATCTTTCAGTTTTCAATCCATCTTTGTTTTTCAAATAATTTATGTACTATTTTGCTTGTCCTTTTATTTTTCAATTAAATACATTTTTTGTAGGCAAAGTTCCTTTAATTGGTTTATCAATTTGATTTCCAGAGCAAATGTTTCATATTTAAAAAATACATTTGTAATCCTTTATGTGTTCTTATTATGAAAAAGGGTTAAAAATTACAGCTGTTTGTCAAAAATTGCCTGTTTTTATATTTTATTATATAATACGATAATGTTTTGTTGCTAAATTCAAAAAGTGTCATAACAAAATATTTTTGAAAAACGATGTAAAACAAATGCCTTTATTGTCTTGAGATTTTCGAAACAAAAAATGGATATTTCTCTTTACAAAAAAAACTTTAGTGTATTCTGTGGTCTACTTACTCGTAACCATGTTTATATTCATAATCCTGTTGCATATAATAATCCTGTTGATAAATATTATTGGCTGTGGCAGTGACGGCTGAGGGGTTTGCCATCGTTGTATAATAACCGGAACCATAATCCTCATAATAACCACAATTTGGATTATAGTTGGTCATGTTTTTTTTTTATTATTTATTAAGTTATTAAAAACTTAGTATTGAATATTTCTTACTTATTTATTTATTTATATTCGTATATTTGTTTTAACTGGTATCCAGTTCAATCAATATTTAATGGCTTTTTGATCTTTATTTGTATGTGGGGAAATTGCTTTTTAATCCTTTATTTTCAAATTAAAACCAAATTATTGGTTCGTGATTGGTAAACAATTTTTTTCGTTCTCTTCAACTTAATTATTTATAATTTAATTCTTTATTATTTTATTAATTATTGAAGTATGTTGTTACTTTTGCAAACAGTTTGCAAGAAGAATTTTGCTTGTGAAAAAAAAACCAAACAATATCTATTTAAGGAGTGAATGAGTGAGTGGCTGTCATAAAAATTTTCAATAACTCTAATAAATTCCATAAAAATTATAATGACTCTTTGGTAAGAAATTAACGTACTTGAATCTTAATTACTGGCGATTAAATTAAATTAAATATGATATTCAAAAAAACACTTTTTAAAATACAAAATTTTTAATAGAAGTACTATTTTCTTTTTTCTTAATTAGTATTAATTCATTTGCTTTAGATCGCGAAATCGTAAAGACCGTTTTCGGGTTCAACCGTTTGACACGTCTAAAGTAGGCGCTGCGATTTTTTACTTTAAAAGCCTGTAATCACTTATTAAACTCAAAGAGGTATTAAAAGTGTGAACAGAAATCATAAATTTTATTTTATTTGTTATTTGTGTTACGAGTACGTACTTTGTTTTTTTTAAATATATTGAACAACTACTGATATTGCTGAATTGTGCTCCCTCCCCAAGCGGACAGAGATAAACTTTTATCAAAATTGTTGGATAAAGCGAAAAATATTTTCCGCAAATAAAATGGGACTCCAAACTAAAGACACTTAACTTTCATGCATAATAAAATTAATTGTTTACTTCAAATAAAACAACAACAAAAATGGTATCTGCTGAAATTTTTGACGCGGGCTCCTCTACTTTAAGGCAGATGTAGATGCAGCCGTCCCCTTTAAGATTATAAAGTCCAAATTTTAGCTTTGGGCTCAACTACACTTCTTTTCCAGCCATGTAAAGTTTTGTTGAAATCAAACATCCCGTTTTTAATTCTTATATACACAAACTTCTCGTGAAAATTGTAAAGGGCGCATAGTGTCTGATCAAATGTCAAAAGAACCGTATAATTCCACTATAAAACACCAAAAATACATAGTTTTAGCAACTGGTTCTGGCAGTGGGCACCAAAAAATATGTACCTGTATCGGCGTTTTTGAAAGTTTTCATCTGGAATCCATTTTATGGGGAATCTGGCGAAGTTCTTAGGAATGGCGGGGAAGCCAGGGAAATGAACAGAGATGGCCCACCAGCATGGGGAAGTGTAGTGGAGCTACTTCGAACCCCGTTGGCGTTTCAGGATTTTATCCTGGACAAAAAATAGAAAACAATGGTAGCCCTGGTATATGTTAAAAGTGACCGTAGAAACTGAAAAAATGCAGGTATATAGAGCGGCAGCAGGCAACAGTCTGAAAACATTTAGAGGGGTAATCCTGGAATCCGGGAAAGTGCTTAAAAATGCCAGGGAAGTGTCTAGGATGCGCCCAACGTGGGGCTGAAAGTCTAAAGTTGACATCAATCTGCTGAAAAACGTCATCATAGAGTTATGTCATATTTTATGTGTACTTTATGCTATGACCGCAACAACGTCAATTTCATGTCAAGTGTTATGGTATCGAAAATTAAGTCACTTGTCATAGTATTGATGTTAAATTACATCAGCGTTATAATGGTTTTCCTATCAGTGTAGCCTGCGTTTGTTTGTGTTACCTAAATGGAATGTATAAGAAAATTCTAGCGGGTTCAGTTTTGCAAAACATGTCCTAAAGTTTAACTGTAGACAGATATACGTTTTTAGACGTTTCTGTGTAATAAATAAAATTGAAGCCCAATCAAACTCTTTCCTTTCCCCAACATTCATATTTGCTTTACATATAAATATAGTATATGAATTGTTAGTATTAAGTGTGCAAGTGTGTTTCTTGTGTAGTGATGTGTTTTCAATATTTATCGATATTTTTTTCATTTTCAGAGATAGCAAACTGTTTTTCATTCTGATATATATATATTTGTTAATAGGTTGTTGTTGTATATTTTCCTTTCTTTTTTATGTGGTTTGTTTTAAATGTGTTTGTAGTTTATTTGCTGTCATTGTTGCGTTTGTTCTAATATCAATATTAACAAAATTATCTCAAAATAAAAATGTCAGTCAACTAGTTAGTATTGGTAGCTGATTTCTTTATTTTATTCTACTGTATTTTTTAAAATTTTATTGTATTAAAATCATTGTTACTATTGACTTGAGAGTGAGTATAAGGAGATACATTTTGTTTGTCATTCGTATCGTTAGCAAGCTGAATTTATTTGTATCTGAATAGATTGATTCGTTTGTTTGTTCGTTTATGATCTTGCTCTATAAATTTAAAGTGCAGGTAGTTGAAACTTAATTCTTTAATCCTTTTAAAGAGCCGAATTATAAAAAAAGCTCTTATGTGAAGAAATTGTGGAAATACACCAGCACATTTTCAATGACCCACTTAAAGAAATGAGACTCTCTCTCTCTCACAATATTGTTATTTTATATATAAAAGTACTTAAATAATAAATCAATTTAAAAAATTAAAACACTTTTTCTAAGTCTGGACCAAGCTTTTGCCAAGTTCTTTTTGTATTAAAGAAGATATAGTTTTATTGTTTTTGACATTCAGGATAGAGCTTGAGTATAGTATCAACCAAGTTGGACTATATGTATATCTATGTTTTTTTTTGTTGAAAAATTAGGCATATCAAAAATAAAGTAAAAATAACTTAAAGACGGTTCAAATTCAAGTTATTTAAATTGATTTTTACCAAAATTGAACGAGCAGCCTCCCAATTTTTTTCAAAAATCATACAATATCACTTCATTGTGAATAAAATCACTATTTTTCCATAGATTTTCATGAAAGTAAAGCTTATTTTATTTGTAACATATGCGACTTTACGATCAGTTAATAAAAGTTTTAAGTTTTTGCCTTTTTCGATTTTTTATAAATTTTTAAAAAATAACAAATTCTCAATATTGCTTAAAAAAATATTTTTTATTATTGCGAACTGAATGTTTGCGAAGCCGTTGACTATATAAAAAATATTACAACGGCTTAAAAGTATATTTATTTAAAGTTTTTTAGTGGCTTATGTAATAAAATTGGGGAACCCCTTCCCAAGTTATGATAAAATCAAAAATTTCAAATAAAAAAAAAATTAAGCATAGAATTAAAATTTTCGACTGTTTTTGTAGTTAAGGGGGGACCATAACATATCCAAAAAATATATATAGTGATACTACTTTACATATTCTTGTTGCATAGTGTTATTTTTGACAGGTAAACGAAGACAAAAATACGCAAAATAAATATTTAGCCAAAATTTGCGAACAAAACAATCATAAAATTGTAATTTAAACATAATATAAGCGAAATAAAAGTGCTTCAGAGAAAACATCGACTGGTAGTTGAAAGAATAAAAATATCATAATCAAAACATACTGTACACATATAAATTCAATAACAAACCTATACACTAACCCTACGCTATCTCACTCTGACATCTATACAAAAAAAAAACTTAAAATAACGTTAAATAAATAATAAAAAATCGTACTAGCAAAATAATAAAGCCAACCAATTTTAATCTTCGATTCAGAATTTGTTTTCAGATAAGTGTTTTATTTAGAAAGAATTTTTTTTCACCTCAAACAAAAAAAAAACTTGATAACATCATAATGTTGGTATAAATCCAACAACAAAATCAATATTAATAATAATGTTTAACGTCAACTAAATACAGTAGAGACATTGTAGCGATTTTTCATTAAAGATAAGGGAAATCAAAATAAGTGACAGAAAAATAATATAGAAAAATATGTACAATCAGATCTTGTTCATATATATACATTTTACTCAAAATGTGTAGAAATTCTTCTTTTGGAGATAACACATTTTTAAAAATATTTGTTAATGCCAAAGATATATATAGAAGAATTTAATTATTTTGAATAGAAAGAAATTCTAAGGCCCGCAACAATTAAAAAGGCAAAGAAAATTTTTGACTGTACCGAAAATTGAACTGACATCATGATGTTTCGAGACCAACCACGATCTCATCATTGGAATTCTTGTCCGCATAGAGCTCTCACTGCCAATCACGACAGCTACAGTCAATTAGATGGATTAACTTAACTTTAATCAATTCGGCTGAGGCACCATGTAGTTTTTTCAGTTTTAAATTTGGCTGACGCACCCTATTTTTTCAGCATTAATTTGATAATTAGCGAATTCATTATTTTCCTAACTTGATCAATTGACCTTTCTAAAAACCACAAGATGGATCCGACGAATTGATTAGAGTTAAAGGATATTCAATTAGTTGACTGTACCTGTCGTGATTGGCAGTGAGAGCTCTAAGCGGACAATAATTCTAATGATGAGATCGTGATTGGTTTCGAAACATCATGATATGAGTTTAATCTTCCGTACGGTCAAACATTTTCTTTGTATTTGTAATTGTTACAGACTTTAGACATAATAATTAAATATCTTTTGATTAAAAACCATACAGTTCGACTAAAAATTCAGTTGTTGACAACAAGTAACTGATTTTTAGAACTTTTTAGTTAACAGATTTACTAACTACGAAATGAATCAACTGAAAATGAATTAGGGAATGCTTTTAACTAATTTCGGTTTTTATTATTTTGAGAGTAAGAACGTTTTCAGTTTTTACTGAAAAATAAAAAAAAATCAGTTACGCAGTGTTAACAAATGACCATCGATATGTTAAATTTTTCCTTAAATTTAGTATTCGAATACTATTTTATGGTCGGTCGTATTATTTAAACTATGTACAGTTTATTTCAGTCATAATCAACCATCAAAGATTAGGAGTAAATTTTGGTAAATACGTCACTTGATAACTTTTTTGTACATACATACACACATACATACATATGTATATGTATGTACATACCCTGTAGTCCTGTAGACAATCAATGATTTGTAGCCTATTAAACACATTTCGAAATAAGTTTTTGCCACAAGGTGGAATTTGTTCTAATAAGATTTTGAAAATTTGTGCTACAAAGCCTTATTGACGACAACAAGAGTAACAATTTCATCGAAGTTGTCGTGTGTACAGTTTTATTGACGACAACAAGAGTAACAAGTACATCTAAGATGTCGTGTATACGGTCTTATTGACGACAACCTGGGTAATAAATAGCTGCATCGAAGTTGTCTTGATTCGATTTATGCGTATTAAAGAGTTTCAATTTCCCATAAAACGTGTTTTTGTATAAAGTTTAACCTCTGGAGGCTAGTAGGTAACGTGCTAGCCTAGCCCATCAGTATGTAGGTTGTAGGTTCGATTCGATTATTACGTTTTTAAATTTTATTATTATTATTCATTGATGACAACTTTAGTAGCATGTTACCAATGCATCGATTATATCTCGAAAACTTGGCCTACGTGGTATATACGTATATACATATATTGTTAAAAAAATTACTTTTATGACTTACAGTTAATAGTTTGGCATATTAAATATAGTTGTTGTTTTATAAAAACTACCAATAGTGTATTTTTCAAGCGTGTTGTGTGCAGCGTGTTTGTTCCCTGCCTGTACGTGTTGTGTTGTTAGAAGATAAGGAAAAGCCAAAGTAAAATAAGCACGATGGCTTTATGTCTGATTAAAATATGTACAAACATATGTATATCAATGGATGATTGGATATATGGTCAGTTAACAAAATTTCAAGTAGGTCAACTTTTTAGTTATATGTAATAACAATAATTCATCTATCGCTACAAAACAAGAAAGCTTCATACCTATATTGACTTAGCTTTACTCAAAATTCGACAATTGGCATTTTTATCCAAAGTTATTTAATTAGTTTGGCTTAAATTCATTTTTAATTTAATCTTTCGATCAAATTATTTTTTATTTAAGAAAGAAATTCTAAAGCATGTAAATATTGAACATTCAAAGAAAAATTTGGCAATACGGAAGGTTGAACTGGCACAGCTGTTTCGTGACCACCAAATCTACTCATCAGGGTCCTTTACCCACACTACCACTGACAGTGGCAACAACACTGTAGCGAAAATCCTACTAATATTAGTAAGCTCAATTAACACACTGTCGCCATCTTTTGGCGAATCGCACCTTATTGAACTTTGTCTAAACGTACGGAACTTCACTAACTGTCTTTTTCTTAGTATGTTCAACTATTTTAAGCTTTTTCCATTTCGGTCTTACATTTTTATTAATAACCTAATATTTTTTCACTAATACCATATTTACACTATGCAACTTTGTTGCATGCAATTTTCATTTTAAGTGAGAGTGTTGAAAAAGATATGTACACATTTTGTATTTCTTCTCTGTCTTTCTCTGCATAGTGTAAATATGGTATAAGAAAAAATAATAGTTGCTAATAGCAGAATACAAGTATCGAACTCAAGCCAGAATATGAAACCAAAACGGTGTCGAGGGACAGCGGATAGGAACAAAGTTGCTGAAATAATTTGCCTGAGGCAAAACGACTACAGAAGGCATTGTCACAGGATCACTTAAATGGTCTCTGTAAGCCAGTGGTGGCCAAACATACACTATATATCTTTTTCTTTGTTTGTGTATATGCTTCGCGGTTAAATAGATAGTCTGTGAGCAGGTGCCAGTTGATTTTTTATAACAAAATTGGCTTATTTTCAAAAAATAAGTCGGCATTATCAGCACCTTAATGTAAAAAAATCGGCGAAAAATCGGCAAACTAGAAGTACCCATTTTAAATACATTAAAATATATTTTTAATAACAAAGAAAAACACAACACCGAAAATCATATGAATGGTTGACAAAAAAGCGTAACTTTTTATCTAAGGAAATTCTAGAAACTTTGCCGAAATGTCTAAGAGAATTCTATACGAATTCTGAAGAATTTTCTGGAGAATTTTTTCTTTAGTAGAAGCACTGACTTATTAACTGTTGCCTCTTTTTAATGTAACAAATATTCCAGTGTTGCCCAAAATGAATATATTATACTAAAACAATCAAAATGATCGTGTCTTAAGTGCTTATCGAAAAATCGGCATTTGGAGCAAAAATCGGAAAATCGGCACTTTGATAATTTTGGGGGGATAAAAATCGGCTAAATGCCGATAAATCAGCAAATATGGCTGGTCTGGCTGTGAGTTTCACACAAAGTGTACGCGTCAGCGTTGTCAACTCAGTGCTTTTCGCACCGTTTTTAGTGCTTTTTCAGCTTTTCGACGCGAAAAATTGTGGTGTTAGTGCTCGGTGCTTTTTAAATCTAATTTTTGGTGCTTTTATTTTGTGACGGTGGCACTAAACCAAAAATTCCAAAATTCATTTCTTTATCTAAAAAATTTTTTTTAGTGTAAAATTTTTTGTTAATGCAACTATTTCCTGAGCATGTTTTTTGCAGTCTTGCGGAAAAATGAAAAAAGTGGATTCGAGCAATTAATGGTGCTTCATCTTTTGTCTTTTAAAAGCGTCAAAACCCATAAAAACGAATTTTTGTACATATTTCGTTTACTTGTCACTTCAGATTTCAAAAACTGTCCGTGTTCAACGAAATTTGACATACATATACATACATATGTATATTCTACTCTTACGTGCGCATCACGTGGCGTAAGAACTAGTCTGATATTTTTTTATGGTTCCTTTTTATAGCCGTCTAAACTTGGGCATCGCGGCAAGTTTTTGAAAAACGTTCGTCGCATTCAAGACTGAATAACTTTAGAGCGCGTCATCGGATATTAATAAATTTGGTGTCATTCGAAAGGTTTTAGTCTCCTTTTAATAAGTATTGATTAAAAAGGACATAGCTTCCCGCTGCAAGATCCTCTAAAAAGCAACATGTAAAGCATGTAGACAAAGAAAAATTTGACTGCGCGGAGGGTTGAACGAACATGTTTCGATAGCTCCCGCTATTCTCGTCAGAGCTCTTTACCGCGTAGACCACTCGACCGATGTCGGTGGTTTTCAATCAAGAGTGGAATATCATTTACCGTATGTATAAATTGATTAAATGTAAATGGTATTCAACTCTTGACTGCAAACCACCGACTTTGGTCGAGTGGTCTACGCGGTAAAGAACTCTGACGAGAATAGCGGTAGCTATCGAAACATCTTCAACCCTCCGCGCAGTCAAATATATATTTAATTGAAAAATTAAATTAAAACGGAACTCAAGCCAAAATAATTAAATTTCTTTGGAAATAAACCCAAACAGTTCGACTAAAGCTTATCGCTTAAGGATCTAATTTTTCTAAATCGGCTCGATATAAAAATTTTTTTAATGAAACTAAAAAATAAAAATTTTGTGCTTTTTTCAAGAATTACGCATTTTTTTGCTTGTTTTAGTGCTTTTTGAAATCTAAAAGTTGACAACGCTGGTACGCGTGTTGATGGTAAAAAATCAACCTATGCTCGCGAGCATAGGAAGTTGAGAAAATGGCCGTCACTGTTGTAAACTCAAAAGTTCAGATAAGACGAATATAAAATCACTGGACCAAACGTGCAAACTTCTATACACACTTTGCAGAATCACTGTTGTCGTTTAAAATGGATCTAATTCTTCTGAGTTAGGAAATATATAATTTTTAATTTGAAAATCAACAAATATTAAATTTTTTTTACAATTTTGTCCTAAGAACATCAATTCTTTTCTCTATAAATAAAATTTTCCTTAAGGGCATATAATTATTACAACTGTATCTAAAAGGTATTTTCACAGACATGATTTTAGAGAAAAAAATTTAGTCGAATTTTCTATTTTTGTTAATATTGGATCCTTCCGAATTCGACCTATGTTTCAACAAAGTTTTGACTTTAGCCTATATGTTCTAAAATCACAAAGTTTGAATTAAAAAACAAACACCACTTATAGAAACTCTTATGTGCATCCACTTGCTTACCAAAGTATTTTATGCGCAAATCCATAAGAAATTCGATTTCTGGGATTTCTCGGGTTCGCAGAGTAATGGGTCAGTACGACTCTGAGTGAGCTCGGTGGGCAATGCATCCAATCTAAGGTAATCTAATATACAGATTTTCATTGGTTTCTATATTATGATAAACTATTTTACCCACCAATATTGATTTCATCGATCTTTAATTTGCTTTTATAATTAATCGATCTTAGCATAGCAATATATCAAACAATTTAAAAGTTCTGAATTATTTAATGCAAATTTTTTACAATTAAATTTATTAGCTGATTGTTATGATTTGCTTTTGAAATGTTATAAATTATATTTTTCACAATTTCGGCCATTATGGTCAGTCACTATTATCAATCTTTTTATATGAGCAAGTTACTCGCATGTTGGTTTCAAATGACAGACATGCCATCGATCAAAGTTGTTTGTAAAATATATAAAACTTAGTTTTTTATAGATTATATTTTTTAGTTCTATTTTAATATTAAAGCTTTTATTGTTCAGCAGCGAATGGCCAGTGAAATGTATATTAAATATTTCCTCCTCTTCTGGAGGTGGAGAACTTTAATTACTGGTAGTAGTAGCATTGGTTTCTGCGGAAGTAATTTTGGGAGCTTTAGGTTGTTTTGGGTTTAATATGATTTAAAAAATTTATCACAATTATCCAATTGGAAGAAAGGCTAATAAATCAGTATCTTTGAAACTTATAAAAATTACAGAGGAGTACCTGTGCTTTAAGAAAAACCTTGTCGGCCTCATAACTTTTACAAATATTATCCTATTTTCTTCACATAAAATTTCCAATTGGAACCGCTGTGCGCGACGGAGGAACTTTTCTGTAATGCTCAACTTTATTATGAAAAACATTGTTCAATTCGAGAAACTCTTTCAAATGTATTTCACAGGTATTTTATGACGAAGTACACTTTTTATTAAATCAGCAAAGAACGGCAAAAAGATGGTGTAGCGACCTCTGCTAATCTGCTAATTTGATATTCTAATATTTCATTCTTAATAAAATTAATTTCAATTTATCACATAAATTCAGTATCGAACTCATGGCCTAAGTAATTAATTTTTAATTCAATATATTTAATACTCCCATAGAAAACCCGTAGCAAAACCATTGAAAAGATCTATCAGTATTCTATTTCAATTTAATATTATTATCCGCCTCTAGAAAGAAAACACTTGATGTTATATTTTGTGTGTAGCACAATATTGCGTCAATATTTTTTGTATATTTTTGAAAGACAGTTTATTGTTGTTGCAATTTTTTTTAATATATTATTTTGGTACAAGTGCTTTACACAGATTTTTTTTCGATTATTTGTCGTTATTTTGTAACATTTCAAGTGATTTATTGTTTAAAAAACACTTAAAAAGTTTTTATTAAACAAGGAATAGAAAAAAATTTTGTTCAATAGAAAAAAGAAAGAAAATTAATTGCATGAAGAAAAAAAAAGAAAAATAGATAATTGTCTTGACGGATACTTGAACGAAAATTAAAGATAATGTTAGAATATTACTTAGTCAATAACTAAAAAGAAAATATAATATTAATTTACTAAAAAATTATTGTTATATATTCTGTATTAATTTGTGAATTAGAGACGTATACAGATAGATAGATACATATAACATTGATGACTTGTAAATTAATTTCCAGGAAAAGAAATTAAAATTTTTTGGCTAATAAGAATTGTTTATTCGGCCCTGTTCTGTGTTTCATTTGAAATTTAATTAATATGAACTTCCAAGCCACTATTGTTATAAAAAAAATACTTGTATAACAACAATTCCTTGATAATTGACACTAGATATTTTTATTTCGCGTGAAACACAGAACAGCGCTGATAGTGTTTTTTTATGCATCACAAATACAAGTTACGTGAAACTTTTAATGCTATAGTATCGAAAATAAAAAAATTTAAAAATCTACTTTTATATGCAATCGGTCCCAATCGGTCAAAAAATGAGTGAGGCATAACTGAAAAATACAAACGAATTGTTAAATATTTTTCCTTTCTTGAAGTCGGTTAAATATATTTTAAAAGTAAAAACAATATTTTTTATTAATAAAAACTAATAATTTTCAAATAAATAATTATTTAGGTAAAAAAATTAAAAAAAACATTCTTTGACCCCGACGTGATTTGAACACGCAACCTTCTGATCTGGAGTCAGACGCGCTACCGTTGCGCCACGGAGTCACATGCAAACTTGTGGCTATTTCTTGCTTTTGTCGCGGTTTGCTTTTGTTAATATTATTCTAACAGATGTAATTCTATGTCTAATTTGCTTTTATTCTTGTGGATTCTAAAAATGTCTTTGCTAGTTTTTTCCCGTTCTGCTTAGCAAAGACAAAACCCGCTAGGAATGGTTTACTGCTAATATATTTAACTAGTGTTCAGTGTTGCCAGGAGGGAAAATAGAAAATGTTTCGAAAAAATTATGAAAAACAGGGATCCCTGTTATTTCATACATTATTATCAATTTTCGGGTTTTCATCCCCAAAAATCTAATTAATTTCCTTTGTACTTCTGAAAATACAGTGTAACCTCAGTTAAGGCAACCAATAGAAATTTATGCTGCTGCGAAAACTGAGTAAAAAATGTCCATGCATATTTTTCGAACTCATATCATACCAAATGAAAGGTTTATTTCAAGAAAATTTAAACTAGGGATGTAACGAATACCGATACCGATATATCGGCGATACTTCAGATTTTCCGATACATCGGTATCGGCGATATTTTACTGTCGATACGACGATACTTTAAAAATTTTTTTCAGAGTTTTTTTTTAACAAATAATTTATTTTTGTTCAATTTTACCATGAATTAAATTCACTTTGTTATTTTTTAAATCTTATTAATATCAATTTTAAAAATTAATAATACTTTATGCTGTTATTTTGTAAAAAAATATTTATTTTTTGTTAATTTTACCATGAATTCGAATTCAAGTCATTGTTTTTTAAATCTTTTTCCAACAAAAAAAGACACTCCAAAGACGTCATGAAAATGTAGAATTCGCGACCCGGAAGTATTGCAAATTTGGATAATTTCTAATTAGTTTTACATATCCTTGCCATTGCAAGAACTTTTGTTTTTCGATTACCAATCACCGAATTGGAAGCGATGATTTCTTTTCTCTTTTTCGGTGTTCTATACTGATTTTTCCTCAAGGAAAAAGGATAAAAAATTACACATTTTGACAATTTTTTTATGCGAATTTAAACTCAAAACTTTATTTTCATGTAAATTTAAGTGAATAAATATAAACTTAGAAGACTTTTAATAATTAAGCTATTAAGTTATTTAGAAGAATATTAGTTGATAAATGTCCTTTAAGAAATCGATTTTTTAAAAAGCATGGCGAGTATTTTTTTAAAATTATAAAGGAACTAAAAATTTTTTCTTGCTTTTCTACTAATTATCTGCATATTTTTAATATAGATTTTTTGGAAGCAAAGTAAATATAGCTCCTTAAAAATTACTTCCAATTTTTATTCTGGGTTAAAATAAATTTTAAATATTCTCTCTTACAATGTAATTTTGTATAATAAAAAAATTGCACTTGAGTTTTGTTGATCTATTTCAATATTCGTATCGGAATCGGAATCGGCATCGGCGATATTTATTTTTAAATATCGGTATCGGTATCGGATCGGCGAAACGGCGTATCGTTACTTCCCTAATTTAAACTTTTAATATAAATGAATTTTAAATAAAGAAGAACAAACAATTTTAAAGTTATATATAATAATTCTTATACATATGTATATCCAAATTTGTTTTATTAAGTTAAAGATTCATATTTTTACGAAAGCGGTGTGAAATTTTCTCTAAGGTTTTGTAAAACCATTGTATCCTCCAAAGACCTGCTGTGCTTCTCCGCCCATTGCACGCATACGTTAAAGATTTCGATGGCATTCTGACATTTTATTTTTGAAGGCATTGTGACTAAAATAACATTTTCATTTTTGACTTCGGTCTAATTTTATTATTACAAGCATTTTTCTTACGCAAATAGAACAAATTTTCACTAAGAATTTTTTTAATTGAGTTGTTTTAAAAGCAAAAGAAAGCATCACGCAAAAATTCTTTGTAAATTCTGGAACTGCGGTAAACTCAAATCACTAATTTACATTAACATAAGATTGCATGCGCGTACAGTGCACGTAAAGTGCAATATGAACCGAATGAGAAAAACAAAACTTTATTTGTAAAGTAGCGTTAATTAGGGTTTTGTTTTTTGAAAAGTTGCGTTAATAGAGTCATTAATGTTAAAAATTTGGGCGTTGCTATTATCGAGGAGTTGCGTTTATCGAGGATTGCCTTAACCGAAGTTACATACACTGTAATTTAGGGTGGAGTGAAAATGGCAAAAACAAATTTAATTTTTATTTTTTTAAATCTCCTGAACCTATAGATAAGCTTAATTCATGCCGAATATCAAAGATATTCGACTTTATTTAGAGGTGGCGCACGTAGGGTGAAGTTATTAAATAATTTACTATTTCAAATTTATTTTTGTCCCGAAAATTTTTTCACATTTCTTGATATACTGAAGCAATAGAAAGGCGTGTTAACGCAATTTTCAACGTATTTAACCCCTACTAGCCCTTCGTAACGCTCCTTAGCAATCAAAATATTCTTAGTTAAAGAAATAGTTTGATTTAAAACTTCAAGTCCTCTGCGTCACCTCAAGAATTTAGCCGAAGGAGCTAAAACATTTTTTCAGTGTGTATCAGACTATCGATTCATAATACAGGAAAATTCAATTAAAAAAAACGTTTTTCGCTTCTACCTACTGCACAAGCGAACTATTCAAAACACGCCAGCACATCGATGTGATCCATTTCGACTTTCAAAAAACAATTTTTAGCCGATTTAAAAAAAGTTGTCAGTTCGTTAACTATTTTTTTTATTTTATTTATTTACATGTGTTCGGCTGTTTATAAAGCAATTTCAGATTTTTCCCTTTATTTGAAAGAATGTACTTCCAGATTGGTTGCGTTCAAAAGTGGGAAGCTTCACGCCCATACAAAGTCAATATGTACACATTCGTTTTCAACTACTTCGACTGAAATGATTCTTATGAAACGTTGCAATCAAATGAGCTTTCTTTTTCAATACTACATCATGATTAAAAAAGTAGACAGTGCCAAGCCAAAACAAAGTTAATAATCTCTTTCAATAGCTTCCACCAAACCGATTTTCATGAAACCTGGCACACAAAATTAGTTTTCGTGAATATACAAGATTATGATTAAAAAAATGTACCTTTTCTAAATCAATTGTAGGATTTTAAAAAACAAATGCAGAATTTTCCAAACAAATTTAGTATTTTGCAAATTAAATTCAGTGTATTTCAGAAAAAATTCGGCATTTTAAACATCAAAATCATCCTCTTTGAATTAAATTCTTTTGAAAAAGCGTGATTTTGATTTTTAAAATGCCGTATGCCGAAAAAAGTAACAAAATTAAGTTAACAAATTTCATATTCCGTTTCCGAACAGAAGAAAAAACTATTGCAAGAACCAACTGCTATTTTAATAACTTTTTAAACATAGTGGCAGCTCTATTTTGTTGCTTAACGCGACAATTAAAGCATATTTTAAGGAGTTATAATTTAATGCACAAACAAAGAACACGTTTTTCACCAGTTCGCGCTTAAATTACCTCGGGGAAACATGTGGAATATTTGTGTTGAAAATTGCTAGTGGTTTAATTAAGAATTACTAAAGAAATAATTAGTTCACCGATATAAAATTTATATCAAAAGAAAGCTAAGAATGTACACTTTAAGTGTATGTAAAAATATTTGCATAAAGTTTAAAATTAAAGTGAAAAAAGTCGGTGTGAAAATTTGTGAAGAAAAATGCATTTAAAGATTTATAAAATGAAAGAATTTAAAGCAAAAACACAAATAATGCCGTTAGTCGGCAAAGTTGTTGTTGGTAAATAAAATAAAAAGCATAGAAAGAGAGAGAATGCATGCTGTTTGTGTTTTTGAGCGAATT
Source organism: Panzeria rudis (assembly GCA_956483635.1). Lineage (NCBI taxonomy): Eukaryota > Metazoa > Arthropoda > Insecta > Diptera > Tachinidae > Panzeria > Panzeria rudis. The sequence continues at coordinate 100,283,351 of OY101451.1, forward strand.
GCATTTATAGTTAAAAAAAACTACAATTAATAATACCATAATTAAACTTTAATTAAACAATTGTTAGAATAATGAGTGCACAATTCGTGAAATAATTGGGGTGCGCCCCCGCATGTGTATTAAAATAAATAAATAAATTAATTAATTAAAATAACAACAAAAAGGTTTGTTGGCGCCGCAATAGAAATGTGAGTTTTTTTTTAGTTTTATATTTATGTAAGTGCGTGTGTGCTTGTGACATTGTGACCACGATTTCGGATTTTTTTCTATGGATAGTGGGCAACGTCACACCTAAAAAAAGTGAATACACATTCTTTTTCAAATAGTACTTGTACTTAACCGAATCTTATGAAACTATGCACACACATTAACCTTCCGATTCAATACTACATCCTGAATAAAAAAGGGCAGTGCCACGCCCATGAAAAGTAAATATTCCTTTTCAACAAGTTCTACTAAATTTCGCTCACACATTTAGTTGTCGTAATAATGCAAGAATATGGTTAGAAAAGTGGGCAGCGCCACGGCCAAACGTATCAAATATTCTTTTTCAACTACTTCTGCTTAACCGATTCTTATAAAACTCTGCACACACATTAAGTTCCCCATGCAATACAATATTATCATTAGAAAAGTGGGCAGTGTCACGCCCATGCAAAGTAAATATTACTTTTAAATACTTCTACTAAACCGATTCTTATGAAACTTCGCACAGTTCTCGTGAAAATGCAATATTATGATCAAAAAAGTGGACAGTGTCACGCCTGTTTAGTAGTCGGTTTTATTTGGCGAGAATTATTAAACGAAAAGTAGAAACATTTTCTACTAAAAACTATAAATTTGGTTTCTATTTCTGGTGAAAGTATGTGCATCGCACTGTATTACATTCCATGAGACTATTGATAGAACTAGAATTTTGTAATGTATCTGTTTTTTAAAAGTTTTTTCTGCTATTTTTAAAGTTAAAAATCGAGTGATTCGGTTTGGAAATGGTTTTTTGAAATTTAAGGCATTTATCGGACTTAATAGGAATAGAAACTTGCGTATATGGTAATTTTGTATTAAATGTTATCATAACTAAAGTTAAAAGAAACAATAATTGTATGTATATCTTAAATCAGGGCGTCTTTTCCGAGTCCCTTTTATATTGTCAATTTGTAGAAGTGTTTTATTATAGTACACTGCAAACAGCGAAAATGTTTGTATGTATCGTATATCGCATTTTGAACACGAAAAATAAGTTTTTTGTGTGTGGAAATGACGGGACTTATGTGTTGTTCGACGTATTCTTCTCTTTAAGGCTCCATCCAGACTCAAAGGGTGGATCGATTAAAATAAATTATATCTCGATTAAAATAAATTATATTGCGTGTCGAATAGTGTCTAGCTTCCTTTGAACGGCTTAAAAATTATTGAGTTTAAGTGGATCGAAGTTAAAATTTAATGATATTTTTAATGATTTTCACCAATTGTTATCATTTCAAAAGCCGTTTTCTACAACAAATAACAAAATCCACAGTTTTATAATATTATTGGATAGTCCACTCGATTTAAAAAATTTCAAACTATAATAGGACGATAAAAACGAAAAATGCAATAAAACAAAAGTGTTGTAAAAAGCACTCACCTTCATAAGTGGTAAAAGTGAACAAGAACGCTGATGAGACGGTGTAGCGGCCTGTCGAAATCAGTAGTACTGATTCATTCTGCTAATCTGTTTTTAATATTCTAACACTCCACTCTTAATAAAATAATTTGAATTTACATAAATTCAAATATTGAACTAAAAAGCCGTAATAACAAAATTTTCAGACTTATTCAGTTCAAAATAAAATTACGTAAAAACAGTATCTTAAATTAAACGATTTTTCTCTGCTTTGAATTGGCGTTGTTGTAGAAAAGGCATAACAACAAATTGAGCTCGTTTTTGTATTTCACGGTTTATTTTAATACAGTTGCATTATACATATATGTATTATATGGTTATTTCCCCAGATTTTTTATAACATAAGTCGGTGACGTTCGCAGAATTATTCTATGAACCTTAATAAAATGATTTTCATCTAGACTACGAAAGATTGCTGTACTAATAATTACACAATAAAACACAAAAAAAAAATCAAATAGTTTTAACCAAAAGAATTGGTATTGGTATTTTGACAGTTTACATGTGGGATTCATTTTAAAGGGAGCTAAAACCTCCCCTCCGCCACCCCTCCGTTGCACATATGTATGTAGTTATAGTTACTCAACATATGAAATCTCTTAAGCATTACGTTTAAGGTATAAGATGTGCTTAGCACTTTTATGTAATAGGTTTTTTCAACTTACCAATATCTAACATTTAATATTAATTTGCGCTATTGTTGCCCTCATATGGCCACCTGTACAACAAAAACTAGATTATGCTTGTCAAAAAATGACACATGTTTGACATAATTATACACAAAGCTACCAGAGAAAAAATAAATATCAGACGTAACGCTGCCACCTGTACACTTTATTATGCCGCTTTTTAGTGATGACACTAAATTTATCGAATGATTGTGGGTGGAACAAATTGAGATAGGTACATCCTATAATGATGTTGAAATATGTTCGCCGTTCAGCTCTGTATAATTCTTATAGGAAAATTCGCAAATTGATGGTAGATGTTAGATGTTGGTAAGTGGGAAAAGCCTATAAAACACCACTAGAAACATTTTAACATTTTAACATTTTAACCTACTAGTTCTTCGCTGTGTGGTTCTTTTTGTCTCTTTCTTAAAAAGCGACTAAACTCCCCTTTAGCGGCGATTAGCAGGATAAAATGCTCTATAAAAATATTTGGCATACAATGCTACTATAAGTTCTCAAAGACAACCAAGCTCCAGACTCAACTTGAACGCCAGAAATCATTTAAAACTTAATATGTGTTTAAGGGTTAATTTTTTGCTTTTTCACAAATAGTACAATTGGAACCACTGTGCATCGTAGAGCCAATTATGCTGAACCGATTTCGATTTTGCTCTTGTTTGAAAGGTGACTTAATCGAGAGTGTTCTTAGCTATGCTTGAAGAAATTCAGTCCAGCTGTTTAGAATTTCTCATTTCTTTTCTAGCCGATCCTCTCTGGCACCGTAGATATTTATGTATTGAAATTACGACTATTAGAGCAGATACTTACCTTTCAATAACCAAAATAATTAAAGGAACATTTATCATATCTAGGTAACGAAAAAAATTACCGAAATTGTAATATTATGGAAGTTTTCAATACAAAAAGTAAACAAATTTTTCCAATTGTAGTAAAAGTAGTAAGGATTTCGAGTAAACGAACACAGCTATTATGGACTTTTTTTTTGTTATTTTAATAGTTATGGGCCTTTTCGATATTTTGCTGTTTATTTTGTCAAATATGCGGTTTAGATAAAACTCGGTAAGGCAAGAGCTGTTGGAAACTTAACAGACAATAACTTTTTAGAAGAAAATTTTTTTTTGCCAATACTATATTTATTAAGCTATGAGATATATAAATACAGAAAAGAGCATATACTCAAACTTCGGTGGGACTTAATCTTAACTGATTGACCTGAAATTATTTTAAGGATAGTTTTTTTTATAATTAGTTAGACTTGAAGAAATCCAAATTTTAATTTTTTACCACCACTCTACAGTGCACAGCAGTCTAAAAAGTTTTGGTTTTTAATCTCAGTTAGTCTTAAGGTCTTCAATTAAATAAAACAATTAAGCGAAAAGAAAACCACAATTGTAGCAGATTTTTGTTTATTGAGTTTTTAATGCAAGCTGTTACATTTAAGTTTTCTTCTTTTATTATTTAATTTTTCTTGTCTTTGTTTGTTTTTTAATATAAAAGTATATGACGATTAAATGAATTTTTAATACTTGTTTTGTTGTTATTTTTTATATATATTTATTTATTTATTGATTTATTTATAAATGTTTTTAAAATTGTTTTGTTATTATGAAATTAATTATTGTGCGCACGTATAAAAATGAAGAAAATATGAAAAATTCCAGAAGAAAAATTTGAGAAAGAAATTCCAAAAATTGTTTTAAAGAAAAAAAAGCATAGAAATCTTAGTTGTTGCTTAAAGTTATAAATTTCAATAAAATTGTTGTTGTTGTTGTCTTCTAGTTAATTTTTATTTATATATTGCTGTTGTTTTCGGTTCTTGTTTTTTTTTTGTTTTCATGTTGTATATAAAGAAATGTCAAAGGTGAGTTATTGAATCATTTTTTACAGTGTAAAATTTCTATTTACATTTTAGACGACTGACTGACTACACCCAACAGTTAGATGATGGCTGCATTACAATTACAATTACTTATTTAAATACTTATGCTAAATATTTGTTTATCTCTTGCTATTGTTATTTTGGTTTTATTGAATTAAAATTAATTTTTATTCTTCTCTTGTTTTAAAATTTTGGTTACAAACAACTACTTGGCTGGTGAAAAATGAAGTTTAAAGTTTTTGAAAAAGTTATGTTTAAAAAGAAAAGTAAATAAGGACGAAATTTTAAAAACACCCTGAAACATTTATTTAAATATGTATATTGAGTTTCTTCTATGTTTAATAAATATTTTAAAATTGTTTTCTTTTTTTGTTCGTTACTAATAAGCATTTTTAGTTAATTCTTTGTTTCATTTTTTTCAATTGTTAAGGAAGGCTTAAAGCTAAAAAGGTGTTTATAGGGAGAACAAGTGTATATATAGCTTTATTTTTATCTATTAATAGTTTTTTTGTTGTAAAGAGTAAATATGAAGCAGGTGCGGTGGCTTTGGTTTAATATATTTTATCTTTCATTTTTATACTATTTATTACAATATTTTAGATAATAGAAATATTAATAGAAAATAATGCATTTTAATTGGCCCAATTTAACTTAAGCAGCAGCAGCACAATGTTTAAAAGAAATCTAACACAAAGAACTCTTACACCCAATTTACACCGTGATTTTTAAGACATGTCTTTTTTTAATTCTCTTTTATAGTTGCTACCAAAAACTTTTTGCATTTATACAATGATTTTTCATTTCATGTCTTTTTTGTACATTACTCTCAAAATTTGCTTTATTTACTCGTTCATAACAACAAATACCCTAAAACAATAACATAAGAGAGAGAAAATGCAAATGGAACTAAAGAAATATATGAAAAAAATCTCGAAAACAGAAAACTTGTCTTTTTTTCTACCCCGCTTTCTTCTCTACCCCGCTCACCCTCATACAAAATAAGACGTGATTTAAAGATAAGTGAAAAAATCACCGTATAAATTGCGTGTTAAACTCTGCCCATTGAAAAAGGAGCTCCAAAAAAACAATAAGGCCCAATTTATACAATGAATAAAATTCATGAATAATTCTTGATGTTTTTTTGGTGGACGAGCGGGGTAAAGAAGAAAGACGGATAGAAAAAACATGATTATTTCTGTTTGCCATGTTTTTTTATATTCTTCTTTAGTTCGATTTGAATATTCTCTCATTTTCTCTCTCTTATGTGATTGTGTTAAGGTTTTTGTTGTTATGAATGAGTAAATAAAGCAAATTTTGAGAGTAATTTATAAAAAAGCAAAATCATCGTATAAATGCAAAAGGTTTTTAGAAGTTACTTTTAAAGAAATATAAAAAAATTCATGATTAAAAATTCCTCGTCTAAATTGGGCCTATTCAATAGATTTGAAGTCATGTTCACAATATTGAGAGAAAACTATTTTTTGGAAATGTTATTTATCCCATAGTATATACCTAATTGCAATGTATAAGTATGTGAATATTAATTTTAATTTTTATTCACATAATTAAATTAGGTTTATTGATATTAGTCGGAATTTTTTTCCATGAATTGTTTAATAGTCGACGCGGTTACATTTCAGCCACATCATCATCATCTACAAAAGCAACAGCGAGAAGCTAATATATAAGCACTAATATAACTTTGAGTTTGACAGAGAAGATTGCGGAAGTAGAACAATATTTTTATTAATTACACTCTAAAAAATTTTTGTTGAAAATTAGGTCGATAATAGTCAGCAACACTTTACAGATTATTATCGACCTAAAATTAGATACGCATTATTTTCGTTGATTTTTAAACATAATGGCGCATATTCATAGTCCTAAAAAAAGTATACTATATGAATTTAAAACCAGTATTGCCATACAAAATACTGGTTTTAAGCTCCTAAAGTATATTTTGTTTTGACTATGATTATGGGCAAATAAAAAAAAAACAGCCGAGATGCTGCACACAGCACCGAACCGCGCCTTGTAGACTGATAGTCTAGCGTATCTACCTATGAACCACAAGCATATCATACTTTAAGTGCAATTTTTTCCCACTTGGACTAAATATGTTTAATTTGAAAAGAGTTTCCTTTAATAAAAATGTATAACGTACATTTGTTTAATTAATTACATTTATTAAAACAAAAAAGAGCCATAAGATTTTGTTTTTAATTTAACAATATTTACTTACCAGTACTTGCTATATTTATATTTAAAATCCTTTAAACACCAGAAATTAAATTTTCATGACTGAAGGAAAATATGGCGGGCTTCTATTGTCTAAAAAAGTTTCTGTTGTTTTCTGACAGATATGCTTAAAATAAAACTGCTGAATACATCCTCTATCTTAAACGTAAGGCATACCAGATTTCCTATGCCGAGTCACTATAACTATGTACAAAACAGGGAGGGGAACTTTAACTTCTCCTAAAATGAGGCCCGGTTGTAAAATTTCAAAATGTTGATACACGTATATTTTATCTGCTGCCGTCTACCAGAATTAGTGGCTAGGACCTTGTCAATTTTCGAGCAGTGTTATCAGTAAAAAATTTCATTGAAATATTTGGAACGGCATGCAATAACGTTCAGTGGACATTATTTCCTTTTTGAAAAAGAAACTAATATTATATTTTATGTTTTAATTTTGTCTTATCAACTTATGACAAGATGGAATTAAGATTTTATTTCTTTCAAAAACAGTTTTGCAGAGTAAAGATTATTTGCTTAATCGTAATTCTGCCGGGCTTAAGTTTTCTATCCTCTGGATACATCAAATGGTAGCTCGGCCTCTGCTCAGTCTTAAGCCTTTTCGTCTCTGTATATATCCAATGGAGGTTTCGCTGAGCAAAACCCACAATTTATTTTCATAAAAAGTGATATTTTGTCTTAAAAAAGCTAGTGGAAGTTAATCAAACATTCTACAACGAAAACCTTTTTTTCATGCACCTCAATAGCTTGTGCATGTACGATATTTTCCTTCTTAACATTTTAGTAATGTTTTTATTGAAATACAGTGTTTTCTTTTTAATAACAAAACAATTATTTGGATTACATACATATGTGGTTTAATAGATATGAGCGATAAAAGCGAATAAAAATGATTTTATTTTAAATTGAACATTTGCAGCAAGAAGCTACCTCCGTCTCGTTACTGCAACAAGATGGTGGGTGACAGTCTATTCTTTCAATTTACCTAAACAAATTAACCGATTTCCATCCATCAATCGCTGAAAACACTTATAAGAGAATTTATAAACATTTTTGTACTTAAAAATTCATAAAAAATAAAAAACAACAAAAGTTCCGTTCTTTTTCTATAGGCATATAGGTAAATATATTGTAAATAAAACGAGCCATATTTCATTAAAACGATTAGAAAAAATTTTGTCCAAAGTAACTATTACAAGTAGTTTCTTCAAACTATAACTATTATTTTAGTAGCTATGGAATTTTTTCATTTGAGGATATATGGGAGGGACACGAATCCTTCTGCTGATATCCACCATATTTTGAAATCTTGTAAGTCTTTCTAATTTAAACAAATGTGCCGAATCTTATTGCTCTACGATAACTACTTCTACTTTTTGCAGCCAAATGTATGAAGCGATACTACTGTGCAGCATCATGCATTGGATAAGTAGGAGTCATCCTCTGAATGCTTGTCCCAAAAAATGGAGCATTTTGATCAGCTTCCTGTTATAATGTTTTTTCTTTCTGTTTAGCTGAGTTGGTTTTAAAGATACTTTCATGAAATGAATTAGTTTGAAAGGGGGGGTTAACTGAAACATACTATTTTGCAAAATTGTATCCACGCCTGCCCCCTAAGAATTGCTTGCCAACATACATTTTTACCCACGCCCACTTACCAATAGTAAAACAATTTTAAAATATTTGCTTAATGCTTCACTGTATGGTAGATGGACTATGATCTTGGCTAAACGTTGGTCAATATCTGGCGCATCTAGTTCTTATATTTTACCTTTAAAATAACTGTAAAGCTTGTGCTGGTGTTAAAGTGTGTTTTAAATGACTTTTTGTGCTCTGTTGTGCTTAAAGTAATTTAATTTGGATTTTTTTTATTAAAAGATGTTGTTTACAAACCAATTCGAACAGAAATGAAATAAAAACACAATTTCCAGTAATTTTTTTTTTAGTTTTTTTGTTATTTTATATTTATGCAAAATATTTCAAAACAATTTAACACAAATATTTTAAAGATTACGATTTTTGTTGTCTCATAATAGTTTTTGTGTTTGTGTGTGAGTAATAGATTAATGGGAGTTCTGGGTCTTGGATAAAATTCTTTTCTTTTTTTTTGTCTGGAAAATCAAGTGTGTTGTGTTCTTGTTGTAAATTTTTTGGTATTTTGAAACATTTTACATTTTTTAAGTTTCTTTTTTTAGTTTTTTTTCTTGGTATTATTATTATATATAATTTTTTGTTGTTTATTTTAATTATATATAATTTATTTTCTGTTGTATTTATATATTTAGCGTACAATTATTGTTGCAATTACAATTGTCTTGAGTACATTTATATATTAAAGATTCTTGTTTTAATTATATATTTTGTTTGTCTGTCTTATTATGTAAAGTAATCGAAATTAGTTGAAATGATAAGACTTTTTCTTTTATTTAATATAATAATTCTTATATTTTGTGTAAAGTTTGTTTAAATTATTTTTTATTTTATTTATTTTACGCAGGACGGGGTTTTTATCTTGTTTTTTTTTTTACTCTTACATTCATGCTAAGTTTTACATAAATATATTTGGTTTTTTTCTTGTTGTTACTAAATACATAATAAATTTTCCTTTTTATAATTATTAAATGATTAGATGAGTTTCTTTTAAGCATTTTCTTTTGAAATTATATTGTATGCTTGTTTGTTTTTCTAGACTAGACTTATTTTTTCTTTTGTAATATAATGCTTTGGTATTTAATTTATTTATAATCTTAACTAGATTACATAGTGTAGTTGTTGTGTTTCATTTGTTTTTAATGAATGCGTTTTTTTTAGGAAATTGTTCTGCAAAAATGTTTTTTTCGGCCCTTTACATAAAAATATATGGAATATAACGAGTTAAATGCGATAAATTAAAATCCATTTTCAGTATTTTTCTATCATGTACAGATTTTTTAAAGGGCATGACTAATATGACTCTCAAAATAGGATGATCACGATATCATAACTTGTGAACGCTTTGTCCGATGTGGATCAGCAAAACTCTTCGATATGCACGACAAAATTACTTTCAATATTTCTTTCAAAAAGTGTTCTTTCATGCAAAATTATAACTTTTCTCTTTCTAAAAACTCATAAAAGAAATAAAAATTGCAAGAACTTTACATTTTGACTTTTGTTCTTAAGGGTAGGTGCCTTACGAACAAAATTAACAATATATCTTGAAAATCGATAGATAAATGTTGATTGATTACCAAAAGTACCTTTTGAGTGTATGGACGCATTCACTCAATTGCTAATAAAATCAAAATTTATCTATCGATTTGCATGATTTATGGTTTATTTTGATCGTAACATACCTGTTTTTAAGATGAAGTTTTTGCCGTTTTAACATTTTATATGAGCTGTTTTGCTTAAAAAATCCATTTTTTTCGATACTAATTTGGTAATAATTCCAAAAGTGTAGATCGAAGCCAAAAACTAGATTAAGGAAGTTTGAAGGTAATCTTGTTATCCACATTTTGGCATTTTGGTAATCGAAATCATGCATAGTGTCCTCGAATTATGCCGAAATATGTTAATGTACCTAGTGGAAATATTAGTCAGCCCATTAAAAACAAATTGGACGTAATAGAAAAGAAACGGATTTTAATTTCGCGCATTAAACTCTTTATATTTCACACATTTTTATTTAAATTACATATTATTCGCAGCCCACTGTAATTGGTTGAAAGTATTATAAAATCTTTATAATTGAGAAAAGTGCTTTACTAATAAAGAGAATGATTACGTGTTTACCTCTCTCTCTCTCTCTCTTTATCTGTTTAAAAATATTTGACTGTTATTTATTAAAATCAGTGCTTTTAGATTAAAAACAAAACACTTAGAGAAATTTTTGGTTCTTACGAACAGCTACGAAATGTAATTACAAAAATTTAGAATCTTTTAATTTAAATTGATTTTTTTAAGAATTAATAAACTGTTATCATGTCGAAAATTAGTGAAAGAAAATCTTACTTGATTTCCATTATATTTTTCATATTTTCTTTTTACTGTTGTATGCTGCCAGAGCATATTTAATATATTGAGAGCTGGGATAGGCAAACAAAACACATACAATCTTAATTTTTAAATTTTAAGAGATTTTTTTCATTCAGTGTAAAACAAGCAGCCAGGGGGGTTATTAATTACTTCGATTCGTGATAAATTATATATTTTTCCTTAAATACGTTTTGGAGATATTAGGGAAAATGTATTTGTTTCTTGCAGTTTTGTCTTCATAATATAAATTTTACGATTAAATTGTCCTCTTTCAATTTTTATATTGTTTAAAAGGTTTAAAAGTTTGAATTTGTGCATTTTTAAATAGTTTTTCAAAATGCATCTTTTTAAATTGCACCATCAAGATAGAAAAAATTATAAAGTTTATTTTAGCTTATAAGTAAAAGGCAATTTCATGCAGAACAAATGAAATAAGAAAGTTTTAAGCAATTAAATGAAAAAATACTATTTTGAACAAAAAATTGCTTCAATTTGTTCAATTTGTAGTAAAAAAAAATATTTTCGACCAAAAGTCGCATCATTTGGAAATTTTTAGATCCAGGAAATAGATAAGTGATAGCAAGAATTTGTTTCAGTTATGTCTAGTTTTGAAAGAGGTGGGTGGCCCTTTTCTTTGAAAAATCTCCTTTTTTTCAAAAGTCCCCTAGAAATTTTTAGACCCATGATATATATTAAACAACAAGAATTTGGTTTAGTTGTATCTTTTTTTTAGAAGAGCTGCACCTTTTCTTCGAAAATTCCCTTTTTTTCTATTTTCTCAAAAATCCCCCCGATATCTGCAAATGTAGAACCATAAACGGTATCAAATATCAATACGCATTGAGAAGAAGTCAGTTGTAAAAAAACAACTTACTCATCTCTGCATCATTTTTGAGTTTGTCAACACAAAAGTCAATTGTAAATGAATTAGTAAAAATTCAAGAGCAAAATGAATCAAAGTGCTAGTTTGCCGATTACTGGTTTGAAGCATGCAGGTATAGGCAAAGATAACAAAAAGGAAACCATTAACCGGGCTTGCTTTTTACTGAAAGAAAACGTTAGAAATGAAGCTTTAAATTGCGATCAAAGTAAATATTTCCCTAACAATTTTGTGTTTCAATATCAAGTTACAAGCAAATAGAGTTCATTATGAAACATATTTGCAGTATAATATTTTAGTGAATTTAGCATAAATAATGTATATATTATTTAATACTTCTTTATACACTAAATATAGCATTTTTTATAGTAATTTAGTTTTTGTATTCATCAAATTAAATTTAACAGAAATTAATAATAAATGACTGTCACAGCAAAGTTTTGTTTGGTTTTTTTTGTTTGGTTAAATAAAATGAATAAAATTAATTAAAAAAAATTTACATAAAACTTAAAATCTAAATGCAATAAATAAAAACTAGTTTTCATTACAACTTAATTAAAATGATATGATATTATTTTTTTCCTTCTTTTCGTTTTTTCTTTTGGTTTTTAAATGTCTGTGTGTGTAAAAACTAAACAAAAATTTGTTTTATCTATTTAAGTTAACTGAATTAATGAAGCTATTTTGTTGTATGTACGAACAAGTTTTTCTTTAGTGGTATTTCATTACAGTTTTTTTTTCTTTTTCTTTTACATTTTGATTTAAGGTAAATTTTCTTTTCTCTTTTATATATTTTTGTGTTAATGTGAGTAAAAGTGAGTTTTACAAAGTTTCATAATTTCATGGTTGGTTTGTTTGTTGGTTTTCTATTCTTTCTTCTCATCTTCCTTCAAGTTTAATTAAACTTTTGTTTAATATTTTTTCCTTTAGTTTAGTAAAATCTGTTTATAAATCTGGCTTAAAAGCGTTGAGAAAGCTGTTCAAAAAAAAAATGCCTAGAAATTTGACTTAAATAAATTTAAGCCAAAGTGTATGTATATTTTTTTCTTAATTTACCTTTACTTATCTCTCCACATTATTATTTGTTTCGGTAATATTTTCATCATTATTATAATTTTAAGTTTGTTACAATTTTATTCTCTTTATTATTTTTAAAAATGTATAATTTTCTTCTTTTTTCAATTTGCAATTTTCTGTAGGAAATAATATATTTTGTTTGTTTGTTATTAATTTAATAATAATATTTTCTTGTTTTATTTGTGTTGTGTTGTTTTACATTTATTACTTAAACTTAAGTTCTTTCTTCTTTTTATTATTTATATTAAATTTAATTCTGCATTATATACCATCAATTTTAAATTAATTTTCTTAAATTTTTTTTCTCTCAATGTACTTTCTAAACAAGAACAACGTTTAAATGTTAATAAAAGAAATTATGTTTCTGGTTTTTTAATTATTGAAAGTTTTTCAAGTTATTAATGTTTAAATGGTATTAGAAATATGGGAGGTGTTTGTTTTCTTGTCATTTTTATAATTTTACTTAAGAAATTGCTTGGCTCTCAAATATCATTGAATTGTTTTCTTTCTTTTTCTTCATGATTTTGACAGTCCTCTGTAATTTTTAATATTATTTTGAATTAAAAAGTGTGTTTATTTGAAAGTTTTGTGTGTCCGTCCGTGTTTACTCCTTAACCTCAAAATATTTGTAAGTGGGATTTTCATAACCATTTATTTGCATACTCGGCACGATTTTCTCCTCTGGTACGACAGGATGATGGGCTGCGGCATTCTGGAAAAATATCAACAATGAAATAGCAAATAAAGAATTTATTTCAAAATAATACTTTTTATCAAAATATGACTTTTTAAAAATTTATATATTTTATTTAAGAACTTTTCGAAAGGAAAAGGAGAAGAAGAAGATATTTTCCATAATTTTTTTTAAATCAAACTTTATATCAGCGGCAGACGTTGCCACTGATTATCCCTTTCCCAAAGAAGATAACACATTAATGGTCGATTATTCGTGGTTGCCAGAAAAGCACTAAATAGCAACTTAAATTAACAGCTCTCAATCGCCAGTTGCAATCCATAATCCGCTTAAAAGAAAATATATTCTTCTACTTGACACCAGAGGCGCTGCAACACGGCTTTAAAAAATGTAACAAAACGCGCAATAGCAGAACTGTAAAAGAAATAAGCTTTCTATTTCCTTATCTCTCTCTCTCTCTCTCTCTCTCTTACCTCACCATCTGTTCTCTGTGCACTATCCCTTTTCCAAAGAAGGCAATACATTAATTAATTAACTGGTAGGCATTAATTGCCTGAGTGTGTTACTTCTCTTGAAAAAAAATAGCCGACGTATAGTTGTCGTTGTCCCCTTTTTGGTATTTTCGGCTTCGACAGCGGATCCTGAGAAGCCATGACTCCTGGCAAAAAACTTATTTGAAAAACAAATTCTACCGACCTTAATAGCACCAATCAGTAGGAAGATAATAATTTGAACTTCCAGATGATAAGAGTAAGACACTTTCAAAAGTCGTCAGCAGGTAAACCGACTATCACTAGTAAGATACTAACACGATACTTATCGTTAATACTTAAGAGATACACCTTCAGCTAGCACGGCCACGAACCATTTAGCCAAATCATAAACCACTAAGTACGGACACGAGCCAGGCTGGAGATTACCAGAAGCAAAACAAAAAATCCCCAAAATCCAAGGAGCTCCCAACAACTTCCCTGGAAAGCTACGGGAAACTTTACCTTAGACTTGAGACACCTTGCCAGTGGAGTCTCCCAGCAAAAACATGTATATGTTTCGTTTTGTATTTTCGTTACCAATATTCGTTACCAGTATTCGGTACCAGTATTCGTTACACGTATTTTTGGATCGCGTTTTTGTTGCAGGTACATATTTGTTTCATATTACGTATACAATTTTTTTACCCCCAAAGCATTAATTTATTCAAAGTTGTTATTCAAAGCATTGATGTGCATAGCATGCCATAAGGAGCTACGTTCCAATATGTGTTTAATTACATGATAGATTAGAGTATTGACATTTATCCGAAGAATCCTTATATGTCAAAAACTAATACAAGTTCAAATTTTGCATTTCCTTTAGAAAAAACTACAGCATTCCACTCTATAAGACTTTGAAATTGTATTTCTTTATTTAGTAAAATTTTTTTTAATTCGAAAATAGCTGTTATTTTCTATCTTTGGGTATTGGCTATTACCCTTAACTTGGATTTGCTTTCAAAGTTTTTTCACTTTTTTCTTTTGCAAAAAGTAATATTTTCCAAAAAAAAAAAAATTAAAAATAAAATTTTTTATTAAATTACCAAACTCACCTGGTCAACTTCGATGAAACCTTGCGCATGTGGCGAACGAGCTGTTCTCCACTTGGCCACTGCGATGCCTACAAGTATGGCAGCCATTAATGCAATGCCGGCAAACGATAATGTAAAGTAGACATTGCGTCCCTCCTTATTCGCATGCGCTGGTGAATGAGAGAATTCTCTGCGTAGAGAGAAGCTCTGCAAAGATAAATAATAAATTTTACACGAGTATACGTTTACAAAGAGCACAAGTAAAATACCGATTCGCGATGGCCCAAATCGTGAGACATGAAATGTTGGACAGCAGGCTCACCCTCTTGATGGGCTACAGCAGCGGCAACATCTTCGACAGCACGTTGAACAGCCTCATCATCTACGGTGGGTAGAATGGTTTGAGTTTTGGTGCTATAAATTTTTAAAGACAAGAAAATTTAGTTTTAATAATTTTAGCAAATAAATAAAAAAAATATTATTGCTAACCTGAGTGTGGCCTCTAAATACTCTTCTGCTGCCAAGTCTTTGTCACTGTGCGCCATCTTTGTGGGATCCACTAGAGACTCATCTTTACTGGTTTTTGACTCTTCGCTGGTAAAATCTGTCGAATCTTGTTCAGCTTTAACCATGTCATCGACTTTCTTGGCCTCTAAACGCAATTTTTCTTCCCGCAATTTCTCACGTTCGGCAGCTCTTTGTTCTTTGCGTTGCTTTTCGGCTAAACGTAAACGCTCCTTTTCGGCTACTTTACGCTCAATTTCCACTCTATATTTATCCAAAATGGCAGCTTCTGCTTGCTCACTCATGCCCAAAGATGAGCCGGGTATATCATCCTTGCTGCGCAAAGCCAAAATATAATCATTCATAAGCGTTGAAATCTTATTGGACAATTCAGGATAACGTTTAAGCATTGTCATGGACTGATTAACAGCTCGATCGATATCAATTAAACGTTCCAAAGTGCGAGGACGTTCCGAAGCAGCTGCTTCCAAACCACCAGCACCACCCGAATTCAAAAGATGTCTATAGTGAGCCAAAGCATGAGCACGATCCTTGTGTAAAGCACGCAATAATTTTTGCAAACATTTTTCCACATGATGAGCCTTTAAATAGAAATTAAAGACATAAATTACTGGGCAAATCGAATCGATACCACCACATCATCGATACCACATCATCATCACTCTAAGGAAATTGGATGTGAGCGTGAGTGTGAGTAATAGGGTGGGCGTTTGAAAGGAATACCAAATGAATTTCTTATTAATGTTGAAGTTGATGATATTCACACTTGATTATGTGTGTGAGGAATATTAACAGAGTTTAAAACAACTGGGAGTGAGTGTGTCAATCAGTCTGCCTGTCTTTTGGTCTGTTTGTCCTTTTGCTACTTACATTTGGTGGTTGCTCTGTTAGGGCCTGTGTATAGCATGTCATCGCCTCACGTTTACGTTGATTTATATGTGCCAACACACGTTGCTGATGCATGGCTGCCAATTGGTGTTTTTCCGCATTGCCTTCCTCTTCGAGTGCCTGAACAGAAGTCTAAAATTACATTCCCATATAAAGATGTATTGTACATTTAAGAGAGAAAGATTATCAGAAAGAAGTTGGCTTTTTTTTGATTTATTTATTTGTTTGTTTTCTTTTTTTGTTTTGTTTAGCAAAAATTTTAATTTCATAAATTTTTTGTTGGTGGTGTTTGAAAATGGCATTGATTTCGATTGACATGAAATGGGGAAACTGATGTTCAAACTACTGGTTAGTAAGAAGAATTGGTGTTTGTTGGTTTGTTGAGGGATACTTTTAATAAACTTTAAGAAAAAACTCTCTACAGTGCAAAACTATACACAGTAAAATAACCTTAATAATATTTTAATATGACAAAGTAGGAATTCCTTTTTTTTGTGTGGAAGGAATTCCTTTGACTACTATCAACATGCAGTTTAAGGCTTTTCCATGAGATATTAATTGAATTGTTTGTTTTGAAGAACAAAAGTGAGGGAATGAGTGAATGAGAGATTGTGTGTTTTGGTGAAAAAAAGCAGGTGCGAAGTGGAAAGGGGACAAAGTTGTAGTTAATAAAAGGAGGAGAGTGGCAGCCTGAACACATAATTATTTTTTATTTCCTATTTGTTTTTCTTTTTTAATAGCAACTTTAGTGAAATACACATTTATTTCTCTGTAAATCAGTACTCAATCTAAATGGAAGTATACTGGCCCATATAACGGTTGCCGTAGTCAAAGTCGGAATTAAACTATTCCAATGTAAAACACACGGCAAACGTTGTCACATCTTATAAATTTCGTCACGACTAGGAGAACCGATATAAGGCTGAATATTTACATTCTTAGAAGACTGTATAAATACTTTAAAACACTAACAAAATAGTTTAAAATAGTTTTGATGCTTTAATTCTGTGGTTTTCTTGAATAAGCGCGTATGTCGAAAAACCAAATTTTTCAGGAGAACCGAAATACTTTATTTTTAATACTACGGACTCTGTGGGATTTTTATCAAACTTTTTTTTGGGCAGTCATGTAACCATATGTAGTAAGAAATCTGTGTAAAGTTTTCAGTCAAAAATTCAGTAATGGTAAGATTCTAGAGAATAATTAAAAAACAATTTGCCAAGGACACTAAAATGTATGCAGAAAAAAAGCTTATGTCAATAACAATTGTTTACATTGAACTAGTTCAAGCACAGAAGATGTTTTTACCTGTAAATTTTTATTAACTGAACAATAATCAAAAAATATTTCGGAAATGTGTTCAAAAGTAACAACGCATGTGACTATATGTTTTTTTTCAAAGCCAATAAATTGCCAGTACGCAATTGTTAGTCGATTTAGTTCATCAGAGCTGAAAAATATTTGAATGAATTAAAAAGTTACGTCGTTTTTAGAAAAACAAAATTCGGAAAGGGTGCATATTATTAGTGAATTTTTTGGTCCATCTAAAAGAGCATATAAAATAATGTAAAATGGACATCCGCGCTCATTCAAGAAAACCACAGAATTGATATTGAAGTGAAAGTATTGAAACTTGAAGTTACTAGAAAGAGATAAAGAATATAAAAGACAACAAATCAAATTTTATAGTTTGATCGAAACAAAAAGAAAATCTTAAAAATTTAATGTTTAAATCAATTGTTCAATTCACAAGCTCGTATTAACGTCGTACGTATTGTGTAATCGTCTAATTATACAATATTGTATTTTTGTTGTTGGTAATTTTCATACAAAAGTGCGTTATAATTATACGATTGAATTTTATATGTTCTTCAAATAGTTGTATTGAGGCCAGGTCTGGGAATATTCTATTTGTTAGATTAATTTGTAAAAATCTTTTATATATGTGATAAGTAACACCAGAAAATACATTATTTTTCATGATAAATATATAATTGATTCATTTCAATTTAATTTTCAAACTATTTTAATAAAAATTGCTTGTTGCGAAAAAAAGTTATTCTATTTGGCGTCAAATTAAAGCTCCCATGCCTGGTTTCATTTCATGGTATCAAATCAAGGTGAATTAATACCAGGTGGCCTCGAGAGATCAGGTGACTACGAATTGTTTACCATATGTGAGCTGCCAACTGTATTAATGTATCGGCTTTTTTGATAGTCCAAATATAAATTCTGTACGGCGAATTTATATTTGGAATGTCAAAAAGCTGATATATTAACACTGTTGAAAGTTTAAATATAGAAACATTTTCTTAGTCACCTGATCTCTCGAGGCCCCCCGGTATTAATTCGCCTTGCCTTGGTATTAATTAAATTGACATTTAATATACGACAAAATAACGATACAACAAATTTGTCTGTTCACAAGCACATAAACAAGTGTCGTCTTTTTTTAAACGATAAGACATACGACTGAGCTTGCGAATTGAACAAATGTTTTAACACTTGTCACGAAATATAATATGAAAGTTAAGAGAAACTTGCTACAATTTAATCAATCTTTATTATATATTCCCCATCTCTGATTACTCCATACGAAAAAATAATAATAATAACATGGCTCTAATGACTGACTCGGGCAGAAGCCACCACGTCTATCGGCGTTTTGAAAGTTTACATCTCGGACTCATTTTAGGGGGAGTTAAACTTCCCTTTTTGCACATAGTACATAGTTATAGTGACTTGACATAGAAATCTTGTAAGCATTACGCTTAAGATGTAAAATGTTATCAGCAGTTTTTTGTAAAACACTACGGAAAATATTTTTGTAGAATATTTTAACATGGGTCTTTTTTTGTTCTTTCTTAAAAAAAGGTCATAAAACTCGCCTACAAAAATATTTGCCATACAATTCGACTAGGTATCCCAAGACAATCAACTTTACGACTAGAAATCATTCAAAACCTAAAATGTGTTTAAGGGTTAATTGCGTGCTCATTCACAATTAGTAGTCGACATAGGAAATCTTGTATGCCTTACACTTAAGGTGTAAAATGCTATCAGCATTCTTATGTAAAACATTATGAGAAACATTTTTATGGAATATATTAACCTTCTAACTCTTTGTTGTATGGGCCTTTTTCCCTTTATTAAAGAAGGGCTAAAAAATCCTTTCAGTGGCAATATAGCGGGCTGAAATATTCTACAAGACACCAAAGCTCCAGACTCAACTTGAAAACCAGAAATCATTCAAAACTTAAAATGTGTTTAAGGGTTAATATCGTACTTATTCACAATTAGTACTCGGCATAGGAAATCTTGTAAGCCTTACTTTCGAGGTATAATATGCTTTCAGTACTTTAATGTAAAATACTATGATGAACATTTTTGTGAAATATTTTAACCCTCCAATTTTTCGTTGTATGAGTCTTTTTGGGTCTTTCTTAAAATAGGGGCGAAAAATTCTCTTCAGCGGCAATATAGTGGACTGAAATACCCTTGAAATTCTACTATAGGTCTTCAAAGGCCTCCAAGCTGCAGACTTAACTTAAATGCCAGAAATCATTCAAAGCTTAGAATGTGTTTAAGGGTTAATTTTGTACTTATTCCCAATTACTACTCGGCATAAGAAATCTTGCAAGCCTTACGTTTGAGGTATAAGATGTGTTCAACACTTTTATGTAAAACACCACGAGAAAAAATTTTTCTTAGAACATTTTAGCTTTCTATATCGTCACTGAAGGGAAGTTTTTACCCTTTTTTAAGAAAGGGGCAAAAAATACCGAAAACATTTTTTTTCCAGAATGTTGATACTCGTATATATTCTTTTGTTGCCCTTTACCAGAATCAGTCGTTAGAATTTTGTTATCTAGAAAAATAAATGTGATTTTGTTGTACAGTGTAGCTGGACGTTATTATTTCAAATTTTGAAAAGTATCGTTTTATCAACAATAGAAATGTCGCCAATACGGATATATCGGCAAAACCGAAGTATCGTGGATATATAATTAAATTAAGTAAAAAAAGGTACGGTTTTAAAAATTTATTTTTTAAAGGTACTTTTTTAAATAGGTACTTTTTGGTTAAAAGGTGCTTCTTTATTACCGGGTATTTTATTTACATTAAGATACATTTTTTAAAAACGTTTTTTTTATCAAGGCTCTTTTTTCTTTTCTTAAAAAGTATTTTTTTAAGAAGAGGCTGCTTTAACTGGTTCTCGTGTTAAATAGGAATATTTTAAGAAGTATTTTTTTAAAGTATTTTTCTAAAAACATTATTTGACCAAACGATGGGTTTTAAAAACATGATTTAAAAAAAGTAGTTTTATAAGTACTTTTTTTTATAAAAAAAGATGCCTATTTTCAAAACGGAAAATTTTTAAGATGATACTTTTTAAATCTATTTTTTAAATATACTTTCTTTGGATAAAACCCATATAGTTCGACTAAATACACACAACTTCAATTATTAACACTAGAGGCACATAGTACAAAATATGTTAGATAGTTTCCCGTGTAATACGGATAAAACAAAAGATATGTAAACCCTAAAAACTAGAGAAAGGAGCTTTCTCAATCTTATGTGAGAAATATAAACAAAAAGCACAAGTGTGGTTGTTGATTAGGATAAGTGCCAAGTATGGTCAATTTCTAAGCCACCATAAAATAAGCTTAAAGTCAGGAAACATAGAGCTTTAATGCAATTGGTTTAATGCCAGATATTTACCGCTTGACCTTGGAGGCTGAGTAGCCTAGAGTATAGAGAGCTCTGACGATGGGATTGTGGTTAATCCCGAAAACATCGATGTTCAGTTCGACCCTTACAAAGTCAAGAAATTGGTCTTTGTACTTTTCAATTGCCACATGCTTTGAAACATTATTTCTCAATAAAAAATGATTTAGTTGTAAAAAATTAAATTGAACGAACTTGAGCCTGAATAATAAATTTCTTTCGATAAACCCATATAGTTCGACTAAATACACACAACTTCAATTATACTTTCTTTAAAAATATCAGTTTTGAAAAATATGCTTTTTTTAAAGGTCTCTTTTTCAGAAAAGTAATTTTCAAAAAAAGTATTTCTTTAGTTGTAGTACTCTAGTCAACAATTTTTCAACTTTTTGCCATAACCTCAAAAAAGAGGTTTTTTCCTAGCTAGCTTGGGGTCCCTGAACACGAACATAGCATTAATTTATTTTTTACGAAAAGCTTTTTCGAGATATTCAGGAAAAACGTGTTTTCTGCAGTGTTTTCTTAGTGATTTTCAAAAATCTTGAGAACTGTTCTTCTGAATTATAAAAATTGTGCAGTGTTGCATAGACAAGTCTTTCATCTTTCAATTACTATATAAACTGTGTTGATCGGACTAAAATGCATTGAGCTAAGGGATTTGAGAATTTAAAAATATAAAATTTTTTGTTAAATGTTGTAAATTTTGGAAACTCTACTTAAATAATTTTCTATGATCTTTGAGAGATTTTGACCATATTTGGGGACATCTTTGCTTGTAAGCCATTTGGGCCATGTGAAAATTGTAGCCAAGGATCCACACTATTCGAGAATATAAGTCTCATTTTTGAGTTTTTTTTTTTACAAAACTTTGAAAATTTAACTTAAAGCAATTTTCGGTAATCTCTGAGATATTTTGTCCATATTTGGGTACATCTTTGGTTGTAACTCTTATGGACCAAGTGGAAATTGTAGCCAAGGATCCGCACTATTTAAGGATATAAGTCTCATGTTCCAATTGTATTTGAGAAGTTTTTTACAAAACTTTGAAATTTTAAGGTAAAAAAAATGTTAGAATTTTAGAATTTGTTTTTTTCATTAATGGAGCGACCGACTGTCCAAAATTTGTATAATTCCAATTAACAGTTCTTTAGATTTTGGGAAATAGCTTGCTTAAAAACCTGCGAAAAAACACGTTTTTCGAGAATATTTCGAAAACGCTTAGAAGCCTGCGAAAACGCTTTTTTCGCTAATATCTTGAAAACTCTTCTTAAAAAAATAATTTAAATTCATATTTGTGTTCAGCAAATTTTGCAATTATATAAGAATTTACGTACTTAATACTCAACAAGTAAAGAAAACTATGATTTGATTCTGAGAAGCATCAGAATTCCTAAGAATGTTCTAACAAATCCAAAAAATTGAATTTTTTATGGTTTTGTCCATAAAGTCTACATTTGGTTAAAGGCCCATAAAATATTTTGGCAAATAAATGGATATACATTGTACTTTCTACAAGTGGTATTTGTTTTTGAATCCAAGCTTTGGGATCTTAGACTATATGGGCTAAATGCACGCACGGCCATCAAATTTTATATTGTAGACTTTATTATTTTTCTAAATTTATGTCTTTAAAGATACCTTTTAGACACATATGTATATAACAATTATATATTTCCAAAGAAAACTTTTTTTTATAGAGAAAATATGCTGGTTTTTAAAACAAAAACTGTGAAAAAGTTAAACATTTTTTTTTAAATTTTCTAATTAAAAATTTTTATATTTTTGAACTCAGCTCGAACATTTTCTTGAAATTATTTTGAACAATTTAAAATTTTGGCTGATTAACTGTAGTTTGTTCTGCAGCATATTGAACACATTTTTTCTTCCCACTAACCATTGTAATCGTATTAAAGACTTACTCCATCAGATTCATTACATCTCCATGGGAGAAACTCAATTATTTTTGCAATTTCTCTTGTACTTTTTGTTCTTGCTTTAGATAATTAGATATAGAGATAATTTTCCAAATAACTAAATTTGCTTATTATATTCTATTATTTTTGTTAATGTTGTAGATATTATTGTGTAAAGTATAATGATAATTTGGTAAAATTGTTGTAAATAAATGTGGTAGTAAGTAGTAAAAGCAACAAAGCTTTGAAAAATAATCAGATTAATAACCAATTTATGTATTTAAAATTATTATTATTGTTATTACAGCAAATCATTACTAAAATTGTTTATTTTTTATTTCAATATTTATATACGATGATAGTATTGTATATTGTATATTGTAATATGTATAGATAATATAGATTTAGTATTGGCTGCACCATCATACTACTATTTGGAGAAAAAAAACAATATTTTTTATATAAAAGCTTCATATCTGATGTTTCTTTCGCTCCCATTATTATGCACAACTACAACTAAAAAATATACAAATACGGATACAAATACACTCAACAAATACGCATACATAAATATACTAATATTTAATTTACAATGACAAAAAGAAAATGAAAAGACATTTTTTTGTATTCAAAACAAGAACCACGAACTTAAAAAAGGATAATGAAATGTTTGTAATGAAATGAACATGAGCAACTTAAACATGATTAAACTAAAAAAGAGTCTGATAGATAGTTAGAGAGAGTATTTGTTGGCTACTTGGAAAATTAGTTATTAGAAAACAAAAACAAAAACTTACCTGGAATCTAGCAGTCATTCTTTGCTTAAAACTCTGGGCAGCTTTGGGATCAGCTAAACGCATATCCTGATATTTCTCTTCCAAATCGGACCAATCCTTCATGACTCTGGTGACCTTTTCACGATGTGATTCCTCGAGGCGCTGTTGGGCTTCCTTTTTTTAGAATTTATTTGGTTTTGATAATTAAAAAAATGCCTGGGCATAGGAAAACACTTACTTTTTGACTTACTTTGTAGCTCTGGTGTTCATAATGGGGATCAAAGTGAGTAAAGTAAGGATCTGGTGTAGGTTGACCGGTGGTGGGTGGCATGGCTAAATCACCATTTGATTTACTAATGCCACCACCATCTGTACTAATCGATGATTTTTGGTCATCCTTGTTGTTGTTATTCTTTGCAGTAGGCTTAGCACCACTAGAGCTACCTTGTTGATCGTAATTATCCCCAGTATCTTCTTCATAATTATCTTCTACAGAATCATATTCAGCATTGGCATCGTCTCCAGTAGCAGCAGCAGCTTCATCTGCAGCCATTTCATCTTCTTCATCATCGGCCAATAAATCATCTTCATCATCATCGTTATCATCGATATCATCGGCATTATCTTTCGAATAGTTGGAATCATTGTCATCACTACTGATGTCATCTAAATCATCATTGATGATGGGATTTGTGATTTCAGCTGGGGCCAAAACGGGTAAATCGGTTTTCTTAACACGAATTTCGTCAGCTGTAGGAGAGTAAATTAAAGAAGGTGAAAAACAGGAAATTTGTTTTACGAAATTTTATAGCAAAAAAAAAAATTAGTTTTAAAAAAGTAAATTACAAATTTATGCGAGAAATAAAAAAGGAGTTGAAGGAACTGATTTTCTAAGTCTAGCATCGTATTTTGTGTGGGATGTGCATGATATTTATTAGCCAATTCTGTTAATAATTTCCATAACCTCCAATTAAATTTTTGTTAATTGGCTCTGATTATCGAGATAGATCATTCGTAAAAAAATTAAGGAGGCTTCGCAATTTATATTAGCATAACCCGACAACATGACTTTAAATTTTGTTAAATAAAAAGGACCATTTAAACTCTCTTTAAGTCTTATTAACATAGTTTTTCAATCTAATCAACTGTCTGGAGAAATATTTAAAATTTTGTAATAAGAAAATTGTAGTAATATTTCTTTTGTTTTGAAAAATTCATAAAAAATCGAAAACAGTAAAATTTTTATTCATACTCCGTACACATAGATTTTAATAAGCTGCAAACAAAATCAGCCATATTTCAATAAAATCGATGCACAACTTTTGATTTTATTTACAATTAAGTGATTTTAGTTCATTGACAAAATCTTCAATTTCCATACAACAGTAGCACTTTTGCAGTTGTGCATGGCTGTTTTACCATTGAAATTATGCATCGATTTTAATGAAATATGGCTCGTTTTATTTGTAACTTTATATGGGCGGGCTGGGAATTTTGTTTTTTAATTTCTTATGAATTTTTCAAAAGCAAGACTTAAAAACTAAAAATAAAAAATAAAAAAAAAACTACTTATTTAGGCTTAAGTTTGGTTAAATAAAATATTTGACTTCACTACTCTGACACAGTTCAAACATGTAAGAAAAACTCTGATAATGGGATAGGGGTAAGGGTAGTTCGACCCCTAGTGCAGTCAAAAATTTTTCTTTGTCTTTTCAAATATTAAATGCTTTAAAAAAAAATTTTTTTTTTTAAGAAAAATAATTTAAATAAATTGAACGGTCTTGAGGCTGCATAGCACTGTATAACACAAAAAAAATTAGTAAATAGCATGGTTTTAATGACTGATTGTGGTGGCATATGTCCTTTATTAAATTAGGAACAAAATGCTACCCTTCAGCGGCGATATAGTGGGCTAAAATGGTCTACAAAAATATTTGCCATACAATTTTATATAGGTCTTCAGCGACATTCCAGCTCCAGACTCAACTTTAATGCCAAAAATCGTTCAAAGTTTAAAATGTGTTGAAGGGTTAATTTCGTACCAACACTATTGGAACGTATGCAACATTTTGGCACTTCAACTCTTCGTCGTACGGATCTTTTAGTAGCTCTTCCTTGTAGTGTTTCACTACGTTGAGTATCAGGGGCCCGTTTCTCGGGAATGGAAGTTGCAGGTCTACGGGTGGAATACACACAAGACAACAACACTTTTACAAATTTTATTGTTGTTTTGTGTGTATTTTGCTTGTGGATTTGTAATTTTTTATTTTTGAGAGACGGGCCCCAGGCCTCAATATTAGTAAACTTATAGTTGTTTAATATTCTGTTGAATTTTTAATTTCTTATTATTTATAATGTTATCTATTTTATTCGATACTTAATATTTTTAAATTTATTTTTCTTATATAGATTTTAATATTGTTACAAATTATTTATTACATAATATCGTTATTTTTTTATTTTTTACATACATATTACACTTTAGTGATAATTGATGTAGATCTTTGTAGTAGTATAAGTGAAACCGATTATGGCCATTAAGCTAGGTTTTTTCTATTTTGGATGAATAAAAATGAAATGAAATGAAAAGAGGGACAAAACCTGCATTTCGGCGGCGATATAGCGTTCCAAAATATTCTACAAAAATATTTGCCATAAAATTTTACTATAGGTCTTCAAAGACACCAAAACTCCTGACTAAATTTGAATACCAGAAATTATATAAAATTTACAGTGTGAAAAAAAAGAAGTTGCTGCAACAAAATAGAGGATGGGAGTCTATTTTTTTAATTTACCTAAAAATATCCACCAACTTTGACATTCACAGAGCCAAACTCAGAAGTGGTGATAAGCAAAAATACACATGAGCACTGATGATGGAAGTGTAGCGTCTTCCGAAAGTGACGCTGCTATGTTCTGGTGTGTATGTTGAAAATTAAATTAATGTTAATTTTTCCCTGGTTCCTTGAAATTTTAACCATTTCTGATTCGTTCTGAATATAACGTTACGAACCTTAGCCGCATAATCAATTTGGATTCATAAGCAAATAAGCATAAAAAACCAATGACGTGACTACACATATATTTTACTATCGACTATTTTTAGGATGTGCAAAAATCTAATACAGTATAGCACTCTTAATTTTCTGAGATCATCAAACTATTAAGGTTGGTGCCGTTAGAGAAAAGTAGCTATACTATGTTACCCGCCTTTACCACATTACCCGCCTATACCACATTACCCGTCTATACCACATTACCCGTCTATACCACATTACCCAAACTTATTCTAACTCTTTGTATTTTTTGTCGCCAAATGTGTACATCGATACCCCTGTCCGAAGTGCTTCCTTCAAACGAGAATTGGAAGCACAATTATGAAGAAGTAAGTAAGTAGTCCAACTTAACAGAATTGAAAGCTCTTCTAACTTCAATATTTTTCTTTACTTTTCTCTCTATAATTGTTTTTATTAAATATTTTTCTCGATATCATTAAAGTACCTTTAGAAAATTGCCACAAAATTGGTCACGTTTATCAAACATTTATATTACGAAATTGGGTTATATTTATTATAGACGTTTTTTTTTCTACTGTTGCTTGTGTGTTTGTGTGAAATTTTAATCTTCTGCCGCTAAACTTACTTGAACGATTTATTCCCTATTCTATCTAACGTTTGCATATTTAAGTCATCTTGTAAAGCAAACAAATACCGATTTTAATTTTTCTTCCTTTTGATTACAAACTACGATTATGCAACTATTTAGGTGGAAATAAGGAGGGAGGGAGGGGTGCTTATATTTGTGTATACTTATCGTGTATGTTTTTTTCTTTGTTGTTTTTGATTCATACTCACTTTTAAAATGTTTTGGACAGCATACAAATTCAACACCCGAAAACAAGGATATGCCACATGGCAACAACATGGCAAAACTACGCATTTGCATGCCACGTTCTTGACAAGCAGCGGCACCAGTTTGATTCCACCTAACGAATGGCCAGCAACGTGAGGCATTGTGTATGTGATCGAATAGACAACCTTCGGGTACTAATAAAGCATCCGATTGGAATGGTCCTTCTAAAAAAACAAAAAACAAAAAGAAAAACAACAGAAAAGCAAATTAAAAACAGTCCATCCAATATTGTGATGCTGTTGCAGCTACTCAAACTCTAGCCAAACTTTAACCGTGTCTGGCTTTAGTTTGCGTTTCATCTTTTTCGTGAAATTATCTAATCCCCTCCATTGACTGGCAGTATGGCAAACTGCCTGCTCTATATGTGGCTTTTGTAGCAAATAAAATACAGAATATAAATGAAGCGACTTACCCAAACAACGGAATGGTTTTATCCAACGATGGGCACCTTTGCATTTATTGGCATTCAATGCACCCTGACGACACCAGCCACCAATTTTTTGATAGTGTGATGATTCCACTATGTTGGTAATATCTCTGTTGGGATATGCCTGCAATAGTTAAAAAATAAAATAAAATTAAAACAGAAACCAAAATAAATACAATATTTAACAAATTTCTCTAATACTAAACAACTATACCAATTAACGTAAACTTATATACTCGTATACATTGCCTCACACATGGGTAAAAGGGGCTTAAAGAGTTTATGTTAAATAGTGTGTATTCAGATTGTCTGTGTGTGTGCATATGCATGTGTTTAATTTAGTAAAATTTGTATGAGGAGGCATTGAGGTTTAAAAATAAAATGAACACCAGCTTTAGACAACATAAACTATAAAACCCATACACACACATACATTCAGTCTCTTATGAACTTTTGTCTCTTTCTGACTTTTACTCATTCAAATAGACAATGAGCCAAATAACAGCATAAGCAACAACAACAAAAAAGTAGAGGAAACAGGAAATGGAGCATAACAAATCGATTTCAATAGAGTTGAAGTCTTAAAATTGAATTTGTCTATCAAAAAGGGCTTTTTTGTTATTCATTTTGTAGCTGCTGTTGTTGCTATTTTTGTTTTTTTGCTAATTCTATGCTATTTTGTAAGTTATTTTTTTGCATTCTGGTAGCACACACACACACACAATTTATATTCATTTACACTAGATTGTGTTTAAGGAATTTTTAGTGAAACAAAAAGCCAAATAAATAGAATTTTCCAATATATGGGCGCATATTTACACTTAAATAATAAAAAAAATAATGTATAGCGGACCTGCCCTCTAAAGCTAAGAAACTTGCAAAATATTCCTGTGAAGGCAGTGCTATTTTTTACAATACGTTATTTTTTATAAATAAGTTTTTTTATGAAGCTCTTTTTTTTAAATGTAGAATTTAAAAAGAATATTTTATTAAATTAATTTGAAATATCTTCGAAAATTTTTCTTTTATTTAACACTCGCACAGTGGTTTCAACTGGAAAAAATGCTAGTAAATCTGTACCTGTGAAACTTATGATCAGATTACAACAAGATTTATGTGAAAATTATAGAGGAAGACCCGAGCTTTAGGAATGTTGGACCAAATTTTAGAAGAAAAAAAAATTAAAAAAGAAATGTATCCATACAATTTAAAATTTTTACTGTTTCTGTAGTTAAGGGACATAAAAAAATATAGTAGTTCTCCTTGGCATTTTTCTTGTTGCATAGTGCAATTAAATCCTTCCCTTTTCCCATTTTATAAGGAGCTTTTAGCATAACCCTCGTTATTTAAAAAAAAATTCTATTATGCTAAAAAATGTTTGTGTAACCTGTTTCTTCTGGTTGTGCTCATTTGAAAAACAATGAAAAGGAAGTGTACCCACTTAATAATGAGATAGTAAATCTGTTTCTGTAACATCAATTCCTAGAAAAGAAAATGCTTTGAGGAGCTTAAACATAAAGCAAAAAAATTTAACAAGATTCAGGACAAACATTTATAAAAAGTAAATGTAAAGATAGTGTAAAATGTAAATAAAGTTTAGTTTGACATAAATTAAAATGCCAATGGGTTGTGGTACCGGCAAACATGATCAAAGAGGGCCAGAGAAGAAAAAATGGTATTGAAAGTGCAAGTAGTAAAAGCAAAGCAGAAAAGTTTGGAAAGAGGTTGTGTCATTTACATTATGATCAAAACTTTGCTTGTCCGGTGTAGGGTTTACCTATTCTGCTAACATGTACACACAGAAAAAAATACCGATGTAAAATCAACATGTCGCAATTTTGATTGCAAATCGTATTAAATTTATAAGAAATAGGTTGTTGTTTAAGTGTGTTGGTATTTATTTGCTTTGTTCATACCCTGCAGGCAATGCGTCCATAGTCCATACACACATGTAAAGTATACTCCATAGAGGACTAGGACTAGTGTAAAGATAACCCAAATGTATAGAGAAAACATGTTCGATTTAACATTACGATATATTAGGGCTGGACATTATAACATATCTTTGCACTACATCGGAGTAGTATAAAAACTATTCTACGTTACTACTTGATGGAGCACCCAAGTTTTTTAACGATTGCAGCCATTATAATACGAACACTGGTCGGTTAACTACAAGCTCTTATTTGCAAATTAGATGGTCCATGAGTGCATTACATAGGACCATGTTGTAACTATTCTATTTCAGCTGAATTGGTCCACGTAGAATAATGTATAAATGTAAATAGACTATAAATAGCCGACACATTTCGCTTTAATAGCGAAAATTTTCTGCTGCTTGTTTAAAATTACTATCGTTCATATTAATTATAAACGAAAAATTATTAATCTAACCTTAAATCTCTTTGATTTATGCTGCATTTTTGAGATCTCAGTTAAACTAGGTTTAGTTAATCAGAAAACAGATTTGTGCCGCCATTACCAAGTTTGTATACAAAATTTTGACGGAACATCTAAGTTTTCCTTAAAATGTTGGTCTTTAATGAAATAATACAAAAGTAATCACATTTCGCCGGAAAAATGACAGTTTCAGACTACGTTAAACTAAGTTTAGACTTAATTCACATCTCAATAACCCAGACTTAATGTTTTTCACTGTTAAAATAATATTATTTTGAACTTTACATTTCATTTAATGAAATTCGTGTTACTTATGATAGTATTTATTTAGTGTGTATCTAAACTAAAGTTTGTAGCTGTTGTGGCTGCAGTGGTTAACGCGTTGACTGCCAAGCAAGTGGCCCAAGTTCAAATCTTGACTAGGGCAGCAGCCAACTAGAACACAAACTTTCAGATGCCTATGGCCACATTAAATCCATGTTGTTTCAAGTTGAAATAACATTGATTCAAAATGATTCTTCTAGTTGTTTCAATATCAAATTCACGTTGTTACAACTCGAAATAACTTTGATTCTTCATGTTGCTTCAATATCGAATTCACATTGTTTCAACTTCAAACAACTTTAATTCAACAGGATTCTTCGTATTATTGTGGTATCAAATTCATTTTGCTCTAACTGTACCGGAATATTAAATCAACATCAAATATAATTATTTTAAAAGAAGAAAATGGTTTTTGAAGGTTATTGTAAAATCATGTTGAATTAGCATGAAACCCCTATGAAGCACAATCTCTACCGAAAAATGTTAAAATAACCTTGTTTTCGTACAATTTTAACATGAAATCTTTCTGTGTGTATAATGAATTTATAGTACACAACTTCTTTATTAAAAGTACATTTTCTTAATACACTTTAAATTTGTTAACAAACAATATATATATATATATATATATATATATATATATATATATATATATATATATATATATATATATATATATATATATATATATATATATATATATATATATATATATATATATATATATATATATATATATATATATATATATATATATATATATTTTTTTTTTTTTTTTTTTTTTTGTAACCCTAACATTTGTCAAATTTCCTAACATATGCTTTTAATCATTGTGCAGATTTGATATCTCTCTTAAAATAGTTAATATGACAAATTTATTCTAAAAAGAAATAAACATTAAACATTATCTCTGATTTGAAAAATAGCAATTAAGTATAAAGTACGAGTACAACACAACCGTATTAAGAATAATGAACTAAAATTTTATGCAAAACCTATAAATAAATCCTTAGTGATTTTGAAGTCTCTTAAACCAAACTGCAGCACCCATATACACACTTGCACACACACACACACACACACATACACATATCTCAATTTAAATATGCTGTAGCTTTAATATGCAAGTGTGAGTATTTGATTTTGTTTGAAAATCAAAATTTCTCTACACAAACACATTTAATGTAATCAAATCATTTTCCCAAAATTTTCATAATAAATAACCTAATGAAATTGTCTGGCTAAAATCTAAGGAGAAGAGTGAGAGGGAAAGAAAGAGAGAGAGAAAGAGGCAAAATGGTTACGACCACAATAACCACAACAAATGGAGCTTCATCTGAAAGTAAAACCAAACTAAATAAATTAACGACGAGTATATAACAAGAAGAAAACTTAATTAAAAGAAATTTTATAAAAATTTTACAAGAATATTCTTCTTAATAATAAAATGATGAAACAAGTAAAAGATGTAACATTAATTTAATAAACTTAACAAATTGTGCCAAAAAGGACATCTTCTAAGGATGCTCGTGATGTCATTAGTGTGATTTGAAAAGTTAATTTAATATTTAAAAAGCCTGAAAAATCAAAAACAAATAAATTAATATTGAAAATAATAAAAGCTTAAGTTAATAATGCATACAAATACTTTAATTTGCGTTTATAGTTTTACGTATATACAAATATTTGTTTTCCTTCCTAAGCCTGGGGCCATAAAATGAGGGATAAAAGTCTCAAAAAGGATATAAAACAAACAAATTGAAACTAATTTTGCTGGAGAAGTCCATAAATATTTAATTGTTATTTGGGCTGTTTAAGAAAAGTTTTAATATTAAATTAAAACGTAATAAGCTGCATAAGCAATTGATTGGAAATAATTTTTGGAATACATTTTAAGGACCGACTAATTGCTAAGGAAACAGAAGATATCTTAAAAATACACTTGGAAAAAAGAGCAAATTAAAAATAAAACTTAAAGGAAAACTTTTCAAAAAGTTTCTTTTAAAATAGAAATTTTGAAAAAGTAACTTGAAAAAAAGATCTTTGAAAAATGGTATTTAGAAAAGTGCCTTAAAAGAAGTACCTCTCACACTGGCGCGGGTGCAGCGGGAGAGGGGAAAATACGTTGAATTTTGAACCGTAAGAAAAATTTCGATTCTATGTGCTCAGCTTTGTTTTTTTGTGATTTTTTTATATCTCTAGTGAAATTGTGAAAAAACAAAAAACATTTTGTGCATGTTCGAAAATATGTTTAATTTCAAAGTTTCGAAAAATGTTTAGATATTATATTCTCCGTTCAACTTCGACTTCTTGTGAGTTTTTGATTTTTCCAGTGAAATTACGAGTGTACAGTGTACTTAAATTTTTTAAAATTTTTTATATGTTCGAAAATGTGTACTGTAAGAATATTTTCGATTTTCTCAATAAAACTTTGATTTTTTGCGAGTTTTCCACTTCTCTGGTGAAATTATAAGTATCTAGTGAACTTAAAATATTTTTTTTCAAATATTCGAAAATGAGTTCAATTTCGAACTTTCGAAAAATTTTAATTTTTTTTCTCGGCCCAACTTCAATTTTTTGGGAAGTTCTCGAATTTTAATATATAAAGGTTTTTAACTACTTTTCTTGCAAGTTCGAATGTATGTTAAATTTCGAACTTTTAAAAATTTTCTATTTTCTCGGCTCAACTGCAATTTATTGTCATCCTTTTGTGCAATCATAAGCCTGTGGTGGAGCTAAAACAATTTTCATGCAAGTTCGAAAATGTGTTATACATATATCAAACTTTCAGAAATGTTCGGTTTTTTCCTTGTCCAACTTAAGTTTTTGGGGAATTATCGAAGTATTCAGTTAATTAATAATTAATTTTTTCCACTCCTATAATGAAATTAGAAGTCTATATTAGATATAGCCCACTTTTCGCTCAAGTTCGAGTGGGTGCTAATCTTCGAACTTTGGAAAAATTTTCGATTTGCTCAGTTCAAACTCGATTTTTTTGCAATTTGGTAATTTTCTTAATGAAATAATAAGTGCCACAAGCCTTCAAAATACTTTTGTGCATGTTCGAAAATGTGCGAAATTCCGAACTTTCAAGAATTTTTGATTTTTTTTCGGTTCAACTTCGACTTCTTGCGGATTTATAATCTATACAGTGACATTATGAGTATAAAGTCGATTTAGAATACTTTTGCGCATGTTCGAAAATATGTTAAATTTCGAAATTTTTGAACTTAAAACACTTTTTGTGCATGCTCGATTCGAAAATTGGTTTGAATTCGAAATT
Source organism: Panzeria rudis (assembly GCA_956483635.1). Classification (NCBI taxonomy): domain Eukaryota; kingdom Metazoa; phylum Arthropoda; class Insecta; order Diptera; family Tachinidae; genus Panzeria; species Panzeria rudis. Next base: position 100,317,258 of record OY101451.1, read on the forward strand.
TTCAAAAATTCCTTTTTTCGCTGTTTAACTTAAATTTTTTGCGAGTTTTTAATTTTTTTAGTAAAATTTTAAGTATACATTTGGTTTATTTAAAACATATTTTTAACATGTTGGACTATGCGATATATGTATGTATATCGAACTTCGATTTTACGGTTCAACTTCTATTTACAGCGAGTTTTTTCCACTGGCAACTTCTAAAATGTCCTTGCAGCATCATACATACCTACATTTTCATATGCACTTACACATTTACATATGTACTTATGCAAGTACTTACTGCGACTTAAGTCTTTTGAAAAAGTACACTAAAAAGCTCTGATAAGTTTAACTAGTTAATGTTTCTATTTATATTTTGCTTTAATCTGTGTCTTTTTTCTATTTGTTTGAAAAGTTAATGAGTTTAGTTGAAGTAAAGTTTTATTTTTTCCATGTAGTTGTTATTTTGTTTTATATGGATATTACATGTAGTTATTAGAGAGTCAGCCGTTGCTATTGCTGCTGCTGCTGTTGTTGTTGTTGTTGTTGTTGCCATAGTTACAAAACTACTTAACATGCTCATGTAACCAAAGTCCTTTGGCACAGGGTGTCAGTGAGTGACTTGTATTTATGTCTTTATACAATGTTTTTTTTCTGTTTTTGTTTTTGCTGTAATCATTAGCAATAGCGACTGTGTTGTATTACAAATATTGTTGCACTGGTAGTTGTAGTTGTTGCACATTCTTTACATGTCAAATACATACATAAATGAGGACAATTTCCAATTTAATGTTAAATTCCAACATTGTAATGCTTTTGAAACTCAAATACACGCATTTGAACTCACCCGCACACAAACGCGTGGCCACTAACAGTCTTACAATGAAATCTTTTATATAACAAGAATCACCCAATACCACTCTGTTGTATCCACCACAACAACACAACAGTTATTTATACTCTCCACGCTCCCTTGTAAGTTTAGAATGGAGGGAATGGCAACAACTACACCGAGACAACATTATAAGTATAACTGTTTATGACTCAACAAGGGAGCAGAAAGAAAAAAATCACAAACACTAACAATGTTTATATAGAAAAATGTGCTAGTGTTTATGTAAGTGTGTGTAGTTGAATAAGTGAATGTAGTGTAGTTTTGAATAGTTCATGGTTTAAAACACGTTTTAATGTGAAGGCGGTTATGACACAGGTTACACTGTACAGCAAAATACATTTGTTTTAAATTACAAGGCTCTAAATACTAATTCTGGTAGAGGGCACCAAATAATATGTAAGTGTATCGGCGTTTTGAAAGTTTATGTCTGGTCTTCATTTTAGGGGGAGTTACATTTCTCCCCTTTTGCATATAGTTATAGGAACTCTTGCAAGCCTTACATTAAAGGTATAAGATGTGCTCAGCTCTTTTATGTAAAACGTCATGAGGAAAAGTTTTGTAGAACATTTAACCCTCTAACTCTTCGCAGTATGGATCTTTTTGTCCTTTTCTTAAATAAGGGACAAAAACTCCCCTTCAGCGGCGATATAGCGGCCTTTAATGTTCTACAAAAATGTTCCTCGTGGAGTTTGATATTAAAAAGTCCAACAAATCTTATATATAAAATGTAAGGCTTACAAGGTTTCCTATGCAAAGTATTAATTGTCAATAAGTACGATACTATTTTATATAATTTCTGGCTTTCAGGTTAAGTCTGGAGCTTAAGTGAAGAAAATATTTCAGCCCGGTATATTGCCCCTGAAAAGGAAGTTTTTGCCTCTTTTTTTAGAAATGGACAAAAAGGTCCATACAACGAAGAGTTAGAGGTTTAACATGTTGTGCAAAAATGTTTCCCATGGTGTTTTACATAAAGAACTGAACATATCTTGTACCTTAAACGTGAGGCTTAAGATTTTCTATGCCGAGTACTACTTACGAATAAGTAAGAAATTAACCCTTAAACACATTTTAAGTTTTAAAAATTTTCTAGCGTTCAAGTTTGGTCTGAAGCTTACATGTATTAAAATGCCCATAATAGAATCTTATGGCGAATATTTTTGTAGAACATTTCACGCCGCTATATCATTGATGAAGGGCAGTTTTTTGCCTTTTTTTAAGAAAGAGAAAAAAGACACATAAAACGACGAGTTAGAGTGTTAAATTATTCTAAAAAAATGTTTCCCGTGATATTTTACATTAAAAGGCTGAACATATCCTACACTTTAAACGTAATGTTGGCCTATGCGCAAAAGGGCGCGGATGGCCTTTAGCTCCCCCTAAAATAAATCCCAGATGTAAGCCTTAAAACGTCGGTATACTTATATACTTTTTTTGCTGCCTCTGCCAGAATCGGTTGTCAGAACCATGTCGTTTTTTTGAGTGGTACAGTAGTATTAAAAAAAGAGTGTGTAACATCCACAAACTATCTTGCACTATTCATGGTCCCACAACTTTTTCACTCCCTGGCTAGGTAAGACAAATCAACTTGCAAAGGAAAAGAATTTGTAGGCATCCTTTTAAGCCCGACTTCCTACTTAGAGTTAGAAACAAAAACCTAACTGAAAACAAACTAAGTGGAACAAAATATCGGACAACTGCACAAAAACTAGCCCACAATTAATAGCTTCATTTTCATGGATAGTTTGCCTTTATACACATGTCCTCTGTATACAATTTTGTTTTACTTTCAAAACAAAAATAAGTAAAAACCAGCCTTATAAAGTAAAAAATTTATGCCAGCGCACATATTAAAATACTTGCTTATAGCTTTTTTTTGCAAACAATACATATAGAATGTAAAGAAAGAAGACAAATAACACAAAAAGAACTCTAATACTCACAAAACTCATATACAATATTTACCATGTCTGTGGTTGATTAATTGGGGTCATCATTACTGAAGGATATAAGTGGTTTCCTGCAGATATACATACTACATTTATTTTTATACATATTTTTTCTTTGCCCATACGCAGCCACATTTGCTCACACGAGTCACAATAATTTTTTATGCTGTTTAATGAAATTTATAATATAAAAACTCAAAAGGACTTGACAATAGGGATACACGATGAAAAGAGGCTCAGAGAGGAAGAGAGCAAAATCAAATTTGTCATTAACTCGAGTGTGAAATTAGCATAAATTGGACACCATATCATTTATTTTTTTTTTGGTTCGAAATGAGCAAAAAAATAACACCCTAAAGGTATTTTATAATAAAATTATGTAGAGAAGAAATAATGAATGTAAATTAAATAAAACAATTCAAGCGTGAAATAAACTATAAATATAACACCCAGGCGCATATTATAAAGACATACATTTAGTAGAAATATTTCATTTTAGTAGGCAACTAAAATTAGACTAAATATTATGGATATTTAAATATTTTACTTTAAAAAATTAATTTTAATAAAAAAATTGTATTAAAAAAACTCACCATCTTTAATCAAAAATAGAGAGATTTTAAGCGCTCACTAGTAGCGAAATTATCGCAAGCGATAAAACTGTACAACACAAAAAAATAAAATTTTTCTAACGGCTGATTCTAGCAGAGGGCACCAAAAATATATACGTATATCAGCATTTTGACTGTTTGATCTGGGATTTAATTTAGGGGAAGTTAAAGTTCCCCCACTTTTGCACATTCTTATTGAAACTCGGCAAAGGAAATCTTGTCGGCCTTACGTTTAAGGTATAACATGTTTTCAGCACTTTTATGTAAAACACCACGAGAAACATTTTTGTGGAACAATTTACCAAACTAACTCTATGTTGTAAGGGCGTTTTTGTCTATTTCTTAAGAAAGCGGCAAAAAGTTGCTATTCAGCAGCTTCTAGAAAATATTTGTCATGAAATTCCACTATAAGTCTTCCAAGACATTCAACCTCCAGACTCAAGTGGTACGCCATAGATCATTGAAAATTAATAATGTGTTTAAGGGTTAAATTCCTACTTATTCACGATTTGTACTTAGCTTAAGAAATCTCGTAAGCCTTACGTCTAAGGTATAAGATGTATTCACTCCTTTTATGTAAAATGTCACGAGGAACATTTTTGTAGAACATTTTAAGCTGCTACATCATAGCTGAAACAGAGCTTTTTGAATTTTTTTTTAAGAAAGGGACAAAAAGAATCATGCAACAAAGAGCTAGAGTGTTAAAATATTTACAAAAAAATGTCTCCTGGTGTTTTACACAAAAGTGTTGAACGCATCTTGTACCTTAGACGTAACTCCCACTAAAATGAATGTAAGCTTTGAAAAAGCCGATATACGTATACATTTCTTTTGTTCCCTCTGCCAGAATCAGTCGTTAGAAACATGTAATTTTGTTTGTGTTGTACAGTGTAATCAACTATTTTATAGCATTAAGATGATATTTAATTCATATGCACAAAACACCATTTTACACAGTGCTTTTTCCAGCATTGCGTATACTTAAGACTAAATATTAAGTATACGTATGGAGGAAAATTGCAATGGTAAAGCTATTGCAGCACGAGTTTTTATTTACAAGTCCATTAATTTTACACGTTTAAAAGAGAAATGTAGACATATCAAATATCAAAATTTACAAAATTCTGTGTAGTTTTCAATAATATATTTACATTTGAAAAATCTATACAGTTTAAAACGATTTTTCGCAAAACAAAGAGAAATATGGTTTATTATGTGGTGTTTTGTTTACTTGGATTTTTTTCTTAATCCTATAAAATCGTTGATTATTGATATTTTGGAATGAAATTTTGCAGTTATATAGCAATTGAGTTATTAAATATGAAGCAAGTAAAGAAAACTATGATTTGTTCCTGAGAATCTCAAAGCTCCTAGCAAAGTTCCAAGAAATCCCAAAAATTGGATTTTTTGTAAAATGTTTTCCCCATAAAGTGCACATTTGGTCCAAGGCCGAAAAAATGCTTTGACAAGTAAATTGATATACATAAGCAAGTCGCACTGGTTTTTGAATCCAAGCTTTGAGATTTCAAACATATGGGCCAAAGTCCAAACTTTGCTGCAAAATAGTTCGAATTCAAAAGGGTGCAGAACCAACACAAATGGTAAATTTTATAAAAGGCTTTAAAAAAATTTAAAATTTTAATTTTCAATTGAATGTAGCACTATGAAAGAATGGCTTAACCAAAGAACCTGAAAACAAAAAAATTTTTTGAGTCGGGCGAGAAACCAAAAAATTACAAACTTTGAAAAATTTTACATGCTTGAAGTTCTCTACTTTGGCACTTCACAGCTCTGCTCCTGAGCTATATAGGAAGCTTATCTTTTTAGAGTTGATAGTAATATTTCTCATAGTAATATTTCTCATTTCTCATTATTCTCATCGGACTATCCGTTTACAAATGCCTGATCTATTTCCAAAATATTTTCATTCTGTCCCACTGTGCGGCGTCAGTCGTAATAACTTAGTCATTTTGAAACATGTTTGATTTTGTTGTACAGTGTTATTTTATATATTATGTTATTTATATTAGAAACTAAAATGTTGAATTTTGAAAAAAAAACTTAAGAAAGCTAAAATTTGTTCAAATCTTAAGTCCTGTAACTCAATGAATTTTGATACGATCAACACAGTTTATAATTGGCTGAAATAAAAACAACATATCTATGCAATAGTGTAAAATTTTAATAATTCAAAGGAACAGTTTTCAAGATTATTGTAAATATGTAAAAAAAACTTTGAAAAATAGGGCTATAAGAGCAGAAAACATTTTTGGATTTCACAGCTCCACTCCTGAGCTATGTGAGATGCTCATCATCTTAGAGTACATTTGAATATCCTTCTGCTATTACCATGTGAAATTTCATTGTAATCGGACTAGCTCGTTTAGAAAAGGTTGATTTATTTTCAAAATATTTTTATTCTGCCCTACTGTGTGTGTAGGTAGCATCAGTCGCAACAACCTAGTCATTTTTCAAACATTGATTTTGTTGTGCCATGTAATTTCACATATTATTTTATTTATAATAGGAACTAAAATGGAGAATTTGAAAAAAGACGTAAAAAATTAAAAATTTTTCAAATCTTAAGGTGTGTAATTCAATGAATTTGGATTCGATTAACGCAGTTTGTATTTTAGCTAAAAGAAGAACAACTTATTCATACAACAATGCAAAATTTGTAGCTAAAAAATTGTAGCTAAAAAAATTAAGAAAAACACAGTTTTCGCCAATAACTCGGAAACACTTTTTCAGAAAAAGGAATGAATGAAATATTCGTGTCCAAATTAGCTTAGAAAACATCTCTTTTTTAGCTTCATTTTTTTTTTGTAAGCTAGTGTAATATACAAAATCTTGTAGTTTATGCCATATAAAAAAACATTTGTGAAGTAGAAGGTTGCGTTTAACCATAAAATATTTTCATGCAAAGTTATTCAACCATTAATCTTTAAACTGTTAGTATATTTTTCTAAATGTCCTTTTCCTCAGCTGACTGTGAAATAAGAATATATATTTCACATTGATGTCCCATCAAAGCCACAAAACCAATTTATGGTAAATAAATGGCCATCAATATATTTTTTTGTTTTACGAAAAAAAACGTATAAGTTATAAGGACATTCAAAAGACATCCTTAAGACTTAATTTAAAATAATTTAAAAAACCTAGGCATGTGTATGTACCCAAGTGTATGTGTGTACAAACAAAGCTAACAGGAAATTGCTGGCATGTTTGTGTGTGTGTGCGTTTTTTTTTGTTCTGAAAAAGAAAAACCTAAAAACAATTGACTGTTCATAATGAATGAACGATTGTTTTTAGTAGCTTAAGACTTGAGTTTCTAAATGAAAGAATTTATTTTCCTCTTTTCCAAACAAATGCATTCTTAACGATGCATAAATAAAAAATATAAAAACTGTATAAAAATACTTGCTTTTTTTCAAGGCCCAAGAAATATTTTCCTAGTTGTTGGCACTGGCAGTCGTTTTTTTTTTTTGCAACAAAATGTCCTTAGGTATAGTTTTCTAAATACAAAAACACTAAGAGGCAAAAACTAATTTTTTTAGTAATAATTTACATGGTGCTTTGAGTTTTTCTAATATAAATATTTTACCATCTATTTTATAGCAAAGAAAAATAATTTTTACTAGAAGAAAGAAAAGGAGGAAAACTATACAGAAAGAGGATTTCCTTTTTCTGTTCAGTTTCATTTCCGCCTTAATTTTTTTACAGCTGGTCAATATGCCCGGTCGTTTGTTAAAGTTAAAGTGGCTTTGTGAATATGTGTGTGTGTGTGTGTGTGTGCTAGTATGGGTGCATGCTAAGAGAGTGTATATTTTTGTCATTGTATGCTTGCATGAATTTTCCTCTTTAAAATATGTTAATTTTTAAATGAAAACTACGCAATGGGTCTTTAACGATGTTGATTAAGCTCGTTGCGTTTTTCTTTCTTTCATTTTTTCTTTTTCGCTTTTTTTTTGTTAATATAAATTAACTTTGTTGTTGGTTTAGCATAACGACCCAAATGTGCTTTGGAGCCTACTAAAGCTTTATTTTCTTTTTATTTTTAACATTTTACTCTTATATACTAATGTAAGTACTTAAGTTAAACAAGAACTCACAAATATATTTATTTAAGAATATTTAAAGCAGAATATATGTGTGTAATACACACTGTGTATGTATTTGTACAAATAACATCAGGTTGTTGAAACTTGTTGGAGTTTTTTTTTCTAATAATTTCTACCCAATTGGGAAAAGTGGAACGAATCGGTGCAAATGACAGCGCCCACGATATGTTACTAGTAATCTAAGGCAGTCTTTCAAATGACACTGTATAGCACAAAAATATATTACATAGTTCTAACGACCTTTCCCATGAAATTTTATAGTAGGTCTTCAAAGACATATGAGGTCCAGATTTAACTTGAAGTCCAGAAATCATTCAAAATTCACAATTAGTATTCGACATAAGAAATCTTGTCAGCCCTTACGTTTAAGGTATAACATATCTTAAGTTCTTTTATGTTAAACACAACGAGAAACATTTTTGTAGAACATTTTAACGCTCTAACTTCTCTTTCTTGAAATAGAGGCAAAAATCTCCTCTTTAGCGGCAACACTCTAAGACATTGCTTCAAATTTAGGATCATATATTGACTAAATTTGTGTTGAAAATTTCTTCTTGTCTAAAATTACATCGATTTTGCAGTTATTTTATTAAAGAAAAAACCTTTAAAATTAAACATATTTAGTCCAAGTGGAAAAAATTTAACATAAAGTATAATACGGCTATGGCTGAATGGTAGATACGTCCGACTATTAGTCAGGAGGTCGCGGTTCAAACCTGCACGCAGCCAATCGCTTTTTTTAGTAAAAACATTTTATTCAAAAATTACACAGAAAAAAACTAAATTTCATTTTCTGTAAAGGAATTCAATGAAATAGTAAAGATTTTGTCTAGGAACGGACCCACAAACAAATTTTTAAATATAGAAAAAAATATCTCAAAAATTTCATTGAAAAAAACGTGTTTTTTCAGTGAACAAATTGTTTAAATCTATAAAACAATTTGTCTAAAAATATTTACAAATTGTAAACAAAAGAATTTACTAAATCAAACAAAACGATTTACTAGATTTTCTAAAAAAAAAATTTCAAACAATATTTTTGTCTGAATTTATAAAACCATTAGTCTAAAAATACTAAGAAATACTAAACAAAATAGTTTATTTAATCAAACAAAAATATTTAGTGGATTTTTTTTAGTATATCAATCAAAATATTTGTCTGTGTCATCATCATCATCCATTAAGCATTTATGAAATTTCACTTTGTTAAATGTGTTCAAGTCTGAATGTTTATCTAAATACTCTAAAAAAATGAATGAGAATTAATGCAACCACATTAACTAATCGATTTACTCAAAAATCTTTTGTAAACAAACTTGGTTCAATTGTATTCCTCTTGCTATGATTGTTGTTGTTGTTATTTGTGTGTGTGTCGTCATCGGAGTTGTTTTTTACCGCACAGTTTTTCTTGTTGTTTTTGGTGTTTGCGTTCTAAATAAAAGTCAAACAAACAATTCATAGATTATGGACAGAACATTTACTGAAAATTAAATTTATTTTTAGACAAACTTTTGTTTGAGAATTTTTTGGTGATAATTTTTTCTGTGTATGAGTGTGTAATTCTAGGTCGATAATGATCGGTAAAGTGTTGCCGACTATTATCGACCTAATTTTCAACAAAAGTTTTTTAGAGTGTAAGTCGCATTTTTCAATTGTATTGATTATGGATGCCGAATTAAAAGTAAAAGTTTGTTCCTTGTGTATTTGTTTGCTGTGTATTTAAATAGTTTGCTTGGTACGATCTTTGCTACCACGCTGTGTAAAATTTATATTTCTATAAAATTTTCTTGTTGAAGTTTGAAAATATACACAGAGATTTTGCATAAACTTACAACCATCTTCTGCATACTCAATTATACTTTCATTGACTCAATAATTGTTATGAAGCATTTTTTTATAGTTACAGCTGCTGAAAATTATTTTATTATACGTAGTTTAAACTCTGTACGTTAATATGCTTCCAAAAAGCAAAAAAGAAACGAAAGACTACGAATAAACTCATTTTCTTTAATTTTGTTATTAAAAAAAATTAATAAGAAAAAATTACTTAATAATTTGCTAATTAATGAGTAAATTTTGAACTCAGAAATTTTTTACACAAAAATTTACTAAAACATCAAAAAAATCTTGTAAAACTATTGCCGTTTTTCTTTTTCGCTTTATTAGTCTTAAGCTCATTTCCACTTAAGTTGAAATAAAGATAAACGTTTGGGTTACCTGATTTTTAAAATCCTTTTTTTTTCATACTTATTATCACACAAGTATAACCCATAAACATCAAATCTAAAATAACATTTAGAAAAGTCAACTGAGAATTATTAACCTTTACAATTTATATCATACTCAGGATACCTTTAATACAGTAGAAAGTAAACAGTAAGTAATATATGTAGATACATATGGGTATGGGTAAATATACATACACATACTTATTTTTGTGTATACCAAATTATATGATTTGTAAATGCATGTATAGAAAGAAGCCTACTTTAGGGCTGCTGTTTATAAATATATTGAAGGTCTTTCAATAATAAAAACTAATGAATGAAAAGCATGAACACAAACTTTTTACCTTCACCTTCTATAAAACAAAAATAAAAGGAAAATTTATAAAGCGAAAGAAACAAAAGATAAAAAACGTATTTACTTTAAGGGATATCAAAATTCAGATAAATTGTAATTTCCTTTTAAGAGCATAATTTATGAGTGAACGAGCGAGCTTGTGGTTTATAAGGAGGTAAAAAAAATTTGTAGACTACTTTGAGGCAAATTTTAATGAAGCTTTTTTGGTATATTTTATCTATATGCATATAAATATACTTTTCTATATATGCAAGTGTGTACATTTATATGAATGTAAGCATAAAAATATGCTGAATAATTCGTTTCTCATTAGAGACATTTTTCGCAATTATGCGCGTTTTTAAATGATTTATAATTTCTATGAAATCTTTAAAAAGTTTAGTATTTTATTTTTCAATATTTAGCTTTAAATCTATGTCTATGTGTATACATACTCGTTTGTAGGTCTGTAGGTCTGTATGTCTGTATGTATGTAAAAACTTGAATTAATGTCTAGAATTTACCATTTCGCTTGAATTTCATTTAAAACTTTTTTATTAGAAAAGTTTTTTCAATCACTTTTTTAGGAACTTTAAACAAAGATTCAAAAACTGCTGAGTGGTTTTAAAACTAAGTCAGCTTTTTGTTAAATTGAATAGTATGGCGGTCAGATAAATCAACTTAAGAGCAGTTAAGGGAGGTCAGCTAATGCTTTAGGCCAAGAAAACTTAATTTAACATCAGTAGATAGCAAATATAGACAATTTTAATAAATGTTTCTAAGAATAGTTAGATTTATTCTATCGAATTATTGTACAGTAGGGCAGAATAAAAATATTTTGGAAATAAATCAAGAAGCACAAACAGAAAATTTTCTTATTAAAATCGTAGAAAACAAAGGCTAATTTAAACATTTCGGCAGTGATTTTGCTTCATATGTGTGTCATATTAATTCAACATGATTTTACAATAACCTTCAAAGAACATTTTTCCTTTTGAAATAACTATATTTCATGTTGATTTAATATTACGGTACGGTTCAATTAATATGAAGTTTATACTGCAATGACACGAAGAATATGTTGAATCAAAGTGGTGACAAATTGAAACAACTTGAATTTAATACTGAAATAACACTGAGAATCATGTTGAATAAAAGTTATTTGAAGTTGAAACAGCGTGATTTTTTTTTGCAGCACAAATTTTTCCGATGCCTGTATTAATACACATCATGCTAGTAAAATAATCAATAAAATGACTACATGAAATTCATGTTGTTTTAAATTGAAATAACTTTGATTCAACATGATTCCTCGTGTTGTTTCAGTATCAACTTCATATTGATTTAACTATATTGGATATTAAACCAGCGTGGAAAACTGAAATGAAAAAGCTTAGAATAGTTGAACATTCTAAGAAAAGACAGTTAGTGAAGTTCAGAACATATAGAAAAGTTAATTAATAGGTGCGACTGGCCACATGATGGCAACATTCTAAAATTAGTAGGATTTTCGCTATAGTGTTGTTGCCACTGTCAGTGGTGGTGTAGGTAAAGGACTCTGACGAGTAGACTTGGTGGTCACGAAACAGCTGTCCGTACAACCCTCCGTACATCCAAATTTTTCTTTGAATGTTCAATAATCACATGCTTTAGAATTTCTTTCTTAAATAAAAAATAGTTTGATCGAAAGATTAAATTAAAAATGAACTTCAGCCAAACTAATTAAATAACTTTGGATAAAAACCATACAGTTCGACTAAAAATTCATAACTCAATTAAAAAAGAATAATTTAATTTATAATTTTTTTTTTTCGGCACTGATGCAAAGTTTTTATTTTGCCCCATATGTTCTAAGATCACAACGCTTGGATTGAAAACCTAATACCACTTGCAGATAATGTTATGTATATCCATTTGTTCGCCGAAATAGTTTATGGACTTTGAATCAAATGTAGACTTTATGGGAAAAATAGCCTTTCAAAAAATTTTAAATTGCATAAATCTGAGCACACTGCTGAAAACTACACCTTTCTCTTTTAAACGTGTAAAAGTAATGGCCTTATAAATAAAAATTCGCACTGGTCTGAAGACCAACGAATGAAAATTCAAATTCGGGTGTTTTCACTTTTAGTTCGATATTAACAATTTCACGCTTATTACAATTGCAATAAAATTATCTTTAGAATTTTTTCGAAATTCGATTTAAAACCGTGAATTTAAAAAACCTAAAAAAGTTTTAATATTTTCAAATCTTAAGGCCTGTAACACACTGAAATTGTCTCCGATGAACATAGTATACATATTGGCTGAAAGAGGAAAGACTTATCCATGCAACCGTGTAAAATTTGTGTAGTTAAGACAAACAGTTCTCAAAATTTTTAGAAATAACAAAAAAGGAACTGCTAATATATTTTCAAAATACTTTTATTCAGCCCTACTGTGCATGAAAGAGTCTATTGTACTCAAATAAAACCTTTTTTATATTAGCTTCTTATTATAGTTTGAAAAAAAATTTGTATATGAACCAGGAATTTCACTTTATAATTAAATTTGAAGTTTTCCCTGATCAAATCTCACTCATTCCCCAAAAAGGCTAATCTTTATTTCCTGAAAATGTAATGAATATGTAGCATATAGAAATATGTTAAACAGCAGCAAAAATCTGTAGCATACTTTTTGGGTAATTTTTAATTTTGTTTGTTCATTATAATTCTATTTAAAATGCATTTTTTTAAAATGGCAAAAACTAAACGTAAACTAAATGAATATTATCATTTCCATTCTAATTTGAATATTTATGTTGGGGAAATTACTTTTGTTTTCATTATGGGAAAACACAGCGCAGAAAAAAAACAGAAATAGAAACAGAAAACCCGTGTGTATGCATAAGAGCTCAATTAGTCTACTGGGTAACTCTGAATATTTTAATGTGTTGCTATAAATGCAAGTGTAACTAAACGTCAGCGTGTTTGTGTGTGTAAAACATTAACAAAAAGTAATTATTTGCATTCGCAAAAAATGTAGAAGCTTAAATAAAGATTTTCAAAATTTTGACATTTAAGCTGAACTTTGCACTAAAATGTAAAGGCTATACCGGGAGGAACATGGGTAAGAAAATTGTGTACTAGAGAAATTTTTGAATAAAAAAAACAAACAAAAATTAAATCAAAAGCTTAACAGAATATGAAAAAAGAAGGTGTAAAATGAACCAACATGTGAAAAGAAATTTTGTGCTGGTTTTTCTTCTTATAATTTGTTCTCCTACACGCCACACATGCCGTTAATACGTGAAGAAGGCGTCATATCTATCCCACTCACCTATTATATATATGTACACATACAAACGTACTTATGTATGTGAAAGAGACGTTATATGTACTAGTGTTTGCCAGTGTTTAACTACGTAAAAAGATTTCGTACATTATATTAACTTTTTTGTGGAGGATGCTGCAGTTGGCCTAAAAGGATCATGTGCAAACAGTTTTGCGCGAGCATGTAGTAAAAAAGTCATTGAAAATATAAAACAAACCTAATTAAAACGCATTCGTAAACAATACAGCTGCTACTACGTACCACCCAGCACCCACCCACACACACACCCATACACACACACACACACACTCTATTTCAGTAAATATTCAGTAAAATGAAAATATAAAATATATTAAATTTGGTATAAAAATTCGTCCCCTTTTAATTTAAGTGCAAAAACGAATGTCAGTCAAAAATTAGGGTCGGAATAATTCCAAGCTAATTTAAAATTCATAGACGAGAGCTGACAAGAAGTTTAGTAAATATTATAGTTATTACTTTCAAGACTAAATATTCTATTTTTGCTAATAAATTTACTATCTTAGCAATTCATTTTGCCGTAAGAATTTTAGAACTAAAAGATTTAGTACTAAAAATTTTTAGTGCAAAAAATTTTTGTACTAAAATATTTTGGTTAAGAAATGAAGAAAACAATATAGTGTCATAAGGGCTTAAGGCCCGTAAAAATTTTACCTTTGAACATTACAAAATAAAATCAAAAGGAGCATTCCAGCGTTACGTACAGACAAATTCAACTATTTCTAGCGCATATATTACATATAAATCTTGATTGATAAAGCAGATATCTCATCTCTTTTCTATTATTTAATAGACTACATACTAGCCTTTAATTCTACATAGGAACTTTTTAAATAATTCATCAAACATTGAAGAAGAAAAAAGTTGACATATTCCGTCACGTGTGAGACAGTTCCAATCAACCGAAATTTGAAATCTTAGATTTAAATGAAAATTCCAGTGAAACTATTACACATGGGGAGAAAGTGTTAAGGAAGCATATTTCAGACAAGAATCAAGCTTGCTACTGGCGAAAATAAATATTAAATAAAACAATGTGTATATATATTTACAGAGCTCTGTTAACACGATAACAGAGCGCTGTTATATGTGCAAAATCTAAGGACACTTATTCCAAATGGAATTATGACCACATCTGTTGACCTGGGCGGCTAAAATTTATGAAGATGGTGCACTTTAGAGTCTTTTATGATTCCCTGTACCACGAATTTCTAACAGTGGGAGTTTTAATGAAAAATTTGGATTTTACTGAATTCAAATTTGGAATTTCAGTAAAGGATGAATTCCAGTAGAACAGACATACCTGGGTGGCTAAAATTTATGGAGATGATAGACTTTGTGACCTTTTATGATTCCCTGTACCACGAATTTCTAACAGTGGCATTTTTAATGAAAAATTTGGATTTTAGTGAATTTTCAAATTTGGAATTTCAGTAAAGGATGAATTCCAGGAGAATGGACATACCTGGGTGGCTAAAATTTATGGAAATGATGGACTTTATGGTCTTTAAAGATTCCCTGTACCACAAATTTCTAACGGTGGGATTTTTAATGAAAAATTTGGATTTTACTGAATTTTAAAATTTGGAATTTCAGTAAAGGATGAATTCCAGGAGAATGGACATACCTGGGCGGCTAAAATTTATGGAGATGATGGACTTTATGGTCTTTAAAGATTCCCTGTACCACAAATTTCTAACAGTGGGATTTTAATGAAAAATTTGGATTTTACTGAATTTTCAAATTTGGAATTTCAGTAAAGGATCAATTCCAGGAGAACGGACATACCTGGGCGGCTAAAAACCCACCGTTAGAAATGCGTGGTACAGGGAATTTTAAAATACCATAAAGTTCATATCTCTCTCCATAAATTTTAGCATCCCAGGTATGTCCATTCTCCTGGAATTGATCCTTTACTGAAATTCCAAATTTGAAAATTAAGTAAAATCCAAATTTTTCATTAAAATCCCACTGTTAGAAATTTGTGGTAGAGGGAATCTTAAAAGACCATAAAGTCCATCATCTCCATAAATTTTAGCCGCCCAGGTATGTCGGTTCTCCTGGAATTGGTCCTTTACTGAAATTCCAAATTTGAAAATTCAGTAAAATCCAAATTTTCCATTAAAAATCCCACTGTTAGAAATTTGTGGCACAGAGAATCTTAAAATACCATAAAGTCCATCATCTCCATACTTTTTACCCGCCCAGGTATGTCCGTTCTCCTGGAATTGATCTTTTACTGAAATTTCAAATTTGAAAATTCAGTAAAATCCAAATTTTTCATTAAAAATCCCACTGTTAGAAATTCGTGGTACAGGGAATCATAAAATACCCTAAAGTGCACCATATTCATACATTTTAACCGCCCAGGTGAACAGATGTGGTCATAATTCCATTTGGAATAAGTATCCTTAGATTTTGCACAGCTAACAGCGCTCTGTTATCGCGTTAACAGAGCTCTGTAAATATATGTGGTTCGTGTCTAGGGTTATAAATTTCGAAATTTATCTTCACACACAAAATGCGACTTATATTTTCGAATAATGTGGATCCTAGGCCTCAATTTTCCTTTGGTCCTAATGCGCTACAAGTAAAGATGTTCCCAAACATGGCCAAAATCTCTCAGAGATGCTTGTAGTCAAAATTTAACTTAAGTTCAATTTTCAAAGTTTTGTAAAAAAACTCACAAATACAATTGAAAAATGCGAATGTGTGTGAAGATAAATTTAATAAAATCCAAATTTTTCATTAAAAATCCCACTGTTAGAAATTTGTGGTACAGGAAATCATAAAAGGCCACAAAGTTCATCATCCTTATACGTTTTAGCCGCCCAGGTATGTCCATTCTCCTAGAATTCATCCTTTACTGAAATTCCAAATATAAAAATTCAGTAAAATCCAAATTTTTCAATAAAAATCCCACTGTTAGAAATTTGTTGTACAGGGAATCTTAAAAAAACCATAAAGTCCATCATCTCCATAAATTTTAGCCGCCCAGGTATGTCCGTTCTCCTGGAATTGATCCTTTACTGAAATTCCAAATTTGGAAATTCAGTAAAATCCACATTTTTCATTAAAAATCCCACTGTTAGAAATTCGTGGTACAGGGAATCATAAAAGACCCTAAAGTGCACCATCTTCATAAATTTTAGCCGCCCAGGTATGTCCGTTCTCCTAGAATTGATCCTTTACTGAAATTCCAAATTTGAAAATTCAGTAAAATCCATTCCATTCTTCTGGAATTGATTCCAAATTTGAAAATTCAGTAAAATCCAAATTTTTCATTAAAAATCCCACTGTTAGAAATTCGTGGTACAGGGAATCATAAAAGACCCTAAAGTGCACCATCTTCATAAATTTTAGCCGCCCAGGTCAACAGATATGGTCATAATTCCATTTGGAATAAGTGTCCTTAGATTTTGCACAGCTAACAGCGCTCTGTTATCGCGTTAACAGAGCTCTGTAAATATATGTGGTTTGTGTCTAGGGTTATAAATTTCGAAATTTATCTTCACACACATAATAAAACACATATTTATAATTAAAAATACTTTGTTTTATTTTGTCACGTACAGACAAATAGCCTCATGTGCGGGACATAATTGAACTTATATCTATAAAATATACAAAAATCAATATTTTAATAAATTTTTGTCTACAGATAAACATTGCTTTCTGCATTCGATAACATTTTCGATAGTTTTAGTAAAGTGAAAAATAGAAATTCAAGTTATTGCTTTGGTATTGCCCATGGTAATGTAGACGCTATTTGTTCGAAAATTTCCAATCATACTGAAAATCCTACTGATTTTTGAAAATTGATACATACTATTTTTTGTAACTCTCACAAAAATTAAGGGCAATTAAAAAAATCTGATCTATTCGTTACAATCTATATAAATTATTTTAGCTGAGAGCATATAGGTACGTTGTCCAACCGTACACTATTATAGCGAACAGTACACTATTTTAGCCTCTTGTCCACTAATTTTTTTGTGTACGCTATTTGTACATTTTTTTAAATACATGCCCCTTATGTACATTATTTTTTCTTACAAATGTTCACTTTTGCTCACTTTTTTAGATCAGCACTAAAAGTTGTACGTATTGTACTAAAAACCTTAGTATTAAAACAATTAATTTTTTACTAACAAAAATCAGTAATAAAAGCTTTAGTACTAAAAAAATCATGAGAATAAGTATTTGGTATAGATATATACACAATTTATGGTTCGCCAGATACTTTCTCCAATTACACTGTACAACAAATTAAAAAAACAGGTTTTAACGACTGATTCTGCTAGAGCGCACAACATATACGTACTTGTATTGGCGTTTTAAAAGCTTATATTTGGATTAATTTTAGGGGGAGTTTTCCATTCAAATTGTTTTCCCATAAAAAAGGACTAATAGTAATAAGTAGTACATAAAATAGTTATTTAAAATTTGCTACGTCTAGAAAAACAAAAATTTTTTATTTTTACGACTTTCCAATTAAATGTGATATGACACAAATTTGTTCCTTCATTGAAAAACTTTATTTTTTCAACTTCATTTAGTTTCTCATTTCAAACTTTTTTTTTACATTAATTGGAATTGTTTTAATAAAACTTTATGTCCATAAAAATATGACATTCATGAGAGAAAAACAAAAAAGAGTCCCCATAATTTTTTGTTGCTCGTAATAATATTTTAAAATAATTTCATAAAAACCAACACAGACAGACACAATTTTATCTAGCAAAAGCATGTCGTTGCATTCACTCTATTTTTATAAAATTAATAAATTTGAAATCAATGCCATAAAATACATTGAAATTTTATATAGTTTTGCTTGTTTCTTTTTTTTTGCTGCTGTTGACCAGTGCGTACAAAATTTGTTGTGGCAGCATTTTGTTGTTGTTCGTGTTTTTTTAGTCGTGATGCCACAATTTCTATTTGATGTCATTTGCATATATTTTTATATTTTTTATTTAATTTTTTTCCTATATTTAATTTTAAATAAACTTTTGTAACATTGAACAGTGATTGTAAGTGGGTGAGTGTTTTTGAAAGTTAAACAAAAAAATTTACTACAACTTAATATAGTATGTATATGAACATATTTATATATTATTAATATTATTATTTCTATATTATAAATATATTGAATTTTTTTAAAGAAATTATTAATAGAATTTACTGAGATTTTAAATGTAAAAAACTTTATTAAGTTATACATAAATAAATATCTCTATGTATTGTAAAAGCTAAGAAGCGTGCTGAAAATTTAAAACAAGCTTTTGTTAAAAAATATTAATTACTTATATTTTAAAGTAAACTTTAAGCAATTGCTTTTTGTATAGCACAAAAAAATTAACATGACTCTAACGATTGATTCTGGCAGAGGGCACCAAAAAATATATACGTGTGTCGGCGTTTTGAAAATTGACATCTGGGACTCATTTTAGTTCCCACCTTTTTGCACATAAATAGTTACAGTGACTAGGAGATCTTTTAAGGCTTACTTTTAAGGTATAAGTATGTTCAGTACTTTTATGTAGAACACAATCGAGAAATATATTTGTGGAATATTTTATTCCTCTAACTCTGCGTCGTATAGCGCAAAATAATGCCCTTCGGCGGTGATATAGCGGGCGGAAGTGTTCTACAAAAATATTTGTCAGAACGTCAGAAATCACTTAAAATTTTAAATGTGTTTAAGGGCTAATTTCGTAATTATTTACAATTAGTACTCGGCATAGTACTCGTCTGGTAAGTCTTACGTTGAAGGTATAAGACATGCTCAGCACTTTTATGTAGAAAACCACGAGAATTTTTTTTTGGAATTTATTACATCCATTTCTTAAAAAACTGTCTGAAATGTTTTACAAAAATATTTTCCAAAAAATTATATTTTTCTTTAAAAAAGGGGCTAAAAACAGTGGCAATATAGCGGGCTAAAATGTTCTACAAAAATATTTGGCATAAAACTCTAATATAAGTCTTGAAGCACACCCAAGCTCCAAAACCGACTGGAATGCCAGAAACCATTCAAAACTTAAAAAGTTAGTACCCGGCGAAGGAAATCTTGTAGGCCTTATGTTTAAGAGATAGGATTTATTCAACACTTTGTTGTAAATCACCACAAGAAAAAAGTTTGTGGAATATTTTAACCCCCTAACTATTTGTCGTATAGGTCTTTTTGTACATTTCTTAAAAATTAGGATAAAAACAGTTGTGCAGCGACAAAATTGCGCGCTAAAATATTTAAAAAAAATATTTGCCATAAAATTCTACTACAGGTCTTCAAAGACACTCAGGCTCCAGGATTAACTGGAACGGCAGATATCATTTAAAGCTTAAAATGTGTTTAAGGGTTAACATCGTACTTGTTTAAAATTAGTAATCGGTATAGGAAATCTTGTAAGCATTACGTTTTAGGCGTAAGATGTGCTGTGTAATTTTGTGTAAAACATCACGAGGAAAATTTTTATAGAATATTTCAGCCCACTATATAGTCACTGAAGTGAATTTGTTTGCCGCTTTTTTAAGAAAGAGACGGAAAGACCCAAACAAGCCAGAGTTAGAGGGCTAAAATGTTTTACAAAAATGTTTCCCTTGGTGTTTTACATACTAGTACTGAGCACATCTGATACCTTAAATGCAAAGCTAGCAAGATTTCGTAGGCCAAGTCGCTATAACTATGTGCAAAAGAGGAGAGAATTTAACTCCCCACAAAATGAATTCTAGATGTAAGCTTTCAAAACACGTATTTATTTTTTTGGTGCCCTCTACCAGAATTAGTTGCTAGGACCATGTTTTTTTTTTAATCGAGGAAATATTTAAAGCATACTTTAGGGACCTTTTTTAATTATCGCTAAAATTTCTAAAGAAAATTTATATTTCATATTGAAATAGTTCCATAAAAGTTTACAATTAGTAAAGGCTTTATAAAATATTTAATATGTTCAATAGTTTTTACTTCCACAATTTAAGTAAAGAAAAGGAACTAGAAATTCAATTCACTCCTTTAAGTATGCTTTGATTTTTAAATATCTAATTCATTACTTTTGTTGGAGATGCTGTAACTTTCTTTTTTTGTAAAAATAAATTTTAATTAATTCTCTTTCTTTCTGTTTTGCTCCATAGCAAAAAAGAAGGAAAGATATTTATTATTTGCTTCATGTTTAAAGCAAATAAACAAGAAAAATCTTATATTTTATTAAAAAAATTTTGTACTTTGTATATATTTTTGTTGTTTGCTTCCATTGTTTCTTAATATGTATTTGTATATTGTTTCATTTGAATGTTTGCTGTTGTTGCTGTTGCATTGGTATTTAAAGAAGGAAATGACTTTTGCATCCGTTGCACATTTTCGTCAAAATTTTTCTGGTTTCTTTTATACCGTAAAGTAATCAAGGTGCTTATGGTTATAAATTATACCTTAGCTTCGAAAATTAAAACACAAATAGTATGTACAAGAATAAAACTTTTTATTAAAAAGTAAACATTTTCAAAGCTAAAATCTATGTATATTAAAATTTCCGGCCACAAAATTCAATATAAAAACAAGAAAAATCATGTTAAAAAGAAGTCTTTTTGTAGTTTAATTATCAAAAATAATAATGAATAATAATAATAGTATTACATAATTTATCTGGAGAGGAACATACTAAAATAAAAATTAAATAAAGCTATTTCAGTACGAATTTTTATTTACTGTGAGCCATCATAAATAGAAATTAAAAGAAAGTTGTAGATCTACGGCTGTATGCATAACCAACTTAGCATAAGTGACGAAATTGAACTGTGTCTTAAAGAGATTTTTTCCATACAATTGGACATTGAAAACAACTGTACCTTGTAGTCCTGACACATCCCTATATTGTACACTAATTTTTAATGAAAA
This sequence comes from Panzeria rudis, assembly GCA_956483635.1. NCBI lineage: Eukaryota > Metazoa > Arthropoda > Insecta > Diptera > Tachinidae > Panzeria > Panzeria rudis. The sequence goes on from OY101451.1 coordinate 100,338,617, forward strand.
ATAGTCCAGCATAATTCCCTAAGAGACAGTTCAATTTCATCGGTTATGCTATCTTCATGCCTAGTTTTCGTTATACATATGGCCCCTAAAATTTATTAATATAACGATGAAAGCAAAATATTGATTCTGTTGCACAGTGTAAACAGTCTTGTATTTTTTATTATTACACAATTCATATAAATTCTTAAAAACTGGCATCTATATAAGATATGGCATTAAAAAAACGCCTGAATACTGATGAGGAAATGTAGCGGCCTCTGAAATTAGCCAGTTGTACCTTTCCATTTTGCGTTTTTATTGCCCTAGTTAATTAGCATTTTTGTCTTTCAATTTTATTTAAATCATAATTATTATTATTATTATTACATTTCTTTTAGTTTTGCCTCTGAAATCTCCCTTAAACTTATTTTTATCCCTTTGAAAGTTTGTTTCTTTTTGTTTTATATAAATAGTTTTTCTTTCGCATATCTATCTCTACTTCTTGGAATGTTAGTTATAAAAGATAAAGATTGCAAGGAAACAGAAAATATGTGTTCGTTTTCAAACAAAAGACAGCGTCACAGTTTCAGGCTGCATGATGTTCAAGGAAAAATTAATTTAAAATTGTTTATTTATATTCTTTGTGTTACAATTCTCAAAAGGCTTAAAAGTTTGTTTTTCGTGGAACAGGAGAAAGATAACACTCTAAAAAAACAACAACCAAAGAAAATGTAGGACATAAAAAAGAAGGTTATTTTGTTTTAGATATAGAAAAAAGAACACCTCTGGCATATATATTCTCCTTCTGTATGTTTGTGTGTGTGTGTGTGTGTGTTCTTAAATGTTTACAATATTTTTGCATGCACTTTTGGTTATTTTAAAAGTTTTCTTTTCCTGTTCAAAACGTATGATGAATATAAAATGTGTACGAATGTGGAATAAATATAACAACGAAAAATCCAAATACAATATTTGCTTGAACAAGTATATTGTTTTGTTGCTTAATAACCAGTTTAAACCATTCTATAGTGTTATTGTTGTTGTATTAGTAACATGTGTATGGATACATATTTTAAATGTTTTCTCACTCTATTACTCACACAATCTGACGCTCCACAGTGGCTCCAATTGGTGAAGATTGTATAATAAATCTCTATCTTTGAAACTAGCGATCGGATTACAAAACGATTTATGCAAAAATTATAGAGGATGGCCCAAGCTTTGAGAATATTAAACTTTTGACTATTCTGTTGCAAGACAGTGTTAGCTACAGGGTTTCAAAGTTGACTAAATTTTAGTAAAATTTTAAAGCAGGCAACTAAAATGTTTCTGAAAACTAGACTATTTTTAAAAATTAATGGCCAGATTAATTATATTAAATGTTTCTAATATAATTTGCAAAGAAATTTTAAAAACTCGATGTGACTTTTTTTCTTAAGCGATGAATTTAGAATCTCGTAAAAAAATTCACTATTTTCGTCCAATGCTGGATGTAGCGTGCATGCTTTAATCGATTTAAAATTTCATCAGCAGCTATTTTTGAAGTCTATTCTTTTGAAATATTAAAAAAGAAAAATATTAGTTTTGAAAAAAATTTGTTTTTCATATCATCAGCGATTGTATTAAAAATTATAAAATAGTTTATTTTTGAAAATTTTCGCAATGCTATTACCGGAGATATTTACGAAATAGGAAATGAAGTCGAGACCAAAACCGAAATATCAAAGCTTAAAGTCAAATATCTTTGAAGATATTAAAGATATATTAATGAAACAAATTGTATTTTCTTTATCGATTGTATTTCTTATTCTATTTCATAAAAATCGGATAATATTTGTAAAAGCTATGAGTCCAACAAGGTTCTGTATGCCTGAGGTGGTCGACTTTGAAACCCTGTAGCTCACCCTGTGTTTCAATAGAGTTGACAAAAGTTTAATATTCTTAAAGCTTACGTCCTCCTCTATAATTTTTACATACATCATTTTGTAATCGAAACGCAAGTTTCAAAGCTACAGATTTAATACCAATTTCTTCCAGGCGCAACCACTGTGCGCTTCCCACACTTTAAATATCTCTACTCCTTTATTGCGCCCAGGTTCCTTATTGTATGCATGAGGTATTTGTGTATGTGTAGTGGTATTGAAAATTATTTTTTAATGCAACATTGACTAAACCGAACACTTCGTTCAGTATTAAGCGTGTAAGTGGGTGAGTGTATGTGCGTGAGTATGAGGTTTTAGCTAAACATTGTTTTTGTGGGTAAATTTTTTTTTCGTACTCCTCCTGCACTCTTCGTCGTTTTTGTGTGTGCTTTAGCAGTGTTTCTTTTGTTTCGTTTGTGGGTGGCGTGATAAAAGTTTATATTTAATCCTTTTTATAGAAATATGTAGTTTCCAATATGCAAAATAATTTTTAAATGTGTTTTTTCTGCTAGTTTTCTTTTTCATATTTAAGTTTTCAAATTTTAGTTATTTTGTATGCATCTATAATTTATTTCACTTTTAAGTTGTATTTGATGCGTATGGTTTATTCTTAATTCTTTTAGATGGTGTATAGTAAAGATTTCTTTTGGCATCATTTTAATTTTTTTTATAAAGAATGAAGGTCGTTTTTTATTGAAAAGGAAGTAAAACTTAGGAAAGTTTTCTAAGCTTGAATGACATTGACGAATTTGTATGGTTTTTGTGGGGTCTTTGCGTTGGATAAACTTTTGAAAAACTGATGAAAGCTTGCTATTAAAATTAAAGTGATTAAAAGCATCGCTTACAAAAGGCAACAATACAAATTAATTTAAAAAAAAAACTAACAAAATATCATGTCAAAGTTTTTTGGCGCCACGAATGCCATTTTAGCCGTTTCTAGTTATTTAAAAAAATATCTTCATTATATTCGATGTATGCTTTAGCATGAACTATTGAAATTGCCAAGATATTAAAAGTTTTATTTTATTGAATTCTAGCTAATTCTTAATTGTATTTTTTTTTCTTTAAAATTGTAAAAATTTGTTTATTACAACGTGCCAGAAAACACAGTGGGAAAAATATTTTGGAAATAAATCAGCCATTTCTAAACGGATGATTCGATTAGTATAAAATTTGACAGGGATAAATTTCCTATAGCACACAGGAGTAGAGATGTGAAGTTTCAAAGTAAGGCACTTCACTTCGGGCATATAAAGATTCCATTTTTGAGATTTCTAATTTCCAGCAACATTTATATTAGTAAAATTGAGTGTTTTTTATTTTTTATTTAACTTCGAAATGAGATATTTTGCCGCGGTAAAAGTATCCTAAGTTTGAACTAGGACTCTAAAGTACCTCCATACTGAATTTCATGAAAATCCGTTGAGTGGTTTTTGCGTGATGCGTGTTCTGACAGACAGACGGACAGATAGACAGACAAAAATTCCAAAAGTTTGTGTTTTGAGTTCCACATCGATTACTGTTTAGACCCCATAAAAATTTTCCAAATATATTTCATGTGCAGACACGCCCCTTTTACAGCTTTTTAAATGTATGTATGTATACACGTATATATGTATATATTATGTGTATATATGTGTATACGTCTAAAGAAACTAGGCTAATGATAATTTTTCTGCACAAAAGTAATGTATCGATAACTTTTCTGCACAAAAGTTATCGAATAAATTTTTCGATATCTTGCTGTGTTATGTTGTTGATACCTTTTTTATAAAGCAGTAAAGTTATCGATAATTTTCCTATATAAAAGAAATTTTTCGCAATAACTTTACAAATTTTCAATGGAAAATTAAATCTATCGATAACTTATCTTTACAACGACATACTATTTATAATTTTTCTATAGAAAATTAAGTTACCGATAACAGTACAGTTATTTATAGCTCTTCTGTAGAAAAATTAATTTATTGACATTGCTCTTCTTAACTTTATTGAAGAAAATCAAGCTTATCGAAAATAAAGCTATCGATAAATCTTTTATATATAAAAGTTACGTTATCGATAACGTTTTTACGTAATATATAGCAAAGCTATGAATAAACTTACTATACAAAGCTATGGTTATCGATAACTTGTTTCTAATTGTTATGTTATTGAGAACTTTTCTATAAAGCAGTAAAGTTATCGATAACTTGCCATATAAAAGAAAACTTCTCGATAACTTTGGTATAGCAAAGTGATCGATACCTTTTTTCCATATGTTCCATAGAAAATGTACGCCTTAAAATACTTTTCTATAGAAAAACAAAGTTATCGATAATATGCTATTGATATTTTTTTAAAGCATTTTGTATAACTTTTCTATGGAAAAGTAAAAGTATCCATAGCTTATCCTAAAAAAAAGTCATGCTATTTATAATTTTTCTATAGGAAATAAATTTACCGATAACAATAAAGTAAAGTTATTGACACTTTTTATTCACAAAAATAAAGCTATTGATATTGGTCTTCTTAACTTGCCTATAGAAAAGTAAGCTTATCGATAGCTATTAAGTGGAAAAGTAATGGTAGCGATAACTTTTCTATACAAAAGTTAAGTTATCGATAAAATTTTTCAGAAAATCTACTAAATGTATGGATATATTTTCTATAGAAAACTATAGCTATTGATCACTTTTCTTTAAAATAGTTAACTTACTGATAACTTTTCTATAGATCACTAATACCATCGATTACTTTCTTATATAAAAGTAAAGTGCTCTACTACTTTTGTATAGAAAACTGTGGTTATCGAAAACTTTTCTATACAAAAGCTAAGTCATCGTTAATATTTTTGTAAAAAGAAAATTTATTTGATAGATGTTTTATAGAAAAGTTTCGGTATCGATAACTTTTCTTTAGAAATTTAAAGTTATCGGTGGTATGTAATTGATCATTTCTTTTTTAAAGTAATTATTGTAAATTATCTTTGAAATCTAATATATCGAATTTTTTTTAAATCATGCTGTTTATAATATTTCTATAGAAGATAATGTTACCGATAACAGTAAAATAAAGCTATTGAGATATTTTCCATAGAAAAATTACGTTAGTGACAAAGTATTATTTTCAACTTTTCTATGGAAATGCAATGTTATCGACTATATGGAAAATTAAAGTTGGCGATAACTTTTTACAGAGCATCTAGTAAAATTATCGATAACTTCTATTTAGAAAACTAAAGCTGTCGATGGCTTTTCTATTGAAAATAATGTTATCGATAGCTTTTCATTAGGAAAATAAAGTCCACTTTTCCACCTATCCTCTCCATAGTTTACCTTTCCTGAAAAAGGTAACAAAGTATGTAGTAGGCATTAATTGCCTGAGTTCTAATAAAGCTATCGAAAACTTTTTGTATAGAAAAGTAAATTTTTCGAAAATTTTTCTATTGAAAGGTAAAGTTATCGAGAGCTTTTTTACAAAAAAGTAAATATCTATATTGATTGATCTTTTATAGAATGTTATCGACAACTATTATATAGAAATTTTAGCTATTAATAGCTCTTTTGTGAAAAAGTTTAGTTATCGATAAATTTTTTGTAAGAATATAAAGTTATCGATAACTTTTAGTAAAAAAGTATTGTTATCGATTAATTTTCTATAGCAAAATAATGTAATTGAAAAATGTCAATAGAAATATAGTGCTATTGATAGATTTCCAACAGAAAAATTTTGTTATCGATAACTTTTTGTAAAATAATGTTATCGATAAATTTTTTATAGAAAAGTAAAGTTATCGACAATAATACAATAAAAAGGTAGCAACGTCAATGTACTAAAGCTTTCAAAATAAAAAATCGATTTATCGGAAAAAGGAAATCATTTAAGGAAGAGATTAGCGCAGTAATTATGTAAGAATTGACCCAAAAATTTCTCTAATATGGAAAGGTTTGGTAAAAAGCTATACAGCGAACATGTCAAGCCAATTCTTCAAATCGTTTGTCGTAAGCGGTTACTGTACTAAGGTGCTGTAGTTTTCTTCAAATTCTATTTAATATAGAAATATAATATACCTTTTCCACCCAAGATATTTTAAGAGCGCTTTCTTTCTAACATCTTAGTTAATTAAGAATTATGACAACCAGCAGTTACCAATTATTATGTTTAATTGTATTTGTGCTCTTAAAAACAACATTAAAACTATATAAAAAGGAAAAGAAAATGGAAATGGTGGGGAAATGAAGAAAACTACCTAATTGTAATGTTGCTAATTATGCTAAGCATATAATGATTATTATACTGAGGGCGTGTTAAAATAATATTTCTTGGAATTTTGTGCAAAATAAATAATTTATAATTATAGAGTAGAGGAATAAAATAAATAACAAGCGTTATATGGGCAAATAGCCAAACAATATAGTGGCTAATATTTATTTCAAAAGAAAGTTTTTCTCTTTTTATTTCCTCTAATTTTGCTTAAATTCTTAAATTTTTTGATGTATTTATTTAAAGGACTTTAATCTATTTTAGCATCAAAATATGTTTGTGTCATATGAATATTATTACCATCATTATAGGTTTTTTTTGTATAGCCTATAGTGTGTTTTCACACTTCCTCTCCCCTGCAGTTTTTCTTTTGAAAATTGTTATTGAAAAAAGATACATAAAATTGAAATTTATTCAACCATATTGAAATAACACAAACCATGTAAATCATTAACATGATACTGCAACAATAATAATTACTGACATTTTTAATGCCACATACAGTATGTAAAATGAAATTGAAAAAAAAGAACTGGAAAAACAATACAAGACATGTAACAAATAGACAGGGGGTTACACAGAAGAACACATTCATAAACACATATGAATGCATTTGGATGGGATTTTTATTTAATTTTTTAAACTAAATATACGAATATTTGCTACAAATTTATTGTTAATATATTGAACTTGGTATTTTTAAAGGATGGGAATACTTTAACTCTCACTAAAATGAGTCTCAGACGGTAATTTTCAAAATGCCAATACATGTATATATATTTTTGGTCCCCGGATATTATTCATATAAATTTTCTTGAGATTTTCCCATAAATTTTATAAAAATAAATTTTGAAACGGCCTCTGGGTGGCTTTCTCCCTATATTTTTACTCACACCTGTATACATGTACATATGTGTATAATTACAAGTTTATACGTATGATTTTATGTTTGTATGTTCGTTGATGACAAAGACTATTTATTGTGTCCTTTAATGATACATATGTATATAAATCAATAAAACAGCATTTTGCAATTTTATTATGTTGAACTATTAAAAAACGACATATGCAAATACCTTCGTACATAAATATTTGCAGTATACATATAACAAAAGGCCATAAAAGCAATCTGACGCACACTCTTACATCCATATACAATATCTTTTATACTCTAAATAAACCATATTTTTTATACCTGCTTAAACATGTGTAACAACATTCATTTTATATGAATATTCTACAACATGGAATGTTAAATACCTTTATATCTATTTAAGTGTATATTTGTTGTGTATGTATGTATATATATGTATGGATGTGTGAGTATGAATGTCTGAGCATATAAATCTCTATTTTAAGTGTCAGTATAGAGCACACTTACAAATCTTATACGTTTGCATAAGTATGTGTTATATAAATATTATTTTTATACAAATTTTTAACTGTTTGCTTAGCTGGGCTTGTAAATGAGAGAACAGAGTGCAGCAAGAGTAGTCCGTTAATGTAAAAAGAGTGTATATTTGTTTTAACCTTACCCCTGTTATAGCTATTTTTATGATTATAGAGTTTTATTTATTGTAATATTGATAGTTATTGTTGTTGTGGATGACTGTTTTTTCATAAAAATTAAAGTCGGTTGTATTTTATTGGAAACTTGAAACCTCAAATTTATAGGCGAGTGAAGGTATTAGGAGCTTTAAATACACTGTACAACAAAATCAAATTTTATTTCTAACGACTGATTCTAACAGCGGACTCAAAAAAAAATAAATGTGTGTATCTGCATTTTGAAAGTTTACAGCTGGGATTCAATTTAGGGGGAATTAAAGCACCCATCCTTTTCCACATAGCAATAGTAACTCGGCATAGGAAATCTTGTCAGATTTACCTTAAGGTACAAGATGTGTTCAGCTGTTTTGTGAAAAATATTTTTGTGGAATATTTTAACCCTCTAACTCTTCGTTGTATAAGCTTTTCGGTCCGATTCTTAAAAAAGCGCACAAGCCCGCCTCTTTTGTGAGAAAGGGACAAAAAGAGCGATATTTTTTAGAGTAAGAGATATAAAATATTTCACAAAAAATAGTCCTCGTGGTATTTTACATAAAAATGCTGAACATATTTTATACCTTAAACATAAGGCTGACAAGATTTCCTATGCCGAGCAACTATAACTACTTATGGGCTAGTGGCGGTACATAAACACCCCCTAAAACGAATCCCAGATGTAAATTTTCAAAAGGACGATACACGTAAATATATATTTTTTGGTACCCTCTACTAGAATCAGTCGTTAAAATCTTGTAATTTTGAAAAAAAAACTCATTATGTTGTACAGTGATATCTTTTGTATTTGTTTTTGTATTTTTTATTTGTATTTATTATTTCAAAAAAAGTGCATGCTTTCTGCTTTTTAGTGAGAAATGTAATTGTTTCTATGAAGAATTGTTGTTACAAAATTTTTAATAACTTTCCAAATTGTAAGAAGAAAATTTATGTTATGGTTTTCTGAGCAAATTAAAAATATAAATGAAGAATGTACACAATGCAAAATTTTATTACAAAGAAAATTGTTTAATTAAGTAAAATATTCTATGAAAAAAGTTTACTTTTTGCAATACCGATAAAAGTTAAAAAATATTTACATAACTAGAGTGTTGGTTTCATGGAATTCAGCTGCAATCTGTTTACAATAACTACAACTTTTTACCTAAAACTAGACTTTAGTAATTTACAACAACTGGCTGCTTGAACCTCCCTTCTTGCTTTCGACTTAATGCTCAAGTAATCAGTGACCACAAAATGTTTATTAAACTGCATTGCAAAAACTTTATTCAGTTTAATTTTGAAAAGTTTATTGTATTCTTAGCATACACACACACACACACACAAACAGACACACATACACACACACAAGAATTGCACATGACCCGGTTGGCCATGTCTTTCTGACATCTTGCAAGACCGATGCATGACAAAGTTAAAGCGTCAATGATCTGTTGTTGACAGCTCAAACAGATCAGTGAGGACATTTTCAAACAAATAGCCGCTAAGTTCATACATGACAGCAACAGCGACACTGTCACCCATCTTTTCATTAATGACCCTGTGCATGACATCCTCAGAAATGTCACCATTGGAGAAGGATTGTGTCAAAATGGTTCAAACTGGTGACAGACTGAGCGACAATGTCCACAATGAGTTCATTTGGCTAGTTGGCATGACCAGTTAAGTAGTTTTTCTGTATCCATTCTTTGAGTTCGGTTTCTTTTAGATTGTATTAAAAGAAACTATAATCGACAAATATTGTGCATGACAAATGTCGAAATTTTCTTAAGTAGTCGTTGATGAAAATGTCCTCTACGACGTGTTGGACAACCGGGTAGGAAAATAAGTCTATGAAATCTCAAATAATACTTATTAAACATGCAAGTAATCTGCTGTAGTTTAATGCCAGCTACAGGCATCATCTATAGGTTCGTTGGTTGCCATAAAACCTCATATGGCCACATGTTTTTTTTTCATTTTAATTTCTTTTTATTGTTGATCATGTATTCAATATGAATACAAACTCATACAAAATATTACAACAAGTACAATAAATACATTTTACAACGAACGATAAACCAAAACCGCATAATCTTCTTAACTTGAGGTTAAAGCACGCACACAATTTACTGGAAAATGCGGAGCAGAGGGAAAATAGAGAAAGAGTTATAAAGAAACCTGATTATGTTTTTTAGGGATACAAATTAATGCATGTCGTTTTGGGTATCGGGTACGTTTCTAAACAATATTTGGTACTTTCTATAGGGATAAAATCCTATATACACTGGAGAACTTTGAAACTTAGGAAAATTAATATTTTGTCGAGAAAAAAGTTACTTTTTAACAGACTTCAAAAAAATAGGAGGTTATATGTTCCTCATGTATGTATTTTTTTCTATGTTCACCGATTTCTCCGTCATTTGCGAAGCGACTTAAATTTTTTTTTATATGAAATGATACACTCGACGGATGGTCGCATACAATTTTCATGAGTATGCGATAGCAGCGGGGGAGGAATATCGCATATGTGGTATATTATATCAGTGAAAGTCTACAAACTTAGTGTGAAGGGAGAGATACCTCGCATACAAAGCAATCAATAATTATCGCATATTTGGAATAACATAGCATTGAGACTCTACAAACTTGGTGTGGATTGCTTTATAGTCAATGCGCCTTATCCAACAGAAAATATGTGGTTTTGATGCAGGGGAAGGTCTGCCTTCCATAAAAACTGATTAATAATTATCTCATATATGGAATACTATATCAGTGAGAGTCTACAATCTTAGTGCGAGTTGCTTAGTGCACGTAAATCGACAGAAAGCTGGTAGTGTTGGAGCGGAGGGAGGGGTACCTCACATACAAAGTAATATATAAAAAAGCAAAAAATAAAAACTTTAAAAAAGAAAATTACACCATCTTTAAAATACATAAACTAAAAAATTACAAATAACTCAAATGTTATTATATGCATTAACTACTTAACTGTTTCCAGTCGGTGCCAAGAGGTCAGAAAACTAGTTTATTGGTTGGTTGATACGTAATATCATTTTTCTTTAGAAAATTATCGATAACATTAACGATACACGAAACGAAATTATCAATACAGTAAAAAATATAAAATTAAATTATATATAATATAAAAGTATTCCTAATTTTTATTATAAATGACTTTTCGTAGGCAAATTATATTGTCAAAAGCTTTTCACTAAAAAATTCACTCATTGGTAGCTTTTCTTTAGAAACATTTAATTACCAATCCATTTCTTATAAATTTTGGCAAATTAAGTTATCGATCTTAAGAAAATTTTAGTTATCGATTGCAATTCTAAGGAAAAGTGAAACTAACGATATTTTTTTCATTGGAAAATCAAATTGTCGATAACTTTTTTTTGGGAAAAGTTATATTATTGATAACTTTTTTTACAATATTTAAGTTATTTTTTCAGCAAAGTTAACTTATCTATAAGGCTGCTTTAAAAACATTAGTTATCGATAGGGCTGATAACTTTTCTAAAGAAAAGTAAAATTATCGATACCTTTTCTAACAATATATAAAAATATCGATATTAGTTTTAATAGCTTTTCCATAGAAAAACAAAATTATCGATAACTTTTCACTAGCAGAGCTAAATTATCGATAACTGTATCATAGAAAAGTGATTACCGGTAAATATGCTATAGAAAAAGTGAAATTACCCATAGATTGCTTTAGAAAAGTTAAGTTATCGATAACTTCTGTTAAGAAAAATTGATCTTTCGATATTGTTTTAAATAAAATAAATTTATCGATAACCTTTTGAAGTTAAATTATTCATAGATTTCTTTAGAAAAGTTAAGTTATCGACAAATTTTCTTTAGAAAAGTAAATTATCAATAACTGTTCTAAAGAAAATTTAAATTATCGATAACTTTTTGAATTTCAATTAACCATAGATTTTTTGGGAAAAGTTAAGTTATCGATAAATGTTCTTTAGAAAAGTAAACTACCGATAACTGTTCTAAAGAAAGTTAAAATTATCGATAGCTTTTTTAAGGAAACGTTGAAGTATCAATAGTTTTTGTTTAACAAAATAAGATTATCGATAGCTGGTTCAAAGAAACTTTTATTTATCATTACCTTTTCTAAAATAAAATTATCGATAACTTTTCTCGGGAAAATTGAAAGCATCGGCATTTTATTTATATAAAGGAAGGTGGTGGGAAGTAGTAAATGTCGCAAGGTTATGTTGCGGGGGATATCTCGGGCAATGAGTGAGCAAAGTCCTGATGCATAAAGTACTCAAAAAACACTATCCCTATTCCCTAGGTTGAGCTCTTATGGTATCGGTAGAATGTAGTGTTGTTTTCAAAAGACCAAAGTAATTCCCCAAAGGGCCATAAGTTCTTTTTGCAAAGAAATATAAAGGCACTTTTTGTAAACAAGTACTTTTTCTCTTTAAAAAAATTTACTTTTTGGATTTTCAAAGTACACACAACCTTGGCTTTCGTTTAGTTATTTATCTGCATAAAAATCTGACTAAGAAAATAATTTCTTTAAGGTTTTTGTGGCCATTTCTTGTATTGAAGTCATAAAGTAATTTGCGGTCGAAGCAGCAAAACTTTGTCACAATTTTTAAAATATTTTTTTGTTGGTACATCCTGCCACAGACTTGAAAGTATTTTTGCAATAATAAAATCTACTTTAGAATGATTATCTTTTTTTGTACTGAATGCTGTTAAAGGATTTAAAAATTTAAATCTTTAGCTGGTTGGTTGGTTGCTGCTTGGAGTATTCACAATTTGATTGTGTAAAGAAAGTTTGATAGTCACACGTATTTTATTTTATATATTTATTTTTTTTTTGTTCTTACCTTTTTACAATAATCCAACAAATCAAGTTTATCACGCAGACAAGTTGCACCCGTTGATTTCTTATTCAAATCTGTAACCCAACGTCCCTCTTCGGAGAGATATTGAGGTTGATAAACTTGTCCGGCTTCACATAATACTGCAATTTGTGGCTCCCAGCGTGGCGAGGCAGCCTGTAAAGTAAAAAGTGGAAAAAAGAAATAAATGTTACAATGTGAATATTTATTTACTTTACAAAGGTTTTGGCACGTTCTTCTTGCTATCTTTCTTTCTTTAGTTCTTTACTTAATGTGTAATTTTGTGTGTAAAAAAGGGGGAAAGAAAATGCTGTTGGTTTATGATAATATTTTATTTAACATATAAAAGTACTTTTATAATAATTATAGTTTAACTTTATGCAGGTCTTTAAGTCAGATGATTTTCATGGGAAACTTTAGAAAATAATTTGGTATGTGTTAAGTCCCTGTGTTTGTAAATGCATCACAATTTTATGTTGATAATTATGTTATTTTACTATGTGTTTATTGCTTTTTTGCGCATTTTAATTTGCTTTTGGGATCATCTGTTTCGTTTTAACGAGATGCTTAATGTACCTGCAATACTGGGCGTATGATTAATATTAATTATGATCAACTTTACACCCTGGACTAGTTTTATCCTTCTTATGTTTACAATCTTTATTATTATAAAGATTTTTTAATATTATTTTGCTGTATTAAAAATAAATGCTAAGAAGACATTAGAGACCTTTTGGTTTTGTGGCCTTTTTCCAAATGGCCGGGCTTAAGAATGCATTTTGCCAGAGAAAGTCTTTTATTAATATAAAAGTTGTTCTTCTCTTTTTTATTGACCATAACAATTATCTTTTGTAAGATTAAAATCTTTATGATTTCTGCTTGTATGCATTTCAGCAATTATATAAAAGAACAGATATTATCCAGGCAAATATCTGCAATAAGCCTTGTAATAATAATTAAATTTAAAAGCGGATTAAAATGGCTAAAGAAACTTGTGTACTCGCTAGGCTATTATAAATCGTTAAAAAAGTAATCACCGATAATGATTGAAACGTATGTAATTTATTTTACTAATAAGAGCATTAAATGGAAAGCAACAGGCAGATTAATTTGCGTTTAAATTCTTGAAACTTCAAGCTAATGTGAAAAATATAATAAATTAAATATTATATTTCATGTTCATAAACTAGGCCATAATTAAAATTAAGTCTAACATGCATGTAATAAACTTTAAACACTGTTGTTTATTATACACATATTTATATTTTGTAATTTTCACTCTTCAGAGATTTTATAAACATGGGCTGTAGTTTTGGCTTTTTGTTATATTTTTTTTCTATGTTTAAAACAAAACAGCATAATGAGTAGCTAAAGTATAAAAAATAAGTATAAAGGCAGGCAGAAATAAAAATCATTTATACAATTCCAGAGAGAATGTCTCAAAGTTTTCCGTAAATACTTTGAATGTTTTGTGAATAAAATTGGCAGTTTCGTTTCTTATTCCCACAAAATAGAGAAAGTTAAAAATTAGAAGTTTTGGTTTTTTTTGTTATAAAAATAGGTCTACAAGTTTTTTGTCATTCGTGACTTTTATTTTTCATATTAAATATTATTATCAAATAAACCAATAAAATGACTGGTCGTGTAAGGCTGGTCATATAAATTAAAACTCAATGAGTAATAATTGCAATGCAAAAATGCTATTAAAAACAAGTGTTTATGAAAACATTTGTAGCATGAGCTTTATCAATTTGCTAAGAATTTGTCATTCGTTACTTGAATATTTATTCCAAGAACTCAGAAGAGTGTTGAATAAAAGCAAAATTTTTTTTAAAAACAAATTGTTGTGTCTTAATGGTAATATTTTCAGTCGTAAATAATTCTATTATATTCGACCGAAGGAAAAGGAACATGTAAAAAAATTGTAATTCGTGACTTGTGCAATGACAAGCTTATGTAAAAATCAGTAGAAAAGATCCAGATTTTCACCACTTCCATATGACAAGTTCAGGATTTTATTGACTTCCAGGGAAGCTCTTTTTTTTACTGGGAGCTTATATATTTGTGCAACATGGTGTATGATGTATATTAATTTCTGTATTTTCTTAAAAATAGGGCTTTATTTTGCTGAACCTAATTTTAGCCGTTGTGCCACTCAACTAATTACGATCTGCAAGATTTTAGTTTCCCTTATTAAAATTTGCACTGATGTTTCTTTTTCATAAATTTATAGAAAAATTATGCTAAAATCTGAAAGTGGGGAAAAATAGCATGTCTGACTAAAAGAACGAGTGTACATATGCAGGCTGGTTGGGCAGGTTGGGCAGGTTGGCCCTACAAATAGCTGTTGTTGTTGCCATTGTCGTTGAAAAGCTTTAGTAGAGTTATTGTGCAAGAAAAAACAAAAGAATAAAGAAAAAGAAAACACAAAATAATATGACTGGCAGTAAAATAAAATGTTAAATATTGTTCGTTGTTTTTCCATATGTATGTATGTATGTATGTATGTATGTATGTATGTATGTATGTATGTATGTATGTATGTATGTATGTATGTATGTATGTATGTATGTATGTATGTATGTATGTATGTATGTATGTATGTATGTATGTATGTATGTATGTATGTATGTATGTATGTATGTATGTATATACGTATGTGTATAAGTGTTAATGTTAGTGAAAGTACATAAGGGTATACAAGTACTATATAAAAACACATACAAATAAACAAAAAAGTATTTTGTACGCTTTTATTATTAAAATCTCGATAAATATGTGAACATTCTTTGTATGCAAGTGTATGTGTGTATGTAATAAATTTTAACTAAAGATATGACGCTGTAAGCAAAAAATATGTATATTAACACACATACAAAAACACACACGCACACACACACACACATAATAGTTAATGTATTCCTGTAAGTATGTTAAGAATATAATCTTTGTATAAAAAACTGCTGTAATAACCGTAAAGGAAATGTCGATAGAAAACTGTACTGATTTTGTCCCCAGTACTATTGACTAATTGTACCCCAGGCAATGTTCTGTGCTATAGACATTTAGCATGTGCTTGTGTAATTGAGATTCCACTAGTAACATCTATTGACTTACTATAGACTAGGTGGTTCTTATGGGACCACATTGAGACATTTCCAGCAGAGATTCACTAGTGCATTTTAATGATTCTAGTCAACATGAAATTTTTTACTAAATAAGACAATTAGATTAGATTTTTATGAAAATTTCTAGAGTTGCGTGCAGCCGAATTTATTTTCAAAACAACAAAATGAGAGAATAAAAAATCGTTTTGTAGCTGTCAAAAACTTGTCTTCTCATTAAAAGCAAAATAAAAAGTTTAGACGATTCACCAAATTTGTCGACAAAACTGGGGACTTGGAGACACTTGGCCCCTGGATTCCTTCAGGGAAGTAAGTGTGTGTGTATGTGTGAGTATAATAAATTCCATATATGAAGCATATGTATTAAATTACAGCAATAATCAAAGAAACAAAACCATTATTTTATATTATTTATAGTATTTTAAAAGATATACACTTTTTTTCAACAGACTTTTATGAGGATATTTAATGACAATCAGGGTAATAATTATTGTTGTTTATTTATCTGGGAAATATTTCATATATTTTTGCATTTGTTTTTCTGAAAGAACAAATAATAAAATAGCAAGAAAAAAAAACTAACAAAATAGGCCGGCACAATTAGGGAAACAAAAAATTTTTTTGTCATTTATGTTTTTCTGTTGAATTTTTTTTTTGTATTCTAAAAAAACAGGCAAATTATAGTCAGAAAAAGAAAATTAAAATGAAAATTGATAAAATATAGCAATGTGCAGTATATGCGAATGAGAGCAAGTTATTAAGGCATTTTTCACCCTCCTCCCACCGACCATTTTTCTTGGCAGATTTCAATAAAAACAGAACATTAATAAATTACATATTTTTTACACTAAAACGAGCAATAATAACTTTTATATATTACTTCATCCTAAATGTATGCCACATTTTTATTTACTTCGACAACATATTCTAGATTTTCTGCCTGTTTATCGATGTCGAAGGAATTCTTTCTTTCCTAAAATTACATTTGAAACAAAAACCAAAATTTAAAAATGTTAAGAAACAAGCCATACGTACATTATTAAAATCAATCTACAACTTTTGATTTTATATACAATTAAGTGATTTTCATACAACAGTAACATTTTAATTTGTTTTATATGGAAATCGCAATTTTTGTCAATTGAATATGGGCATTTGCATAGAAAAGTTCACTTTTTGTCACGTGCGACACCAAGCAACTACGGCTATTTTTTTTCAAAGGAAACTCAAGTTGTTATACTTCTTTATATAATTGTGTAGGCCGTTAGAAGCTCTACTTTAAGTAAAAGTTTAAGAAAAGTCGAGCCACATAGTTCTGAAATACAAGCTTAGTTGGCTCGTGTCGCACGTGACAAAAAAGTGGAATTTTCTGTGCAAATGCTCATATTCAGTTTATATAAGCAAGGGAGGCACTTCAGACTTGTTTTGTGTGAGCAAAGTAGTTTAAACATACTGTGTATGTGGGCGTGATACTGCCTACTTTTCTTATTAAAATATTGTATTCTGGCATTATGAACTAAAGCAACAATCAGGGTAACAATTCAACGTTAATTTGGTGATGGTAAATTTGAATTTGGCACATAATATTTTTGTCATTCGGCACATCACTGTAGGACGATATGATTTCTATATTATTTCAAATCGTTTTTATGGCTTAGAACTCCTTTAAAACAAAGCTAAAGAATTAATAAATAAAATAAGATGATTTAAAGGGTATATTACTTCCCTTTACCTTTCCCTTTCTTTTTGATTATATTCTGCATACAGTTTTTGTTTAGTTTTTATTGAGTTTCAAACATTTTATACGACTCATCATTTTATATTTATTTATTTGATAATAATCTTTAATAATAAAAAGAAAAGTCACGAATGACAAACAATTTTTTATAATAAAAAACAAAGGTTTTTCTTTTCAATTTGTTCTTTTTTTGGGTATGTGAAACGAAACTGATATGGGCACACTGCCATATTGGTTTAATATATTTTTTTTTTTGCTAATCCGAAGTGATCCGTAGTGACCCTGGCTCTCGAGACTAACCGTTATATAGAAAATTAAGGAAGCTGTGCCACATAATTTGCTATAACTCTAGAACTAGCAGTTTTCAATAAACACTTCAATTTCACATGTTTTAATAACTTATTTCTGCACTGGTCATTACTCATAGATGTTTAATCAATTTATACGACTCGCCATTTTATTGAGTAATTTGATAATATTGCTCAATTAAAAAAAAAATCACGAATGACAAAGAACTTGTAGACACGCTTTAAAAAAATCATAGCCTATGTTTTTGAGTTTGCCTATTTTGTGGGAACAAGAAACGAAAATGATACGTGCACTTTGTCTAGACTTTCTTCAGTGGTGAGCTCAGAATTTCTCTAATGCAAAAGCTCAAAAACTGCTACTAAATCAATGACGCAATTTTATGATCAAACATTTTATTTTAAAAAAAATCATTTGTTGTGGGCTATGCATGGCTATATGCCTGCATTTCATTGCTGCAGGCATATCTCAAACATTTATAAAAAAATCAAATCTAAAATCTTTCAAAATTTAATACAATTTTCTTCAATTTTTCTTCAATAAAAAAAATTTAACAAACTTCCAGCTCTTTTATATAATTTTTGCCCTGAATATTTACATTCCCAATATTATTTTTTCATTCAAAACAAGCGAGTTGCATAATGAAAAACTTGTTGCCATAGTTATTACTTCGGTTTTGTTTCTATTTCGCTGAAAAGTATGCTTTAATTTTTGATTTTTTTTTTCTTTTTGCAATGGAAAAAACTTTATCAACTGCTCATTAACTTGATTGATTCTTACGCAAAAAATGAAAAAGCATGTTTCATTCACTTCATTTTCAATTTGCCTTAAAACATACATTTTGTTTTGCAACTGTTGTAATAAGTTTCTAGAAACCTTAAAAAATGCTTGAACATTTTTGTTCTAAATTTAAACTAATTGATAAAACTAACAAGAAATTTGAGCAACAAATTTATTTCTTTAAAATTGTTAATATAATTTGATGAAAACTGTAATTAAATCTTTTTTAATATTAAAGGACTTTAGTGCTGTTCGAGTAACTGCTTTTAGTGCTAAAAGTTATATGTCCCCTTATAATATACATAATATAAAAATTTACTTATTACTTTTAATTTAATTTTGAAAAAATGTTCCAACGCCCTAAACTATACTTTGTTAGTGATATTTTAGTTTAGCTAACATAAATAGCCTACTTTAGGGCTTTTGTTTTATTGTAAAACTTTCCTCTTTAACATTTCGCCACCTTAAAATAGGCTTTGCGATATTTTTTTGCTGTTAACCTTATTTCTATGATTTTTTAAAGCATATATAAAGGGTTTAGTGGTAAAGACAGTTAACACAACAACAACAACAAAATGTGTTGTTTATACTTTTTCACCCTGAATGTAAACAAATACAACAATGCAAAACAAAAGCAACAACATTTTAAAAAAGGTGCAGAAAGAAAGAAAGAAAAAATGGTTCTGCTGTAAATGGCATTTTTAGTTGACACTCTTGACGTTGTGTGAAATTAAATAAAAATTCATGCGATGAATAGTATTTGTATAGTTGCTGTTGTTTTTCGTTTACAAAATTGCAATTTGTAGAATATTTTTTTGTTCTTGTTGTGTTTTTTGTTTTGATGCCAGGGAAAATATTTTCCACCAGAATGGAGTAGAGTTTTTCCGTTGTTTGTAATTTAATTGTGAATATTTCTGTTGCTGCGGCTGCTCCTGCTGTTGAAATTTCTATTTAATCATATAAAAATTAAGCTAAGTTACACTTTGTGTTCTGTCATAATTTCTTGGCTGGTGGGGGTACTTTGGAAATTTTTTTTTAGTTTTTAGAAAATGTTATGCATTGTAGATTCAAGTTATAAATTACTCCCATTTTTTCAGCATTAAATTTGATGGGACCTGCTGCCGTGTCATCTTTGTTTTCTAATTTCTTTTTAAAACTTTGACTGGTTTTTTTTTGTGGGAAACTAGCATATCGTTATATGAACTATAAAAGGGATTTTAACAAACAAATATTAAAGATAAGAAATTTAGCAAACTATTTTTCATCATTTCTTTAGGGGAGGTTAGGAAATCTCAGTCTTATCAAGCTCAATTTTTGTAAATTATATTGAGCTCTAAAATTAATTGTGTACATATACTCGACATTAATATTTTCAATATATCCCAGAAACTATGCTACAGAATTTTATAACTTCCTTACCCCTGAAAGTGTGCATTTCAAATGGTTTGTAAGTGATGGAAGATATATGAAAAAAGTAATGGAAAAGATAAAGGGAAATACTCTTAAAACAACGAATTTTGCTCATTAATTCTTTGACTTTGAATTAAAAGAGCTCTAAGAAATGTTATTCAAACAATTCAGTTGACTATAGATTTTATTTCTTTAAAGAGCAAATTGTGTATCATTGCTAATAATTTGGTTCATTAATAATTCAATTATAGTAGACCATTTGCTAAAAATTTGATTGTGAAGAAATAGAAACATGTAAAAAAATTGTAATTCGTGACTTATCTACTAGAAAAGATATTCTTGTGCTAGTTTCTAATATCTGAATTGGGTATGCAGAGTATAAGCAAAAGGCAAGGGTAAGGTAAAGGGTATCACCCTTAAAAAGATATTATTTTGTAATAAATTCTTTAGCTTTAATTTAAAGGAGTTCTAAGCAACTAAAACCAGGTGAAATAATGTAGAAGTAATATCGTCCTAAAGTGAGGTAACGAATAATAAAAATATTATATAGACTGTAGGAAGTCCTCTAAAATATGGTTAAGTTTTATGAAATTATATTAATTGTGTCTTAACACAAAATAAAGTTTGCATTAAGGGTCTAAAAATATGCTTAACTTTACTGAAATTTATTTTCATCAACGGAATATATAGTTTATATAAAGTTCCTAAAAGTATGCTTAAATTTTCATTAAACTAAGCTTCAATAGAATCACCCTTAGCGGGAATGGAAGTTCACGTGAAATGTGTCCTCTTTCCCCAAAATTGTGATCGCCAATTTTGTGTTGTTGTTGCATTAGTGTAGTATTTTGCTAGTTTTTCTACCATGTTTTGTTCATGGGAAATATTTCACGCGAACAAAATGTTCGCCTATTATTCCCGATAAGGATGAACATATACATTCATATCACAGAATACCATTCCGATCGAAAGTGGTGCTTTCAATTCCGTAAGTTGCTTATTCATTTTTATATTTCAAAATGAAATTGGCAAAAAATTCTCTACTAACTTCGTTTGCAATAAATATTGAAAAGTGTACATACTTTTAGGAGCGTTAAATAAATATTTGGTTGCAACCTTTCCATGCTAATAAAATGTTGTTTACTCAAGTTTATTTTCAAGTATGCTTCAATTTTCTTTAAGCTATTTGTCTATAGAATATATACTTTATGTGAAGTCCCAAAAAGTATGATATAATTTTCATGAAAATTTCTTGAATTCTTTCATAGCCAAATGTCTTTAAATATTTGTGCATTCTGTTAAAAAGAAATTTTATTAATAATAAAAATTCTACTGCCATTGGCTACTCTTCTTTTATTTATGGTCTTACAAATTTGTCTACATTTTAAACTCTATATTACTCACTTTTTATAACATTAAAGATAGATTTTTATAAAGAAAATATTTTACGAAAATAGTATAATTTCATTTGAAACCACAAGCAAAGAAGACAATACGCAATAAAAAGCAACAAAATAACACTTAAATTTTAATATTGGTTAGTACAAATAATATACTAACAGCCATAGAGACACAGACTCCCATATAAAAACTCATTTATCTTGAAAAAGCACTATTAAGTTATAAATGTGAATGAGTTTGTGTATCGAGTTAAATAAATAGAACGACATATTGGCGTCAGAGGTCCTTATCTTTTTTTTGCATAAAAATGCAACTTTACTATATAAATGTATATTTTTTTATTTATATTAAAATGTACGTGCTCATTTTTAAATTTGATCTTTGCAGACAGAAAGCCAAAACAAAAATTATTAGACAGTACAGGGTGAAAAATGACAAACACATACAAATATTTTAGAAATGTGAAAAACTACATAATTAAAAAAAAACCCTTGCTAAAATTTGTGCTCAACTTAAATTAATTACATAGAAACTGTTTGTACTTTACTTAGATATTTTTATTTATTTATATAACAAATCCTTTATTTGTGCCTCACTGTTAATATTCGTAGTCAGTCATGTCTTTATAAATTGGGTTTTAGCACAGGCACTCAGTTAAGCCTGCAACTATATAACAATCATCATTGTGCTATTATTATACGCACTCGTTAGATGAGACTCAGGCACATGCCAGTTTTATAAACAAACTTAAGAAAAAAACTGTGCCTTTAAAATTTGGATGCTTTACACTCTTAATTGCACAGCCCCTGGTGTAAAAAATAAAAAGCTTTAGAGATTTTCACCCCAACTATAACGTTAGGCGTATTAATTATATATGTACCTTCAATAATGCCCTTCATACATTTCTTCCAACTCAAAGCAGAGAAACTTTTTGTATTGTTATTGTTCTCATTTCTATGCAAAACAAATTAAAAATTTAATAAAACGCTTAGAACTTCGAATATATTGAATCGATTTTAATTAAACATGACGGTGCTCATCTGTATACAAATACCTTTAAGGTGGACTTTATTTTGTTTAAATCCCTTTAACTGTAGAAGCATAAAAAGGATCCAAAAACATAACCTGGATTAATAATTATTTTCACACCTTTAATGAAAAGTTCACTTTCAAAATATGTATTTAGCGATCAAACGAGTATTCAATGAGAAAATCATGGAATACAAATGGACATTTCCACAGGAAAGTTCACTTTTTCTCACGTGTGATACCAAGCCATTTAGGTTGTATGTATTTCGGAACCATTTAGTTTGATTTTTCCTAAACTTTTACTTAATGTAGAGCTACTTACGGCCTACACAAAGATATAAAGAAGTAACAAAACTCACATTTTCTTTGAAAAAAAAAAACAAGCATAGTTACTTGTTGTCGCACGTGACAAAAAGTGGACTTTGCCGTGGAAATGCCCATATGATAAAGAAACATACTCGAAAACCCTTCCAATGGGCTGAAAGGTTTAAGTATGGCTAACACTGGATGGTACTTACATTTTTTTTGTGTGTTAAATTTATCATATGTAATTGAGTTAAATGTTTATAACTTTCACAATATTGAACAGATTTTAATAAAACATAGATTGTGCTCATCTGTGTATAAATACCTTTAAACTATTATAGTTTTGTCTAAATCGGTTGTACTATGATAGCGTAAAAGAGATACAAATACATCGTCTTAAATACTAATTCTAGAAACATTTCTTATAGATGATAAATAAGTTCATAAAAATATCTAATATGGCAAAGTCGCAGAAAATGTCCAAAAGTAAATCCTTCTTCTAATTGAAGAATATTTAGCGATTGCCAAAATTAATTTACACGAGAATTCCAAGAAAAAAAAACGTAATAATTATGTGGATGAGATTTGAAGAAAAGTAAGGATTAAATGGAGACCATAAGGCCATATACTCAAAAAAATTTCGTTCATTGTTTTGTAAGTTAATAATTCTTGTCATGAAGTACGACAAGAAAATCCTTTGGTATAAAATTTCCTCGTTAGCATCTTTTTGGTAACAATTTAAATTTCACTCAATAGTTAGAAAAAGTTGATAAGTCTAAATTTTAAATGAACAGTTCTTCAAAAACACAAACAACTGCTCTCCCTCTCGCCCTCTGAACAATTTTATTGTCATACATTCATTTAGTTGTATAGAATACATCTAGATTTGTTTGCAACTCTATAAAGATGTGCATAACTACCCAGAGATTTAAGAATATTTCGATTGTATGAGTAACTAAACTAAGTATTTTATCACTTGTCTATTAAACTTTAATGCAAAATGTACACATAAATTATATAAAAGCATTTCAAGATTAATTAGAGGGATGACTATCTCCCTCTCTAACTCCCAGTGATTAGGTTGCTTAATTATTTTCGAAATTCTATGTTGTTCAATCGTGTATTTTAAAATCTATATCATTATTAAATATTATTTGCACATATGTATATTATGAGTATTTTCTGGTATTTACCCAAAGTTTTATTAATTTTACATGTTTTTATTTGTTGAGGAACAAAATACCTTAAGCAAATTGGCATATTTATACAAAATCTTTCAGTAAGTCTACTGTACAATTGCTACAATAAGTCTTTTGTTTTTGGTTTTTTAAGCAACTCATAAAGGCCACATTATATATTGAAGCTTTAACCCTTAACAGTCTTATTTTTTATTGAACTAAGAAAAATGTGTTGTATTTTTCTTCACCTAAGATGAATTCCAGATGTAAACTTTCAAAACGCCAAAACGCATATATTTAATTTTAGTACCCTCTACTAGAATCAGTCATTAGAACTTTCTCATTGATTTTGTTGTACTGTATAATTTTATTTTATTTTGTTGTACAGTATAATTTTATTTAATTTTTTTGCACAGTATAATTTAATTTAATTTTGTTGTACAGCGTAATTTGAGAGAATAGAATACGAGAATTCGTATTATTGAATATATAAAAGCTTTTGAATTAAATAAAAAGCTGTAGCTTTGCAATCACCATCTTTGAAGAAAATTAAAAAAATATTTACTTTTACTTATAGCCTACTTTAAGGCAAATAATTACACTGTGATACATTAAAATTATTCAGAAGTTCCCAAGGACCAATTCTGTTTCCTTGGAGCCTATAGTGAACGAAAATGCCTTTAGCTTTTCTAGGTCACTTCGTAAAGTGATTTTATAATGGTAAATGTAGTGAGAAAATGGTTTTCTTAGAGTTTGAGCTTTAAAAACTCACAACTTCTTTGTTCCGAAAAAGATTTCTACGAACTTTTTCATATTTGAAAGATATGATTCTATTTGTAAAATAAGTCGTAATTTTTGTCAATTAAGTTCATTTTCAGAAATGTAAATATACGTATACTTTTTGATATCTGATAAGCAACTTAGGGTCGGAGAAAATAAAATGTTGTTGAAAAATTTGTTTTTTTACACTTAAACCACGATAACGTAGCCCTTTTCTAACTGATTTTCAAAAATCATTTCAAAGATAAGAATAATATCTTTCAAATATAAAAAAGTTTGTAGAAATCTATTTCCAACCAAAGCAGTTATGACTGTTTGAAGTTAAAACTGTAAGAAACCCGTTTTCACTACATTTACCGTTATAAAATTACTTTAAAACTAAATGTATTTTCTTTCTCTATGGGCTCCAATAAAAACAGAATTGGTGTATGCGAGCCCCTAAATAATTTTTTTCTCAACTTTTGTATTATAGTGCTATTAATATTTTTTGCTTCCCTTCAAATAAGTTTTTTATTTAATTTTGTTCTCATATTCCCAATTTTAATTGATTTGAAAAAAAATCGTGAATTTTATTTATACTATTCTATATGCTTTTGGTCTGTGTTATTTTTGCGGTCTACTATGAGGAGCAAATCTAATTTATTTATCCATCAAATATGATGGCAGGTGTGCTCATTTTTTATTTTATGTTCTTCTTTCTGTCTGCAGTTTATTCTTTTACATTTTACTTTCTGTTCAATTGTCCCCAATGGCAAGAATATTGTCATTGTTTAATCTAAAGTCTACTTTTAATAGTGTTTGAGATTGTTGTTGATCTATTCGTCTACCTCAAAAATTTTGTTTTGTAGGCCAGAAAAAAATTCCTTTGATTAAAAAGAAGAGCCGTCTGTGTTTTTGTACATCTTGCTTTGTATTTTCAATTACTTTTGCTTAATTTCAAAGTTTGTCAGCATTTTTGTAGCATACATTAAGGAGTATATGTATACTATATGGTATATATGCTTGACCTGTGCTTAGTTTTAAGAAAAAAATATGTAAACGTAATGTAAAAATGTATATGAATAAGCAAAATATAAAAATTTATATAATTAATAGCTGAGACGGATTTTTGTTATTCAATTCACGCTCATATTATACCACCGTTTTTGAAAAAGCGTATGCTATTTTAAAGATATTTATTGATAGATGAGCACAATCTATATATTGTTAAAATCGGATCAGTATCTTAGGAACTGTAAGCGTTTAATATTTGTACTAATACATGCGCACATAATACACAAGCATATATTAGGTCCAGCACAAAAAATAACACTTCATAAAATCCGGTTTTGTGTGATATTAAAGTATTTATTGTAAATAAGTACCAAATTAAACCCTTAAACACATTTAAGGTTCTGGCTTATTTCTGGAGCTTAAGTTGAATTTTGAATTTTGGTGTCTTTGAAGTCTCATACCTTAAACGTAAGGCTTACAAGATTTCCTATGCTGGGTACTAATTTTGAATAAGTACGGAATTATACACATTTTAAGTTTTAAATGATTTCTGACAATAAACTGGAGTCTAGAGCTTGGGTGTCTTTGAAACTTTTAGTCGCGTTTAATGGAAAATATTTTTGTAGAAAATTTTAGACCGCCATATCGTTTTAAATGTTATTTTTAATGAAGGGATAACAAGACCTATACAACGAAAAGCTTGAGGGTTAAAATGTTCCACAAAAAATTTTCTCATGGTGTTTTCTAAAAAAAATGCTGGATAGATCTCATAACTTAAACGTCAGACTTACAAGATTTCCTATGCCGAATATGCCTTATAGTGAAGTTCCCCTATTATCTAAAGGCCATAAGAACTGTGACCGATAGGATCTTGTGAACAGAAAAAATTAATCATAGTTGTAAAATTTTAAAGTGCCGAAACACGTATTTTTTATGCTGTACAGTGTTATCAACTGAAAATTTTTCATTAAAAAAGTTTTTTAATTAAATCATAGTATGCACGCATGTACGTTTTTTTTCATATTCTTATATTTTTAACTTACTTTTAGGCGCCTGTTAAACAGTTTAATTTAACATAATTTGCTTAAAAGTCTATTAAATATTTGTCTTTTGAATCCATTATTTTAAAACGACTTTATTTAATTTGATATTGACTTTTGAACAAATCTTCATTTATTCTTTTAAGTAAACAAATTTAAACTATTATATTTGTTTGTCTTATCTAAGAGAAGCATACTTTCAGTTGGTTGCTTTTTTCCCCTATTTCTCGTTAAGTATTGCATAGTACAACAAATTCTTTGTTTGTCTTTGTTTTTTAGTTCTCTCTTTGCTTAGGCGTGTCCTGCCATTGTAAAGGCATACATGTCCTTCTTGCGCCATGTCGTCTATTCCCTATTTGTGGATTTAAATAAAAAAAAATTTTTTCAAAAATATAAAAGAGGAGACTGGCGTTGTTTTATTTGTTTGGTCTTTTTCTCATTTTTTTAGTACTATACGTATTGATCTTCTGAATGTCTGCTTATTTTTATATATGTTTTATATTTATACTGTTTAATGTCCAACATATGGCTGAATGTGTGTATATGTGATTTTTTTAATATAGCATATGATAAGGCTATTATAAAACAAATGGCTCGAGACATTATTGTTGATGATAAATGGCTGCTAGTTTAGCTGCTTAATGGTCTAGTGATTGTTTCGTTTTGTAGTTTTATATTGAAGTGCAAGAAAACTTAAATTAAGAGCCTATTAAAAGCTTAAGTTTAATGTTGCCTGCCTTAAGGCTTATTTTTAATTCACATTTACTTGATTGAAATAATTGAGGCCTGATTTTGATAAATTAAAAAAATTCCGATTTCAAGTGAATTCATACCAATTTCAAACGTTTGAAAACGACGTTTTTACGAATTCAGGCCATAAATTAATTTCAAATATAACTCTTAATTCTATTTAAAACTACTATGGCCTAAGGACGACACAATCGTCAGTATTCTAGATGTATATAATTTTTTACGGTTCACAGAAAAATTATTTAACGTCATAAAAATCTATATATACAGTACATGTATAATGCAATTATACCCTTCTTCCCTTTTTCCATTTTGTCGATTTTTGTTTGTTTTCGGGAACTTGTTTTCCCGTTTGTTTTGGTTTCAGCATTTTTTTTTTACGAATTGTTTCGTTTTTAAAATTTTTTTAATTTTGTCGTTTTTTTCTGTTTTGACGATTTTTTCATTGCGGCAATTTTTGTAAATTTAAGCCATTTTTTAGCTTTAGCTGTTTTTTTCATTTTGGTGTTTTTTAGTTGTACGGCTTTTTCGTCTTGGCGATTTTTTTACATTAAGCGGTTTTTTTCGTTCAGATTTTTTGTTTTGTTTTGGCGATTTCTTTAATTTTACCGATTTTTTTCGTTTTGATGGTTTTTTGGTTTCAGCGCTTTTTTCGTTTAGATTTTTTTCGGTTTTGGGATTTATTTTTTTTAATTTTAGTAATTTTGGCGAATTTTTTTTTTATTTTTACATGTTTTTTCTTTTTTCTGCTCTTTTCATTTTACCGCTTTTTCGCTTTGTCCATTTTGTTTTAGCGATTTCTTTAATGTTCGCCTTATCTTCGTTTTGATGGATTTTTGGTTTCATCGCTTTTTTCCGTTTTGATTTTTTTCTTTTTGGTTTTGGGATTTTTTAGATTTTAGTGTTTAAATTTTGGCGATTTTTGCGATTTTTTCTTCGTTTTTTTGTTTTGGTGTTTTTTCGTTTGGGTGCTTTTTTTCTTTTAGCGCTTTTTTCGTTTTGCGAAATTTTTTCGTTTTGGCGATCTTTTGAATCTTTGGGACTTTGCAGTTCTGGTGTTTTTTGCGATTTTTTATTTTAGAGTTTTTATTTGTTTTGGAGTTTTTCCCGTTCCAGCGATTTAATTTTCGGCTTGTTCGTCTCATTACTTTAAGAGATATCCTTTAATTATCTTTAGATATACTTTAAATATTTTTTCTTACTTTTCTGCACTAATTGTGAAATTTTAAAGAGTTGGCCTCTTCCGGTTTCCAAAATACACCTCATTGACAAAATTACATCGTCAAAATTTAAGGCTTACAAGATTTCCTGTGCCGAGTCGCTATAATTAGGTTCCAAAGGGGCGAACTTTAACTCCCCCTAAAATGAGTCCCAGATGTAAACGTTCGAAACGCCGATACACGTATACATTTTTGTTGTGCCCTCTACTAGAATCAGTCGTTATAACCATGTTATCTTTTTGTGTTGTACAGTGTAATTGCAGTAATTTAGTGAATTAAAAACGCCAGGCTTTCTAACTAAATTCTTATTAATTTGTTTTATTTTCTTATTTTCTCAGTTTGATCAAAAGCCTTAAGAAAATTTATATGTGTAAATTTTCTTCTCTTTTTTTTTTGATATTTTCATTTTGCTATTATACGTTTTTTGTGTATAATAATGTAAGAAAGAACCTTGAAAGTTTTCTGTTGTAAATTAAACAATGCCTTCTTATTTTTTTAAGGACGTGATTTTTTCATCCTTATCGTCATCGTCACCATTGTTATCGTGAATAGTGAAGAATCACAACAATACGAAATTATACTACAAACAACAAGAAAAAAAACAAGTGAAATATTAAAATAAAACTTGATTAAAATCCATCAACAATACTTTGCATTCAAAGTTTCTTTTCTTTTCTCTGTAATACTTTTTAAATCATGTCATTGTGATGGTTATACGGAAGGAGAAAGGCGGCAGATATCGATGGTGAGCTAAAATAAATTATAAGGGGAGGGATGAGGGTTAAATAAAAGAAAGAACTCTTAAGATACTATTGACAAAGAAAAGCTTCAATTCAGGGAAAAGAAAGTTTTATTTGTATTATTTATTGTATAGCTTTCTTGTTCTTAATCTTTAACGACGAGTATGTATTATTTTTATTGTTTTGCTTTGTTTTTCAAGGGGAAACTATTTTCAATGAAATTGATAATAAAGGTGAGAGTGAAAGTGTATTAATATTTTAAGGAGTTTTGTAAGGGAAAACAAGTAAAAGTGGTATGCATATTCGTTGATATGCCGAATCTTATACATATACTCTTTCACCAATAACCATGAGTTCAAATCTCATGGCAGGTGAAGATTTTATTTTTTTGGCAGACTTTCAATACAAATCTATTTGAGACCAATTCTGATATGTCAGTTCACCACTGAAGTCTGGAAAATTTTTGGGGGCTTCGGAAAATCGATTCCAAGTACATGCAGGCGGACAGAGAAATAGGCAGAAAGACGGACATCATTAGTTCGAAACTCCTATCTGCAAAAACTCAGCATATACATACGTACGTACATACATATAATGGGGTGGCAAATGAATATTGCAGAAATTGCAAACGGAATGCAAGCCTACGCATACATAGATCTGTGGTCACAACCCATAATTGCCTAAGTCGAGTTAGGACAAAATTTAATTTTTGGTGTGATGGACTCTATTTGTGTCTAAATCAAATCGCTACCAATTTTTTGAGTATGTAACTTTTTTAAGACGACAATTATCGATAGATGAACTATTAATCTATCGATATATTCAAAAAACTAGATTTGAGAAAAATTGGTTAAGGCATTTCTATATTAAGCTAACGATATATATCTGTACTATTTTTACCCCTCCTTAATGGTGGTCAGGTGTAGAGATGGGCGCCTGTCGTGTTCTTTTTTGCGTGACACAAACACGCACGGCTCGTGTTCGCGACAGAAAATCTGATTTCGTTCGTATAGAGTAGACAGAACAGAGAACAGAGAGGAGACCATAAAAAATATACGTGTGTCGGTGTTTTGCAAGATCACATCGGAATTTTATTTTAGGGTGGGGGGATTAAAGTTTCACCCCTTTTGGCCTGATCGTGCAGCATATCGGTACATGAAAGTATCTATTGTTTACATCTGAGATATACGGTGTGGTGTGTTGAGCAGCTTTGTATGAAATATTAAGGCAAATATTTTTGTGGAAATTAGCTTAAAAATTTCATAAAAAAGTTTAAAAAGTTTTATCACTAAATTGTGGATAAAACCAAAAGATGAGGACTAATTGAAGCGAAAAGGTGCTCATTTTCTTTGAAATATATTTGGCTACATTATACTGGGCAAAAAAATGCTATCGTTAGTGTTTTTTGTGCATTTTTAAAAACAAAGATTGTTAATTTGTTGCACAGTGTTTAATTTTCAGCCTAAATTCTTTACGATATCTCTGAAACTAATATGCAAATTTGAAAACAATGTTTGTTCTGCTTAAATATAATTTTGTTGCTGAGTTTTGGTTTTTATTTTTTACTGAATAAATTAAACCCTTCTAATATATGTTGTGCAAGTGGCTCCATTTTTGACATAACAGCATATCTCGAAAACTAGAGCTAATAAAAAATTTAATGCAGATTCGCGTTGAGCGGCCCAAATAACTAAAGAAACAACTATCATATCTAGGAAAGGAAAAAGTTTACCGAAATTTTTTAAATTATGGGCTTTTTTTGAGAGTTTAATAGTTTTTGGCTGTTTTAGATATTGCTGTTTATTTTGCTAAATATGCGATTTAAATAAAAGTCGTTAAGGCAAAAGCTGTTGGAAACTTCACAGACAAAAACTTTTTAGAATAAAATTTTTTTGTAACTACTACATTTATTAAGTTATGAGATATAAAAGACAGAAAAGAGCATTTGATTGATCTGATATTATTTTGGGATAATTTTTTATAAATACCCATCTATTTGGGGTGTGAGACTTGAAGAAATCAAAAAAGAAATTATTTATGACCACTCTAATGTACTTGCATGTGTACTATGGGCGCTTGTATTAGTAGCACTTTAAAATGTTTCCCAAAATACTGAACCGATTTTAGCAAAAATATATATTGTGCACATCTGTCAATACATATCTTTAAAATTATATAAATTTTGTCTAGATTGGTTGTATGACATGAGCGTAAAGTGCATAACAAAAAACTCTCTTGGCTATTAATTATATACATGGATTGCTTGTTCATTCCTGCCATCATTTATTATTAAGTTTAAATTTTTCTTGGCTTTTTGGAAATCTATTTCTTCTTAATAACTTCCAGCCGAATCAAACAATTTTATAACTATTAACTTAATTAAAAGCTTTTGCTGCTTCACACTCCACAACTTTACAAAATTTATTTAATTTATTAAAAATGTAGCTCACGCTTAGTCTTATGAAAATTTTTGAATTAGGAAAGAGACAGTGGGGTGTCATTAATATATTTTTTTTTAATTCTGCTTTATGTGGAAAAATTTATTTCAATTATATATTCGGCTATAAAAGCAGGAGGAATGATAATTTCAAACAAATTATCGCCCAACCTCTAATTTTGAAGTGCCATGAAAATTGAATTATTAATACTATTGGGAATATTAATAACTTAATAATGAAAGTCAGTTTAACATAATTAAATTCTGGGAATTTAAAACCAAATTAACAAAAAGACAGTGTAAATCAGTCATATGTTAATGCTGTTCTATTTTATTTTAATGCATTTCATTTTATTTCATTTCAAAGTAGTTAAATGAATTAAATGAAGCTGCTGCTACTTAAATACTTTTCATAATGAAATAAAAATGTAATTATGTATTTAAAAAAAAAATACCTTTTGTTTTATAAAATTTATTAAGCAAAAAGTAAATAATTATTTGGATATAAAAACAGTTCACTATTACATATTCATGCCACTTGGGGCCATTATTATAACTTTCCGTTAAAATGCACGTTAGTAAAAGATAACTTTAGCTAGAGTGAGGGATAAAGTTACTTTTAACAATTTTTGTTATCACAACCTCCCTGTTAAATAAAATTTGTATTTTTGAAAATATGGCAGTGTCAGAGCAAAAACCAATTTCTTTTAACAAAGTAAATTGCATAGTGACAACGATGTTCCTTTATTTGCTATTTGTTTACTTACAACAAACAAACATGCAGCCAGTTTTTTGTAATTTTGCTTTTATTTTACTTTTGGTTTACGTTAAAAATCATTTAAATAGCCAAATCATTTTTAATATAAACTAGAAAATATGGCAGCTTCAAGTTCATAAATCGTACGTTAAAAGTTAAAGGTAAGATGGAGTTTCCTTTAGCTTATCGGGCACTTAGCTTAAATTATACGCATAATAATGAAAAACGAATTACCTGTCCGATAACATCTTAACTTTAGCTATTGGCAAGTTGTAATAATGGCTCTTAGTCGACTACAGAGCGTATGATTAATTTTAATTGTAATTTCATTAAAAATATTTTCTTATATAAAAATTTATACAAGTTTATGATTTATTAAATTTTAATATGATTTCTTTAAACTTCTTTTTTATTTCTTTATCGTGAACAAAATTTAAGTTTTATTTTCAAGGAAAACCAACCACACTTGCCAAATTTGTCATAAAATTTGTCTTATTCTTAAAAGAAAAAAAGTTTTTCATTTATTTATTTTCAACTATATTTTATTGGCAAAAGCCTTGACTCTGTTGTAGCATATAAAATACTTTTTGATATGTAGACATTAGTTATGTTTTTTTAAGTCTTGTTTTTTTTTTGGCAATACACAATGAATGAAGTATGTACTTTTGGGGTCTTTTTAAACATGCACAAACATGTTTAGATGCGCGTATATGTTTGTAAAATGTCTTAGGAGAAATATCACAGTGGCAAATATAACTTTTTAAGTTTATTTCTCAAGTTTATTTTTAAGAAGTAACGTTTAAAAGAACAATATTTCATATTTAAAAAATAAAATTTATTTCCAGACAAAATTTTTTTTGTTACAAGTTAAACGAAAGTTATTAAATTGGCCTTGAGTTCAGATATTAAGCTCGTTAATTTAATTTATTATTATATTTTAAATATTTTGCTAAATAAAGAAATAAACCAATTGCATAATTGAAAAACTCCTTAAATATTCCATATGGACAAATCAAAGGATACTCTTTAATTTTTTTTTGCCACGATCTAAAAGTCAGCCTTTTCTGGCACTACTTGAATACCATATAAATTACACTGCACCGCCAAAAAAATTTACAAGGTTATAACGAGCATCAAATATAACGAGCTTCAAATATCATCTAAATATTTTAATAAATTTATATTTTACCTTAAAAAGTTGAACTATAATTTAAAAAATATTATTTAAAAAATATTAAATATTTTAAAAACTTGTGCATGATTTATTATAATATTTCGTATTTTGCCAGCCATTTGCTGCTGTTGCTGTTGTGGTGCTATTTGCTGCATTCTATTTTTGTGTTGTGCTTGCCTGGGCACGTCATAAATACAATATGGTTCCACACTCACACTCTTACACTTAAAGCCAGCAACAACACAAACAGAGACATAAATGACACATACATCCATACATAATAAGTACAGTAAAGAAAGAAGAAAAGAATAGAATGATGAAAAAATAAAATAAAATAACAACTGACTCAGCATGAGTCATACAATACGTTTGTAAATAAAACGGTTGGTTGATTTAGATTTTACGCAGGGAGCCACACACACACACATATACATTTACAAAATAAATATGAGTAGTACAGACACATGCCGTTTTACAAATAAAACTAAGAAATTTAAGGTTTTTTAAGAAATTTTTTTAACGAAACTATAAACTAGAGATGGTCCATAGCTCACGTGATTGGCATGAAACGGAAGTGATTATGCATTATTAAGCAAGCCATTCACGTTAAAAGCGTTTGTACAACTTGAATAGGTTGTACACGAAACTGCAACGTTTGTGGGCTCGTTGTATTAAGTTGTGTCTTGGTTGTACGAAAGATCAACAAGTTTTCATTTTTTGTCATGTTTTATATCACCGTTGCAATGTTTGTGTGCCTATCGCATACTATTTTATATAGTATAAGTGTTTATTCTTGTTGTGACCACCTTGCAGTAAACATTGATGTGAGTATTATTTGCGGACAAGATAAAATGAGAGATCTTTACTTGGTCACAAGTTAGTTGCAAAATAAAGTTGTGCATGAGATTGCATTGCGTTTGTGCAACAAACATACCACTTGATTACTAGTTGACTTGTACGAACTTTCGCAAAGTGTATGGCTTACAGTATGAATAACTCCTGCTTTTGTTTATGCTAATGTAGAGCGTGCCTATATGAAATATACATTATCATAAGCAAAACAAAAAATAAACATGATCGTAAGTAAGCTCGCTGATATGTCATCTCTTTTATTTATAAGCCAACATATTAGATGAGGAATGAAGAAAGAACTTGAGCTGACATATTACCTAGCAATGCCAAAAGATATGAAATTCTTTTGAAAAATTTCTGCAATGCGTTTGTTTCGTTATGTTCTGTCCCTTAATACTTTAAGTATTTTTACTAAAATGTTTTCTCATTTTTCTTTTATAAATGCATAAAATATGTGAATGTTGTAGTTGTATTGCATGTTCGACAATATTATGACCTTTAAAGTCTTCCTTTTTTTCTTGCTTGTTTTCTCCTTACATAAGACAAATTATAGTTGTGCTTCCAACTTTCATGATACATTGATGATTTTTATATTCCTTTGACAAATTGCAATGACATGATAGACGACATGTTAATAAAATAATAAACAAGCAGAAGGAAAGCAAAAAAAAAATAAAAACTTTCCTTTATATAAATAAGAAAAATACAAACTATAAAATGTTCACAATCAAAATCATTTATTATGGACATGAAAGGAAAAAATTGCAAGAAATAATAGAAAAAATTAGTTAAAACTTATAAAAGGTACCAATGAAGAAGAATATTATTACGATCAATAATAAATAAAATGAAAGGTAAAATAAAAAAACGCACTGTGTCATAGGACAGCGGGTTGGAAAGAAGTTCCTGTCACCTTCGGCCTACCCTCTATCGGCTTGGCCCTGCCACATTCGGTTGGCCCCGGTCGGTAGCTATGTCAGACTCCCCCTCTTCTTTATCACTCTGACCTTCACCAAAAATAAAAATTTAAACTAAAAACAAAAATTTCACTTACCATGATGACAACAAATAAATTAAGATAATAATTTCAACTCCTGGATGATAAGCGGAGACAATTCGTCAACAAAAGCAACTAGAAGATACTTAGGCAATACTTCTCGAGAATTTAGCCAAGCACTTGGTGTTTAAGAAACCAGCTATTAGCCAACAGAGAAATCCGGCTCAAGGATTCCCAAAAGCTAGAAGAAAAATCTCCCTAAAATCCCAGAAGTTCCCCGTGTTCCCAAAAATTAGGACAAAAATCTTCTCAAAATCCCAAAGCTCCCAGCATTCCTAATAAGTAGGTGAAAATATCCCCGAAATCCCAGACATTTCCCGGAAAATAACGGCAGCACTGAAAACCGCAGATATACAAAATCGGCAACACTGAGTTTTTAAGGAATTTTGACTTCGCATCGGCCTGTTTTCTTCGTTTTGAATTGTCGTCACCAGTATTTTTAACCCACTAACTGTTTGTTGTATGGGTCTCTTTTTGTGCCTTTCTTAGAAAAGGAGCAAAAAATTCCCTTTCTGTGGCGCTATAATGGGCTGAAATGTTTTACAAAAATATTTGCCACAAAATTCTACTGTAGGTCTTCAAGGACACCGAAGCTCCCGAATCAACGTGAGCCCCAGAAATCATTCAGAAGTTAAAAAGACAAAAAAATTGTTTAAGTGTTAATTTCCCAATTATTCACAATTAGTACTTGGCATAAGCCTGACTTACGTTTACAGTATAAGATGTATTCAGCACTTTTACGTAAAACACCATGAGAAACATTTATGTGGAATGTTTCAGTCCGCTTTATCGCTGCTAAACGGGAGTTCTTTGCCGCTCAATTAAAAAATGGACAAAAATATACATATCGCTAATTATTAAAGGGATAAAATATATTTTGTAGTGTTTTAGTGCTAAGCATACCTTATACGTAATATGTAAAGATTGCAAGATTTCCTATGATGCGTCACTAACTATTTGCCAAATGGCGGCTTAGGACTTTAACTACCTCTAAAATGAATCCCAGATGTAAACTTTCAAAACGCCGATACATGTATATAATTTTTTGGTGCCCTCTACGGGAATCATTCATTATAACTATGTAATATTTTTCATATTCTACAGTGTAATTTTGCGCGCTTACATCATCAAATATTTGCCCAGTCCTGACCATATCTGTTGAAAATTGTTAACTATATATTTTAAAAATTAATATTCTATATAACTTTATAAAACTTTAATGTTAAAGCTGCTGATAATTATAATATATTAAAATTTTTCGTGTGCTAAAATAATAAAATAAAATGGCTGTTTCTTCATTTATTAAAACGAAATTAACTCTTAGCGGTTTATTTTCACTATAACCATAGAGTTGGTAGCAAATAGCAAAATATATTGTACTAGGCAGGCAACATGTAATACACATTATTAGGCATTATACTCGTAGTACGATTATGCCCGACTTAGCTAAATATAATTTGACGTTATATTAAAAAAAAAAAGAAGAGAAAAATGAAAAACTTTTTCGTGTCTCACTGGGTGTAACTTTAAGTTCATGTTGTTTGCTTAATGGCCACATACTAAAACACACACACACACATACACGGGCAGTAGAACCCTTTGCACATACACACACACACACACATCAATAAATAAGTTGCTCGGCAAAACAAAAAAAAAATATACGAATTTTTTTAGAGGAAGTGCCAGAAGTTAAAACCATAAGTGCTATTATAAGATTTATAGCTTTGTATTTTCTGTTCATTTCTAACGTTTTTTCCATACTTTTTTTATTATTGTTAAAATATGGTTCTTTTACGTTTTACTTTTTCCCTACACCAAACATGTATCTATTATGCATGTGTCTGTCTGTCTGTGTCAAGTTTGTATTAGTATATTAAATGATTTCGTTTCTTGTTTTTTATGGCAAACACGTATTTAGTTTGTTTGCTTAAGTATGTGTTTTTTCGTTACTCAAGGGAAAAAATGTGTAAAGAAAAACAAGAGACAAATTGTGTCCTTTAATAGGATTTGAATATATGTTTAAACTTAATTCTTTATATCTTGTTGTAGTTGTTGTTGTTGTTGTTTTATTTCTGTCGTTGTGTTCTGGCTTCTTAAAACGATTTTCCAATACGTGTTATTTGAAATTGTATGGCAAAACAATTACAATTTACTTCACGTTTTGTTTAATATGCAGTTTATTTATTCGATATTTTTTTTTGTCTTTTGTTCTATTAACATTTTAATTAAAATTTGTGAGATTGCAACAATTAATTTAAAAAGCTTAATATAATTAACTTAGCAATAATTTTTTATTGATTTTGCACAGAACTGTAATAAAATTAAAAAAAAAACTAGCAAATGTTACAACAATTTGGGAATTTTCTTTCCTTCATTCACTCATTTTTTCAGACTTCATTTGGTGACTTTTAAAACTCATCATAAATAAATAACACTTGGCACCCATTGAAATGCAAAACAAAATGTCCTTAAACACTTGACAGTAGTCGTGTGTAGTGCTCCTTTATTTATTTTAAAATAAATTGCTTTTAAACGTAAATTTATTTCTTTTTTTCCCCCTCTTCCCCTACTCCCAACTGATTGAAATATTCAACCTTAACACTTCTTTAAACAAGGCAACTAGCAAAATACAAATGTAATTAAAATCGTTCATACGTTATAAGGCAACACAAACACTACACTACAACATATTGCAAAACAACAAATATAAACTTTAATTTTGCTACAGAAGTAAAAAGTCAGTCCTTCATTTTAAGGTCATGTTTATGCAATGCAAGAGGTGACACACAGACAGGCTACACAAAAATGGTTCAACCATGAAATCAAATAATAAACTGACAACATATAAGATATAAACAATAAATCATAAGACAAAATAGCAAAAACAAATTTTTGGGGAATTTAAAGAACAAAAAAAAACAGTATTCTTTGTAAAAATCTTTTTAAAGCTGAGATGGTAAATATTTTTCTGTTTAAATTTCTAAAAATATATAAAAATTTTTTTATGATTTAATTTTTTTCTAAAATAAGAAAAAAAAGTTTTGTAAAGAATCACCAGACTGTAATTAACTGATATAATTCGCAATAGTATTTGAGCCATAAACCAATTACAAAAAAATAAACCAACAAGCACAAATTTATTGATTTTTTAGGATATTCAACATGAAATATTGCATTAAACAAGACATAATAAAACAGAAATTATAAATAAATCAAAGTGCACAAAAAAAAAATGGGAAAAAACTTTACAACAGATTTTTCTACAAACGTATGATTAATAATAACTTCAGGCTTATGAAAGTTGAATTGGAATCACATTTTAGTACATATATTTTGCGTGAATTCAAATTAGAAAATATTTTTCTAAAACAGTCAATTAAAATATGATGCAACTAGGAAAATACCAAAACAAAATATCGTCAAACATTTTAGTGCGAGTGTTAAGAAAGTTTAAATGCTTATATCTTTAAAACACCTAAACTCATTCTGATGTATTGTAGATTGTGCACAGCTGCAAGTAACTACCTTTTAAATGGTATGTGCTTTGCCTAAATCAGTTATATAATATGAGTGTAAAAGGGGTAACCAAAAATCGTGTTGCCTATTATACATAGATTTCGTACTACCAAACGTATGATTAATATTCGCTATAGGCATATGAGAGGCTTAGTGCAATAACTCGGTACGCCACAAAAGCAAAATATCGAATAAATCGACTTTTAAGTTTAAACAAAATTTGAAATTGTATGGTTTTTGCACATTTCTATTGTAAATACACTGCATAGTTGTTTGGAAAATACTAGAATTTATCAAAAAAAAAATTCTAGGATGCAAAGCCAAGGTACCTAGCAAGCGAATGAGCACATAAAATCAATTTTTGATTTCATGTGGCTTACCGAGTTATTGCACTAAGCCCTTCATATACAGTTTTCATAATTAAAATTATCAGAGTTGTCACAGATTTCGTTTTGATTCCGTAGTTGTCAGTCCGAAAAATTTCATTTTTGTGCTTTAGACTCCGTTTATTTTGTATTGCACGCCTCATAAGCGAAGCGTTGAGGTGGGTACTACTCTCACTTCACGCGAAACTACTGATTTTTCAAACTTAAAATGACTCTATTATTATCATATATTGCACTTGTAAAAAATATATACACACTCATATTAATAAAAAATACTATTTTTAACACTCATGACATTTTTAATGTCATTTTTATTATTTAAACTAATTAAAAAACTGTTTAAGAAAGTTCTGTCTTGGACGTCCATTTGTCGGTATGTACGGATCCTATATGTGGTCACGATAACGACCGAAAGACTTCACTAATCGTGTCATTTTTTCTTTTTTACGCTTCAATATAATTAGGAATAGAAGCATATTTAATTTCACGGTCTAAATGAGATTATGAGGCGTGCACTTTTTTCCAAACTATTTAAATTTTATGATGATAACGTTTTTATACCGTGAAGCATTTGCTTAATCTTGTTTTTACAAGCAACGCTCAAATGAAGCTTTTTATTAACATGGAAAGCTTATGGCCAAATATTTATTTGACGCTCCTAAAAGTATGCAATTTTTTTGTATTTACTGCAAATGAAATTAGTAGAAAAGTCTTTGTCAATTCCACTTTGAAATTTAAAAGTAGTTTGATTACGAAGAAGATCTTCTTTCTTCGTTTTGCTGAAGAAGCAACTGTGACATGGCTGTATATTTTATGGAAGCTGATTAGAAATTTTTTTCTAAAACAATCACTCAAACTAATGAAAACTACAAAAATACCGGAACAAAACACTTGCATATAAAGCTATTTAATTTATTGAACTCTCCTCAGTTTTGCTGCCTAATTGTTTGCTTTATTGCAATACAATTTGCCATTTTCATGTAGATATGATCAGAAAGCTTAAACGCTTATATTTCCAAAACACGTAACCCGATTTTGGTAAGATATATATTGTGCACATCCGTAAATAAATACCTTTGAAATGGTTTATAATTTGTCCAACGCAGTTGTATAGTATGAGTGTAGAAGGGATAACCAAAAATCGTCTTGCCTCTTATTATAAAAAATTTTTCGCCAGACGTATGATTAATGTTATTTCTAGGCATTTGTAGTTTCCTTCTGTGTGCAAACAAATTAAAGAATTTTTGTTTATTTATTATTTGAATGTGTGTTTATCGAATTTTACATTAAAAACAATTATTCTTTACGCTTATTTCGTCAAATATTTGCCAAATATTATTCAACGAAATATGATGACAACTGTGTTATTTTATTACGGAACAAAACAAAGTTGATCTGGTGCTCCAAATCCAGCACTGCTCTAGACTTTTCGTTTCAAAGCTCTATTTTGTGACTCCTTAGCTATCATACAGTTATAAATCACATCGTTAAAGGTCCAGGTTTACCTGTTATGACAGCTTGAAGATTTTTTACTTTTTTTTTATAAAAATTTTTGTTTTTAAAACATTCATAAGAAATAAAATATTCACAATTTTTCTCTTTTTTTAGCATATAGCTAAATTTTATTCAAACAAAACAAGTCATATTTCATTAAAATCTATCAACAACTTTTGATTTTATTCGCAATTAAGTGAAGGAACTCAATTGATAAATCACGATTTTCATACAAAAATTAAGACCTTGCACACATATAGACACAAAAAATTACAATTTTACTTTATACTGTTTGTCATGCAATACATCTTTTGAAATGAAAAGACTGGATCAGTACTGGACTTGGTGCTCCAAGTGACATTATGCATGAAAAAGTAACATAATAAAAAGACATCTAATTAGAGACTTGATACCGCCACTCCTAAGAAATCTTGGACATTTGCTTTCAAAACTTAAATTGGAATACACTTCTTCTATGTCCCTGTGCAGTTTTACCTTAATTAGATTTATTGAAAATTTATTTTAAAAATGTTTAACTTCTGCGCTAGTATGAGAAATGTTTATGGGTGCTATTTTTCTCACATTTCTTTACTTTCTTGCCCATTTAAAAACATTCTTTTCAATTGTTTTATATATAGACTTGCAATCACTTTACATCAGCTATTTTAAAAGTCTAGTTACTCTCAAATGTGTACAGAGTAAAAGTGCTCTTAAAGATTTTTATTGGATTTTCTGATCACTTTTTTTTTCTTTTTCATTGCTAACGTGTAAATGCTTTTCATCTGTTTCCTATAAAAAAAATAAGAATAAAAAGCTCTTTAATTGATTTAAAAACTGTGCAACATGTATGTCTGTTTTATTTATTATTTCCTTTATTTAACACCTTCACATCTGCTCTTTCTCGTTTTGTTTCTACATTCGAATTCAGTTTTTATATTTTTCCTCGTTGTATATAATTGCCATTTAACGTTTTTTTTCTTCTTTGCTTGTTACTTTAATTTAAATGTTAATTTTTCAAAACGGAAATTATTTGTCTGATAATATGATTAAAGCAGCATAAAAAGCAAACTTTTAATTGGCTTAAAATTTAAATGTTTTCTCTGTGAAAGTTTTCAAATATATCAACACACACATTCACACGCATACAGATGTGTTTCGTTAATGTCATTGTATTTTGCTGAGAGCATGATAACGAAAAGTGTTCGTAAGTGTACTTAAGCACATTTATAAAATCTGATATAATTTATAAAATTTTCATTATGTATTTAAAAATATTTATGTATATTGTGTTAGCTTAAAATCAGTTTAGCTTAAAAGCTATTTATATTGTTTCACTCATACGTTTATGGAGGGAGCAAAGCTTAAAAACAAAACATTAATTAATATTACTCATACGCTGTTGAGTAAAGCTTAAAAAACCTTAGACAAATCCACCAAAAATCAAACAAAAACTTGATTTTGTTTCTCCTGTTGCCTGCCTAGCCTCTCCATAATTAATTTCAAAAAAATTTTTTATTGTCATTTAAATTGTTTCAACTATTACTCGTACATACAAATTTGTTTA
This sequence comes from Panzeria rudis, assembly GCA_956483635.1. Lineage (NCBI taxonomy): Eukaryota > Metazoa > Arthropoda > Insecta > Diptera > Tachinidae > Panzeria > Panzeria rudis. Next base: position 100,381,212 of record OY101451.1, read on the forward strand.
ACTTTGGAGTTTATAAAGCACTTGTGTAGCAGCTGATAATGATAGAAATATTCATGCAGGACAATTAACAGCAAGTAAATTCTACAAAATCCTCTAATAAAGTTTACAAAACAATTTTTGTGTATGAAGGGTCTTTTGTATACATGCTGCTGCTGCTTCTGCTACTTCTGTTGCTGTTGCATATTTCCGACTAATAGTTGTAGCTATTTAATTACTTTTTACAATTTTTTTTCTCTCTCCTGTTCAGCACTTAATTGAATATCTAACATTGTTGTATGTTATATGAAATTTATCAACGACGACTATAATGGAATAAAAGTCGAAATTGTTTTTTGGTCATAAAGCATATTAAAACATCATGTGTCTATGATGAAGCGAACAATTATATTAATGAGAGGCTCATTAGTTAAACTTTTGTAGGGGAAGTGGAAAACGGCAGTTTTATTTAATTATTTTTGCTTTTTTTTGCATTCGGCAAAAGTTAAGGGCTGTTTAAATATTATATTAAGAAATTTTGTTATCAAAAGTTCAACATTTACAATTAATTAATTTTAATATACTTTCTAAATATTTTAAGCCAAAATGAAAATTAAACATAGCATTAAATTTATATATAAGAACTGAAATTTCATCAAATTTACAGCAAAAAAATCAAAAATAAAATACTATACATCCAAACCGAAAATTCTTTTCCAAATAACAAGATTCTTCCGACTGATTCTGGCAGACGCTTTGAAAGTTTACATCTGGGACTCATTTTAGGGGGAGTTAATTTTCCCAACCTTAGCGCTCTACCACAATTAGTCGTTAGAAGCTTATTATTTTGAAAATTTTGATTTTGTGGTGATTTTTTCGGACTGTGGCTCTAATTTAAAGAATTTTTATTAGGATCAAGTTTAATAATTTAATTTTTTTTATTAAATTAAATTGTTATTTTATCAAGTAAGAATTTTTGCGTTTTGAAATTTGTATGGAAAAAAATTTTTTTAAACGTATTTGCTTTATTTTTCATACAAACTTGAAACGTTTAGAAACGAAATTTTGTAAAATAAAACCTGCCTTATAACACAGGAGAAATGGTTTTGCTTGTACACACAAAGCAGTAGTAACTAGGGCTCGAGTTCACAGAAGGAAGGTGGCTTAACCAATAATATGTATATGAAAAATCGTTAGTTAAACCGCCGGCGTTAGTTAACTACAGACTGCGAACTTTGCCCTTCAAGAGGTTTGTAAAAATTGTATTAATTAATATTAATCATACGTCCTTCTTTTTTCTTTTATAAAGTCAAAAACACATTCGACATAATGAAAATTGCTAACTCAACCCTTAACATTTCCTTTGTTCTCTTAAATGTGTGATAATAAATAACGTTCCGCTACTTTGTAAATTATAATAGATTTATAATTTATTAATATTAATCATACGCCAACCTTTTTTCTTGATATCCTCGTATTTTAATATCTTCGCTTCGAAAAAAGTCGCACAACATTTTATGTAAATGATGGTTTTGATTTCTTCTTGATAATGCCAGTGAAGCTTAAGATACATATCCCGAATTTAATCGTTTTCTTCTAGTCAAAATCATAACGAAATATCTTTCATCATGATAAAACTGTTTTTAAATGATGAACTATACACGTAACCGTTCTTCTGTTAAATCTCAAATCAGTTTGATTAAACAAACTTGGAGACTTCCTAGTAAATCAGAATAAGTTTACAAAAAGTTCATTAATTAATATTAATTATACGCCTCCTTTCTGCTAATAAAGAAATTACTTTGATTAATATCTTAGCCCATAATCTTTATGCCTACAAAATTTTATAGAAATTATGCTGCTAAGTTGTTTTTAATAATAAATGTGCAAAATTGTGAAGTATTTAAATACTTAAACTTTCCTCAGCCCTCTTATAAATCAGTTTGATTAAATAAACTTTTCATTATTATAAACATTTTAATAAATAGAAAATACAATAATATTAATTTAAACATAAATTACAAGCAAATGCGAGTATTTAGAATAACAAAACTAACCAATTAAAAAATATGTGTAATAAAATACCATCGAAATAAACATGAAGTGAATAAAAAACATTTATTTTTTTAATTTAAACAAGAACAGTGACAGCTTAACAAGTGTAACAAAAAGAAAAAATTTTTCTAAATCTGCTATTCATTTAGGGAGAGTCAAATTTTCCCACTTATGAACATATCGTAGTAGTTCCTCTAAAGGGGGTTAACCCAAAATTTTAAAATTTTCAGTGCAGGCAAAATACTGTCTTTATTTCACTCTACTAAGATATTACAAAGACTGCCTTTTTTGTGAACGAGCAGAGAAAATAATATAAGATTTTTACAGTGGGTAGATATGACCATTATGTATGGATTTCTGGCAAAAAGTGAAAATTGCAACATTTTGAGTTGAGCCCGTTTAGAGGAACTAGAACCAAAAGAAAACTTTAGAAGTCTTGCAACTTTCTCAAATCTGAACCGATTTTGAAAATTTTTATATGTTTAAATTTTAGCTTAAAATAATGAAAAAAAACGGCCGCATTATCGCCTACTGCCTATTATAATTCAAATGATATTTTTTAGTGTAAAAATATATTTTTCATGTATATCCATAATAACGTAAAAACTTGGAAAATCCGTTGAGATTGAAGAAATATTTTTAAAATTTTCCAAATGTGATGCGTTTAGCTTTAGTTCACTGTACAGTTGTTAGTTGATAGTCTCAAATTTTTGCAAACCATATTTGTACAAATATAGCTCCTCATCTGTTGATATGTCAAGCTTCAAATAATTCTGACCAGTAGTTTTGAAGTTGTGTGGTTTTTACTATTTGTTTTGTGAGCAACTTCATAATGCAGTGAGAATGTTTTTAATGTAATATTTTATATTAAAATTTTCTTTAAAAAAAATTTTAACAAAAAATTGCTTTCTTTTGATAATATTTCTATGAAATATTAGTCGAAATAAAATATTTGAAATATGTACATACGGAAAGCTCAATTTCTCTTCTATTGAAAATCGGTGCAGAAATAATGCAGTGTCAACTTTTTTATCCCTAAAGTCCCAGAAAATTGCATTTTATTGATAACTTTCTATTTGGAGGGTGTAATCGAATTTCTAAACATGACAAAATTATCTACCCAAGTGTGGCTACAACCGACAGCAGCTGTCTCAAAAACTATCTCCAATTTTATTCGATTTTGTTATATAATGCTATTAATAATTCAAGAAGTTTTTTATAAAAGTAATTTGTTAATGATAAACTACAACAAATTATTACAGTTTAGTACTAAAACTTAGATTAAGAAATAGCAAGCAATACGTAATAGCACACTGTTCTTGTGCTTTCCTCTAAAATATCAGCATTACAGGTAAGCAATTTTTTTGAGCAAAAGAAGCCATTTTTCTTTTTTTCAAAATTTCTTGCAAGAACTACTGTTTTATATGACGACTTGATACTTGAAAACTGCTGATTTTAGTCCTTACAATATAATCTGCTTTCTTGCAAGAGAAAGCTTTGATTTCTTTAGCTTGTTGTATTTCAATACAAAAATAATTTCAAGACTTTTCCTTTTTTTGGATGCCTCGCATCAAGGTGAACGAAAAGTTCTTGTGCTCTAACTGCTTCTAAAAGCTTTACATTTTTGCTCTAACCTATATTTTACCTTTAACTGGTATAAAATTTTTTCAAATACATACTACACATTCTTCAATTTTAATATTGTATTAATTGTTGTAAAATAACCCGCAAATTACAAAATGTTTTTTTTTGCCATATGAGAGTATTATAATTGTTATTACGTGAACTATTTTCCATACAAACTCCAACATATATTTATTTAAATATTGCATATATTGTGGTTTAATCTATTGCATAAATTACAAAGAGATTTTACTATTACAAAAAAATTTATATGTATATCAAATGTGGTTAATTAAGTTGTTGCTACCATGTTAAATGGCAAAAAGCTAAAAAAAAGTCTACATATTTTATTATATGTATGTGTTTAATATACAAAAACTTACTTGAAAAAAAGAGGATTTTAATATAAATTATTCAACATTCAAGCATAAAAGTTTATTAAAGTATTAAGGTAATAAAAGATCATTGAGTTTAAGCAAGAGGTTAATAAAAATATAAGAGATACTGAAGAGTAAAATTAAAACCACGAGAAAGCAAGTTATGAAATGGTATTTAAAGCAAATGTTAAATAGTAAATAGTAAAATTTAAATAGTAAAATAAATTCCTGAAATCAATTTTTATTAGATTTGTGGTTATTAAATATTTAGGCATACCAAGTACTTGGAAGATTTTAAATACTTTTAGTTGTTAATAATATAATTTTAAACAAGACATTTTTGTGATCCTTTGATATATAATATTACGCAAATTATGTAAAAATAAAGAAAATTAGAAATTTCAACATTTTTTCCTTTATTTTTGAGCAAATTTTTATCTATAATTTATTAAAATTAGAAACTATTTATTAATTTTTTAATAAATGAAAGTTTTTTTATGTAAATCGAAGACATACTGTTATATGTGCAAAAACAACAATGTTATAGTTGTTTGTGTTAAAGTAGTCATTAATTAATATTAATCAAACGCCATACAATGGAGCTCACTGTATATGTATGTATATTTTAAAATACTAGTGTGATTACAAAACTATATGTATTAAAAAGTCATAAAGTAGGACCTAATCTTTCTGTTTGGAGTACGGTATCAAGGACAACCACCTCGAGTATTAAAAACTTGTAGTTATAAGTGGATTTGAATAATTCAAAGCGTGGTAGTTTTGAGGCTTGAATTATTGTCTGTAAAGTAATATTTATGGAAAAATACAAATTTCAAATAATTTAACATTGAAAACGAGTATTTTTTAGTAAAATTTCGTTAATTTAAACTGCAGTCAGATATCATGCGTACATATCATACTATAATAAAAAAATATATAAAATCAGCTCATTGCGCCGCGCCTTCTGGTCTAGAAAAAATATTTATTTAAATTTACGAAATTTAAGGAATTTGTGAGAAGGAAAAGAGATAAAAGACCCAAAATTACTACTCAGATAATTAAAATTGCCTTTTTCTCACCGCGTAAATATATTCATTCAAAACGAAGTATTTGTTTGTTATATTTGTTTCTGTTCGGAGCTAAAAATTAATTTTGAAAACATTTGGAGAAAAGCGTAAAACAGTAAAGGAATATTTTTGGCAAAATGTTGCCATATCTCAAACTCTTTTTTTTAAGTTTTGACTTAAAATTAGAAATAAATATTACAATATGTATCAGAATAAAAAATTAAAATTAAAATTTTTGGCAAAATCAGTAATCAAAAGCAATATTAATCATACGCCACTAGTAGTATCTTAATGTCGGTTCCAGACCATTTTTTTAATATAAACAACATTACATGGATCTAACGAAAGATTCTAGTAAAGGGCACCAAAAATATCCGTGTGTCTGCATTTTTAAAATTTACACCTAGGATTCATTTTTGAGAGAGTTAAATTTCCACCCGTTTTGTACATAGTTATAGTGACTCCGTATAGAATGTTTTGTAAGCCTTATTTTTCAGGTATAAGATGTGTTCAGTACTTTTATATGAAACAAAATGAGAAACATTTTTGTGGAATAATTTAACTCTCTAACTCTTCGTTATGTGGGCCTTTTTGTTGCTTTCTTAAAAAATGGAAAAAAATCCGCTTCAGCGGTGCTACAGCGGGCAAAAATATTTTATATAGGAGTGCTTGCAATATTTTAAACCTCAAACGTAAGACTTACAAATTTTTTACTAATTGTGAATAAGTAGGAAATTGCCCCTTAAATATTTTTAAGTTTTGAATGATTTCTAGCTTGAATGTATTTAGACTTATACTAAAATTTTATAGCAATTATTTTTGTAGAACATTTTAGACCATTATTTCGCCGTAAAACGGGGGTTTTGTGGGCCTTTTTTAAGAAAGGCACAAAAACACATAAAACGAAAAGTTAGAATATTAAAATGCTCCAAGAAATGTTCCCCGTGGTGTTGTACATAAAAGTGATAAGCCTTTAAGAAATTTATTAGTTGACATATTGTCATAATTTTATATTAAATGAAATTTAAAATTAAAGCCTACCATGCTTATTTTTAAAAATCATTTATTGTAAATTCTCAAATGGTTTTTGAAAGTCTGTACATAAGATAAGAGGATTGTAATTGCTCAAAAGTATCGTTGAAGTCTACTGACGATTTGGTAAAGCACCAATGAAATGCATATAGGCAATGCTTAAGCACCAGCAAATAAATTTCATTTAAAAGTAATAAACCTAAAGCTTGCAAGAGTACCTATGCCGAGTACTAATTGCAAAATAGTACGAAATTAGCACTTTTTTATACATTTGAAGCTTTAAATGTTTTCTGGCGTTCCAGTTGAGTCTGCAGCTTGGAAATATTTCAAGACATTTAATAGAATATTTTTCATTAAACAGTTCACCCCTCTATATTGCCTTTGAAAGGGAGGTTTTTGTCCCTTTTTGAAGAAAGAGACATAAAGAACCATACAACGAGAACTTAGAGTGTTAAGATATTCTACAAAATTTTCTCTGGGGTGGTTTACATAAAAGTGCTGAGCACATCTTATACTTTAAATCGTTGGGTGATAAGATTTTCTATGCCGTGTCACTATAACTATGTGCAAAAGAGGAGGAACTTTAACTCCCCCTAAAATTAGTCTGAGATGTAAACTTTCAAAACTGTGATACACGTATGTATATTTTTTGGAGCCCTCTACCAGAATCAGTCGTTAGAATTATGTAATTATTTTCTTTGTGTTGTATAGTGTAGTTGACAAAAGCTTGTAATAAATTAAAAGCTAGGGGTAATTTAGCATTAATCATATGTATAACCTTCCTAAAGCATGTTCTTGTTTTCAAATAAAATTTTCATAAAGTTATAAAAATCATCAGCAATCTTTAAAATAATTTTGGATCTAAAAACCTTTTTTAAACGTTGCTGTCTACAATATACGCAGGCAATCAAGTAATATCAAATAATTCTGTTTTGTCAATAATAAAGATAATTTATGAAGGACCTTCTGAGGATTTTGAAGAAAATTATATTTTCTTTAAAAAAATGTTGAAAGCTTTACTAGTTTTAAGAACAAAAATTTTCCCACATTTAATTATTGTCTTTTGTTTTGTGCATTTCTTCCAAACATTTGCATAATTGTTAAACTTTCAATAAGTTTTTTTATTTGTAAGTTTGCAGAAAACTTCTACAAACCAAAGAAATTAAGAAACATGAAGTTTTTTTGAGCTTATTGTGTTTTTTTTTGCCATAGCAAATATAATTTTGCATTTAGTAATGCAAAAAGAAAAAAAATTAGCAAAAGGGAACACATTTTTTGCAAACTTTTTTTTGTGAACAACGAAAGTAGACTTGTTTTCAAAAGTTTCTTTCAGAGTATAATATATGTTTTATGGCTCTATAGACAACATATACCAGGCACTTTCAAATTCTCAATCAAGCTAAAAGCAGTAGAGAAAAACAGTTTTAAGTAACATTAGGTTATACAACATTTTTACTTGTTTTTTCGAATTTTTTGTTTCAATTTTTTCATGCATTTTTCTTTGCTACTTAAAATGAGCACAAAAAAGTTTTAAAACAAAATGTACAGATTTCTATACTTTGCATTTTTTGCTTTTTATTATTTCACAAAAATTTGTTTTCACCTAGAGAACAAATACAAGCGCATTGGCAACAACTAAATTCAAAAAGTTTCATTTCTCTCTAGTGTTTTTAAGATTTTCTAAAAATATTTTTTTAAGTTTTGTGAGTAGCAGCCATTAAAATTAAAACGCTAAGGACTTGTTTGTTTTCTAGTCATTTAGTATTTAAAAACATTAAGGTAAATATTTGCTACAACAAAGGTCATTTAGAAGAGCCATAAAACTTTTTCTAATTAGGAAAATTTACTTAAAAATATAACAAATTTTTCTTAAATTTTCTTTTAGATTATTAAGTTATTGTGGAAAGTTTTAAATTAATATTAAAGTTAACATTAAATTAGATGGGGGAAATTTCGGCTAACTAAGGCTCAATTTAGCCCATGCATTAAATGCATGCATAAAGTTCATGCATTTTTTTTGTGGACGAGCGGGGTAGAGAAGAAAACGGGGCATAAAAACGGCACGATTTCTGTTTTCCATGCATTTTTTTATATTCTTCTTTAGCTCGATTTGAATTTTCTCTCATTTTCTCTCTCTATGTGATTGTGTTATGTTTTTTGTTGTTATGAATGAGTAAATAAAGCAAATTTTGAGAGAAATTTATAAAAAAGCATGAAAATAAAATTCATCGTATAAATGCAAGAGGTTTTTAGAAGATGTTTTCAAAGATAAATTGAAAAAATGCATGCATAAAAATGCATCATCTAAATTGGGCCTAAGTTGAGCAGCAAAAAAATTAATGCAAGAATTTACATGAAAAAAGACTTGTATTATATTTCGTTACAAAAATTAGTTAAATACCTTATGTCTCCTTGTAAAAAGCATCCACCTTCATAAGTGGTAAAAGTGAACAAGAACGCTGATGAGACGGTGTAGCTGCCTGTCGAAATCAGTAGTACTGATCCGTTCTACTAATCTGATTTGATTATTCCAACACTCCGCTCTTAATAAAATAATATCAGTTTACATTAATTCAAATATTGACCTAAAAGCCGAAATAATAAATTTCAGACTTATAACATTAAAGTTTGTTTAAAAAAATATTGTTGTTAAGTTTTTAAATAATGAGAATTTTAAAACTTGATACACGCGGCGTATGATTAATATCAAAATTTTAAAATTAGCTGTACGTAGCGTATGATTAATATTAAAGTTTTGGATAAATTCATATGCAGCGTATGACTAATATTAATTATGTTAGAGATTATTCCAATCATTAAAAGCTTTATGGCTAAAAGATTTTAGTGAACGTTTATGTGCTTGTGATTTTTTTTTGTGTTGTACAGTTTTATTTACCTAAACATTAATCTTAGAAATTGTAATCTAGCTTTCAAAGTTCGTTTGTCCTACTCACTGTTTTTAAGAATTGTTTACTAAAGCGTATAATTGATACTAATTTCTTTATATTATAAAAACAGTCTCTTAACTAGCTTAAAGCTCTAGGGATTCCTATTTATTTAAATAAGCAACACTTCAGTTTATTATATTTAACAAGTAAAAAATTAAGTCTTTTACAAAACTCTCCTCTATGTTTCCCCAAAAACTTCTTTTTCATTTTCAATTTCAATTTGCTTGAAATTTTAAGTTTCTTTTTATTTGTTCTTGCATTAACTTTATTAAATAAATGTACAACAAATTGCTGTAAAAGCAAATTTTATTTGCCATTATTTTCTATTGAGATTTCATTAAAAGTTTTTATATTTGTCTTGATAGCTTTTCATTTGATAAAGTGTTTGCAAATAAAATTCAACTTGGCATAAAATTAAATAAACAAATTTTTGTTTATATGTTTGTGTACATCTTCATAAATACTTTCTTGGCTTACTCTGCTCCCTTAAAAAGTTTTATTTTTCTTTTATTTTCTTACATAAAACAGCAAAGGGAGCATTAAATTTTAGCTGGTTGTGCACTTTTACCTAGAGACATTTTAATTAAGTGTAATAATTAAGTGAAAAATCTGCATTAAAGTGGAAAATTTAATAAAGATTCATTTTTATTTATAATTTAATTAAGAACTCTATATGATAAAGTCGCAGGATAAGTATAAACGACTCTAATAATTGGCCAGTAAAACAGGTAGAAATGCAATAATTTAAAACCCTGCAGTGAAACTAAAAAGAAAGAAAAAAATATAAAGAAAAAGCTTATATAAGGCTTTTCATTGATTACACTGTACAACAAAATCAAAATATTTTCAAAATAACATGATTTTAACGACTGATTCTGGCAGAGGACACCAAAAAAACATATACGGGTATCGGTGTTTTGAAAGTTTACATCTAGGATTCATTTTAGGGGCAGTTAAATTTCCCCCCTTTTATACATAGTTATATTGACTCGGATTTGAAAATCTTGTAAGTTTTGCATTTAAGGTACAAAATGTATTTAGCACTTTTATGTAAAACATCACGAGAAACATTTTTGTGGAACATTTTGACTCTCTATGGGTTGTTTTATACTTAAAAACTCCCCCTCATTTGTGATGCAGCGGCTGATGTTTTACAAAAATATTGGCTATTAAATTTTACTATAGATATTTAAAGACTCCAAGTTCCAAACTCAGCTCGAACGCCAGAAATCATTCAAAACTATAAAATTGTTTAAGGGTTAGTTTAGTACTTATTCGGCATAGGAAATATTTTAAGCTTTACATCTAAGGTATAAAAAGTGTTCATAGTGTGTATGTCAAACATCACGAGAAACATTTTTGTGGAACATTTTATCCTGCTATATCGCCGCTGAAGGGTAGTTTTTGGCCTCTTATTTAAGAAAGGGTCAAAAATATTCCACAAAAATGTTGGCCGTAGGTCTTCATAAAACAGCTAAACACATCATATTCCTTAAATGTAAGGTTTAAAATATTTCCTGTGCCAAGTCACTATAACTATGTGTAAAAGGGGTGCGGGTACTTTAAGTCCACCTAAAATGAGTTTTAGATGTTCATTTTCAGTTAATCATATATATTTCATTTCATGTAGATTTTCAGATAATCATATATATATAACCATATATATTTTATTGGTACCCTCTGCCAGAAGTAGTCGTTAGAACCTTGCTATTTTGATTTTGTTTGTATATGATTTTGTTGTACAATGAATGTTACCTGTTTTAAAAGCCTCATACTGTATTTTTATTTAAATAAACCATTTTTATTTGCTTAATATGCATATTTGCTATGCCCAAGCTTTAGTTTATAAGCCAATGACATAATATTAGAGTTTTTCTTTAATTAAAAACTTTATCTTTTCAGGTCTCAGGATTAATATAAACACCTCTAATAATTGACCAGTAAAATGAGAAAAGATGTAACAATTTCGCTTCAAACAAGGCAAACGGAATGATTTTTATATGGTAAGTAACAATTTAAAAGTACGGCTATTAAAACAAATAAATTTCTTGAAAAATATAGAGAAAAATCATACAGAACACGTTCAGTTGATAACTTGTTTTGGAAACAACATAAACTTTTTGCTGTGCATTTAATTAAGTCAACCATTTTTATTTGTTTAATAAAAACATTTTTCAAGCCAAAGCTTTAGTTTGTATACCAATGACCTCTTGTTAGTGATTTTCTTTAAGCCAAAAATTTCTCTCAACCCTAACGAGTAAACAAAAATAAAACTGAATTTACCTTTGAAAGAACACGTTAATAGAAAATAATGTTTGAAATCATCCCTCTCCAACAAGAGCAGACTAAACAACTTTTATTTAGCATTTGTTGAATTTATTTTTTTTTGTTTTTACTTTTTGTTTCTTATATTAAATGTTTGCTTACAAACATAATAAAATAAAAATGAACATTATCCTTGCTCATCGTCATTGCCAGGTTCTTCTCTGCAACTAAATAATCACCTACATCATCATCATTATCATTATGATTATAAGCAACAACAGCATACTTAACATTATCCACTTCATACTTTAACTCATCAACGAGAAAAATAATAAAAATGCAAAAAATAAAAATAAATAAATATGTAAAGTATACACAGCTGATGTATATTGTGTAGGGGTTGGATATAAATAATAGTTTTATGTTTTTTTTTTTTCTTTAATCACCTTAAAGTATGCTCTTAAATTTCTATATAAAACAAACGTAATGAGGTGTATGATCAATATTAATTGAAGCTTAAAATTGGAGATTTTTTTCTCTTGAGCTTTATGGCGATTGCATGCATTTTAGACAGTTTTAATGAAATGGAATAAGTACAGTGCGAGCTCGATGATCGCAACTAATTCTGCCACAGCCGGTTGCGATAACCGACCCCCAATTTTACATATAAAGTAAAAGCTCAAAATTTTAAATTTTTAATACATAATGTATGTAATTATTTATTGATATGAAAATTGAATAGAAACTTCAAAAATTCGCCTTAAAAAAAACTTAAAAATAAAATTCATGAAAAGAAACACTTTATTACTGGCCGCTGTACACACGAAAAAAAAATAGTAAACAAACGTATGTATGTATGTACTTTGTAGTTTTTGCATCTTTTCTATGTCCAAAGGCGACGTAGAAAAGCAAACAATCGAACAATCACATTTCTGTATTAAAGTTGCGATAACCGAGACTGATAGTTGCGCTTATAGAGACTTCAATGCAAAAATTTTGGTGGTTGCAAACAACGAGCAGTTGCGATAATAGGTGGTTGCGATCATCGAGCTCGCACTGTACTTATTTTACATTTTTTTATTTTTTTTGGATATAAAATTTTTAAGTTATGAACAAAGGAATAACGTTGAAAGCGTCGTTATATATAGTTCATTCGCGATAAAACTCTGGATTTAGTTTTTAGAGAGAAAATAGCAAAACTCCTTTCCTAAATTTTACACTTAAATATATTTTAAGATTTTATGTTTGCTTTCATACTCACCGAAATTTTTAGATCAAAGCTTTTCAAAAATTTTCGCCTTAAAATACTCTAGTTTATTTTGATTCGAAAATGTATATACATACATACATATCTGTACGTGGGAGGTAAACTACACCAAGTCACATTTTGAAAATATTACAGGAGAGCGCAGAAAAATATTTAATATCGCAAATACTTTTATCTCTGTAGAATTAACAATTTGACTTACCGCAAATATTTTTTATAACTCTAAGGGCCATTATTACAACTAGGCAATAGCTAAAGGCAGGATTTTGTCGGACGAATAAAAGGTTTACCTTTATTAAAACTTTACTTTAAATGAAAGTGAGCGATAAGTTAAAGTCAGGTGCGTCCTACCTGGTAGGTTAAAGTAAATTTGTAATAATGATAAACTGCTTATCCGTCCGACAAAAGCCTGCTTTTAGCTATTGTCAAGTTGTAATAATGGCCCTAATACTATTTATTTCAATCTAACATATCCGTCATCAAATTACATCATATGAGAATGCCGTTACTTATTAAAATAGACTTGGTGATGTTTACCTCGCAGATGGCTTTGAGCAGTACAACTGTCCCTTAACACATAGGACCTACTGGACTTCACCTATCGAAAGAGAAAACAAATGCTAATTCCAATATTATAAAAAGAGTATTTCGAAAAAATTGGACTTCGTGTGGTTTACCTCCCACCTTCAGATATATAGATTTAACGAAGATATGCCTAAAATTATGCAACGTTTGTTATTAGACAAGCAAAAAGGCTTTTTGTGGAACATTTCAACCCTCAAATATTTCGTTGTAACTGTCTTTTTACTCTTTCTTAGAAAAGATGCAACAAACTCCCCTTCTGCTGGCTAAAATGTTCTACAAAAACATTTGCCTTAAAATTCTACTAAAGGTCTTTAAAGGTACACAAGGTCTAGACTTTACCTATACGCAAGATGTAAAACACCACGAGTAACATTTTTGTGGAATATTTTAACCCTCTAGCTCGTCGTCGAATAGACCTTTTCGTGTCTTTCAAAAGAGGCAAACAACTCAACTTCATCGGTCATATAGCAAACTAAAATGCTCTTCAAAAACCTTTGCCATGAAATTCTACGATAAGTTCTCAAGGACACCAAAACTCCAGACTAACTTGAATGCCATAAACCATTCAAAACTTAAAATTAGTACAATTAGTACTCAGCATAGGAAATTTTGTAAGCCTTATGTTTGTAAGATGAGTTCAGCACTTTTATGTAAAATATCACGATTGACAATTTTGTGGAATATTTAACACTCTAGCTGTTTGTTGTATGGGCCTTTATAACCCTTGCTTTAAAAATTGAAATATCTTACAAAAATATTCGCCCTAAAATTCTATTAAGAGTCTTTAAAGGTACCCAAGCTTCAGACTCAACTTGAACCGCAGAAATAGTCCATAGCTCAAAATGTATTTAATTTTGAACTTATTCACTATTAGTACACGGTATAGAAAACCTTTTAAGCCTTATGTTTAAGGTATAAGAAAGCCTCAGCATTTTTATGTAAAACACTACGAGAAGCATTTCTGTGGAATATTTTAGCCTGCTATATCACCGCTGAATGAACTTTGTAATTTTGAATCATACTAAAGTTGATATCGTTAATAAATTTTTGCGATTTTAGTACTAAATCAAAAGTCACCCATGAATGTACCTTTCTTATTATATATTTCAAGTTTCTGTTAAATTAATAAAATTTTCTAACGTTTTTTTTAAATAAATTTTCTCTTCATACCCTACAAATTAGGCGGATAGTGGTGGGCCATGCAAAAAATGAATTCAGTTAAAATACTTATTCTGTTAATCCTAATGATGATGAGTCTGTGAACAGGAAAGATACGCATGATGGTGCTACAGCTTGTTTTAATTTTTCTACCTGTCCTTTATTTCAACGTATTTAAATATAAACGGTAATTTTTTTTTTGTATAATCTGCTGTAGCTTCTTGCATATTTATTTACCGTCTTATTTGAAACTCTTGACGAGTACGTTGTAACGAGTATTTTTGTACACGTTCGTTAAAAAATATATACAACGTTGAGACTGTTTTTTTTTCAGCATAAAAAATAAAAAAACAAAAAGGAAGCAACAACTTGGTCAATATTTGTTCATCTCTTTTAACACAACATGCTGTGTACAAGCTCGAATATTTCATACATTTTACATGAAATGAAAGATAAGAAACAACCAAATTGCAAGAAATCCTTTTAAATGAAGATTAACATTTATATTCACTGGAAAAAGTAATAGCAAAATCTTAAAAAATGTTCACTTTCGCATACAACAACAACAACAAGAATAAAAATAAAGCTTTATAATGCAATCAACTTTAATTGGTTGTTTTATAAAAACGACTTTAGAATTTGCTGTCTAAAGTTAAATTGAAACTCCCTAAAAAAATTTAAAATCTTTTTTGAAAATTTCTAAGGATTTCTAGCAACACATATTCAAATTTCTGCTTTACTCACTTACTGCATTATATTTTCTGTTAGAAAGAAAGTTTTTACAGGTCTTTTGTTAAGCGAGTTCAACAAAACAAAACTTATTTAATAAGTTTTTGCACAAAATTCTGCCTTTCTTTCTAGCAAATATCAATGAAAGATGAGAAAACAAGAAAAAAATAATATCAAAATTGAAATGAATAACTACCAGCTATCAGACAAACAGTCAAAAAAAAACAAAGTTTAAAATTCAAACTATATTTTCAATCTAAAATATATTTTTGGGTTACAGAGTTAAGAATCATCATCAACTATTTATTAGCAATTACTCTAAATAAAATAGTTCAATAAACCACAGAAAAAGGATTGGAAAGAAAACAACAATCTAAACAAATGTGCTTCAATTAAAAAGTTTTAAGAAAATGTGGCATACTTTAGGGCTTTGGATAAAGTCTCATATACATAGACACTTTTGCATGAATAACGGAAAGAAAGTTCATTGTAAATTCCAGAAAAATTACTTTAAGCGTTTCTAAAATATTAATCAAATTAAGTTTTATCTTTAAAAAAATGAGATTTGTTAAAATGTGATTTGTTCATTTAATACACAAAGCTAAAATAGTAAATAGTTTATAAAATGACTCAATGTTAAAGATAACAAATTTTGTTAGTGTCTTCAAATATTCTAAAAGTTTTTTCATTTCCTAATTATTTAATATTGAAACCTTTTTTGGATTAAGTTTGAAAAAAATTTCAAACAAAGGCGGAAAAGAAAAATAAGTTTGAAATAATTTTTTATACATCAAATCACAATAATTTTTGTTAACTCATAAAAAAGCGGAAAAGAGATTAATTACTTTCAAACAATTGTTAAATTAAAAATCAAGACTATAATTGTTAAATTGTTATTTATAAAAAAAATTCTGTTATTAATTTTTGTTAACTGTTTTTTATCCTGAAGAAGCTACACAAAGGAGTAGCGAAATATCGATAATGAAGTTTTTATAACGCTTTTTATAAAAACTGACCCTCAAGCTCATCATTAATAGAAACTTATACAGAATGACTTTGTACTTTATTTAGAATACTTTTCAGTTTTTATCAAAAGCTGTTTGAGTATTTGTTAAAAGCCTTTGAGCACTTATTTAAACCACTTTCAGTTGTTATTAAAAGCCTATAATTTTGTATTTAAGGCCTGTTAAACTTTTCTTAAAAGTATTTTAGGCTGTTATTGGAAATCTTTCAAGCTGGGAATTGCTTTTATAAAAAAGTACTATAATGACATGTTGAATTTTTTTAAAAGCCTTTTCAAAAGCCCTTTATAAAAAGCCTGTTAAGATTTCTTTGAAACTCCTTATACATATTAAAAGTATATAAGGTTTTAATTAAACTCCTTTAAGCTTCTGCTGAAACTTTCTATATTTTATTTAACCCCTTGTAAACTTTTCTTAAAAACATTTTAAGCTTTTGCTAAAATTCCTTCAAGCTTTTAAAAATAAATCTTTTAATTTTGCTGAAAACCTTTCAAACTCGCAAATTTTTTTTTATAAATAATTATTTATAAACTCTGATTAAAAGTCCTTTAAACTTTTACAAAAAGCCCTTCAAGATTTCATACAAACCCCATTTAATCTTTACCCTATTTAATCTTTTATTTAAACCGCTTTTAGCTTTTGTTAAAGCCTTTTAGCTTTTACTCAAAATCTTCCTAATATTTAAAAAAGAAATATTGTAAGCTTTTCTTAAAAGAATTTTAAGCTTTTGTTAAAACTCCTTAAAGCTTCAAATTAATGCATTTCTTGTGGAAAACCATTCAAGGTCAAAATTCTTTTTATGAAAACTTGTTATAAAAGCTTTTGAAATTTTTATTTAAAGCTTTAGTAGCTTTTATTAAACCCTTTAAAGCCCTTAAAAATTTATTAAAAGCATTTAAGATTTTATTTAAATCCGTTTTAGCTTTTATTATTTAATTAAACCTTGCAAACTTTTCTTAAAAGCATTTTAAGGTTTTATGAAAATCACAAGCTGATTAAAAAAGACTTGGTTTTTTGTGTAGTACCTTTAATTTAATTTTTTTACTACATTTAACTTTCAATAACCTTTCTGAGAAGCTGTTTGATATTCAAAACCCCTCATGAAACTTTATACATTTTGCTTAAGCATTTTGGATTTTTTTATTTATCTGTACTTTAAACTCCATTTTTAGTCAAATAGTTACGACTGTAATATATTATTTTCTTGGCTCTTGGAAGTATCTCTTTTTCTAATTTTATTTCTTTTTGGCTCATGATAAATCGCTAAACTTAACATTGTAAAGGGAAAAACCTTAAAATTTTCAACTGTCATTTAAAAATCTTTTTATAGTTTTTTATTTTATTTTCGTTTCATGCAGCCATGCAGCTCCTTCCGTTTCCTTTATACAAGAGCTACTAACAGCAGCAGCAATCAAACACTTGGAGAAAACAAAATAAGCTTTTGCCATTTCTTTTTTTTTTATTTACTATTTTGCCAATCAATTTAACCTACAAAAACAATGACAAACGAAAAAAAATAACTTAGTACCCCAATGAATATAATATTTTGTGGTCAAGCCTGTGGCAAATACAACGAAAAAAAAACTTGAAGTTTTATTTAAAAAACATAGAAATTCAAATACAGATACACGACATCATTTATCAAGAACAAATGCTGCAGCGAGAGCAACAAACAGTAGAAAAATTTTAAATTACTATAACATACAGCAGCAAAAAGAAGCAACCAAAAAGATAACGAGTCACACTACCAAAAAAGAAAATAATCAGTAGGGAAATGTTGCAAAAAACCAGAAATATGGTGTTTGTTTTATTTGTTTTTTAACACAAAATTTAAATTTATGTTGACAAAACAATAAAATCTATTCCCATGATGATGCCAAAAAGAAAATTATAACAGAGAATTTCATTCAAAACTTGTTCTCACTTTAAAGGGCGAACTACAAGACAATTGAAGAAATATTTCATTTTATTCTTAACAATACAAAACACAACCATTCATGATTGTTGGTTAGTTTTACATTTGTTTGGCAATAGTTTGTGAAGCCCTAAACTTAAAAAGTTGAAAACACTCTTAGAAAGAGAAAATTTTTCAATAAAAATCTTTATTCGACAAAATTTTACTACAGAATTTGTCCTCCTTTTACGGCCCACTGTATGCTATACCATCATTACAAGTAGCGGCCATAAGGAAACAACAAAATATAGTATTGATTTTATTATATCGACATTAAGATGCCTGCCTGCCTGACTGCTTCCAGTACCTATAAACTATACAACATAACAACCAAACTAAATATAACACAACAAAATAATTCTACCCTTAAACCACATTTTTGTGTAGCAAAAGACAGACATAAACTTTTATATTTTTCTGAAATTACTTTACTTTTTAGCCACGTATTTAATTCGACGTGGTGGCAAATAAAAAATAGAAATATGCTCGTGTACATGCTCAAATCCAGCCTGCATAAGACGACATACACTGTAATTTTTAAATCGACAGAGATAAAAAGTTCCAACAAATAACAACGAAATATAAATTAAATGAACATTTTAAAAATACTTGTGTTTTGTAAGCACTTGTGATAGATAACAAACGTTAAAGATAATAATTTTTTTACTTCATACTGCTTTTAAATTGAAATATGAAGAAATATTTTCAAACTAAAGCTTTCAATGTCTTAAAGCTTTATTGAAGATTATTTTAAGTCTAAAATAAATTTTAAATATAAAAGCTTCTTAAAAAATTCCTTCAAAATATATAGAGACCCCAAAGCCTTCAAAAAGTATTTAAAAAAGCTTTTATTTTTAAAAGCAAATATAAAGAATGTAACTTCTTTCAGAAATGCAATATTTTAATCGGTGTACAATATCTTAAAAACCTGTCAAAAAGAGAGTCCAAGCTTTTCGAGCGATCTTACAATATTTAACAATTAGCAAAAAGCTAAATTATAGTGCCGAGCAATAGATAATGGAGAGAAATTAGTATTACTCACGGTAATAATAGGATTTGTAGTGATGGAACTCTCGTCTTCAAATATGTACATATACATATCAATAAGATTTTTATAAATAAGAACTGTGATCACATTCAACCGAACCATGTAGCAATTCAAGGGGTAGTTCGATTTCACTTTTAAAAATATACCCACAGCAGTAATGTCCTGCTTCGTTATCTACTTCCTTAACACTTCTTTTGCAAAAACCATATTTTGGAAAATATTTATAATGTTTAAGAAATAGTTTTCAAGCTTTCTCGCTCTTTTTGAATTTATTCCTACTACCAGCTTTTCTCTAATGTTTTAAAAGGTTTTTCAAGCTTGCAAAAATGTTTCCCTAAAGTTTATTGTTTTTTTATTATGGGATACGTTAAAAGCTTTTCAAATATATTTTTTAAAAGCTTTTATAAAAGCTAAAAGCATTTTTTAAGAGCTTTCTCAAGCCTTAAAACTAATCTAACTTCAAAATTTCAAAACATTTTCCTTACGCTTACCTAAAAGCTTTCAAAAATTTAAAAGCTTATCAAAAATGTTTTGTAAAAAAAGTTAAAACCTTTTCAAAAATATTTTCTACTTACCATTATTAACTTTTCTCTAAAGCTTTTTATAAGAGCTTTTTCAAACTTGAAAATTTATTTTCCTTAAATTTTTTCTAAGAGCTTATGGTAAAGGTTTAAAAAAAATTAACCAATTTTCAAAAAGATTTCCTACATGTTACTACTGTGTAATAAATTTTTCTAAGAGCTTTTTCAAACTTTTTTTCAAAGCTTATTTTTCAAAATAATCAGTCTGCTGCCGTACGTGCGCGACGTTACCCAAACTTACCTCAAAGCTTTTTTAAATACAATTTTTTTATTGCAAAAAGCTTTCGGTTAAGTTTGGGTAATTTTGTGCACATACGGGAATAGACTGAATATTTTGAATAGTTTTTGAAATTATGGTTTGTTTCAGTACTTGCACGAAGTTACACAAACTTACCCATACGTTTTTCTCAATACATATTCAGTCTGTTCCCGTACGACTACAAAGTTACACAAACTTGCCCAAAAGCTTTTTTAAATACTAATTTTGTATTGAAAACAGCTTTCGGTTAAGTTTGGAAAGCTTTTGGCAAGTAAAGAAATAGACTTATTTTGTATTTTGAAACTTTGTGCACATATAGAAATATAATATGTCACGTTTAGTTGTCAAATTCAACCAACTTTAAATGTTTGCATTATTTAAATCAGGAGCGGATCCAGTATAAGCTTTTGGAAAAATTTTCTTTAAAAAACTCAATAGAAAGAAATGAGGTATATTATATTCTTTTTAGGTTGGAAATATCCCTTTTTCCTTCCCCCGAATCCGCGCCTGGTTTAAATATTAGCTGAAATCCTTTTCGAACAGCTTTCTCAAGTTTATCTCTTAGCGCGTACTTTAAAAGCTTAAGAAATGTTTTGAATAGTTTTTTTTTATTATAAGTGCATATAAAGAAAGTGCACGAAGCTACCCAAACTTATCTAAAAGCTTTTTTCAATAAAAAAAATGTATAAAGAAAAGTTTTCAGGAAAATTCGGGTAGCTTTATGCACGTATAGACATAGAATCTCAGACTATTGCAGTGAGTGCACGATGCTTTACCCAAACTTATACAAAATCTCTTTTTAATATAAAAACTGCTATAAAGATAAGTTGTTGACCAATTCGGCTAGAAATACACTATCAGTCAGTCTGTTCCCGAACGAGCACAAAATTACCCAAACTTAACCGCAAGCTCTTTTCAATACAAAATTTTTATTTAAAAAAGCTTTTGGGTAAGTTTCTGTAAGTTGGTGAACGTACTGGCACAGACTGGCTGTCTGCTTAAATAGTTTTATTTCTTTTTAGAAAAAATCTCTTTAAAGTTGGCATCTTTGCTCTGTCAAATTAATTTAACTTGAAATTTTTACTTTGTTGAAATATTTTCTGTAAATATTTTTTAATCAACTTTGTCCTTCAACGACATAATTTTATTCATTTATTTTTTTTTCTATACCTACACATGCATGCAGCTTATCCTTAAATTTATTAAAATTTTTTTTTTATAATTATCCCAAAAAAAATAAACATAAATTAGAGCTTAAAAAGAACATACAAAATAAACTCAGTAAAGAGAATTAATCCTTTTAAATCACTTTAAACAAATACATCTATCTCTCTCTTGTGTATCTCTAATATACAAAGTTATTTTCATTTTCTTACATATCTGTAGCTTTTCCAAAGATTTCCAAAAAAAAAAAACGAAATGTTTTTGTTACAAAGTTTTGTTTTGGGGTTTTTGTTTCTGCTGGTTTTGGTTCCTGGCAGATGTAGATGAATGGTTGTAACGACAGCTTTAAGGTGGATGAGAGCAGCACAAAAAAAATTAAGCTTCTAGGGAGCTAAAAATTTGTTTTTGTTGCTGCTTATGTTCTTTTCAGTTTAGGAGTTTATATTGTGTAACAATGTCTGTCCTGACCAGGTTTTTTAGTTATTAGATACATTTATCCTTTATTTTGGCTAAAAGACAACATGTTATTTTTCCAGTAGCTGGCTAAAGAGTTTTTTTTTAGTTTGGTTTTTAAGGTTTTCAGAAAATGTGTATGGGAAGGGGGTTTGTGGATGGAAACAACAGCAGGAGTATATGGAAAGAATAAATAAGTATGTCTGTATACGAGAGAGTTTGAATGAAGGTCCTAGAAATTAGAAAGGAAATGTATTACTGTTTTATGGTTACGCTTGTGTTGGTTGTTTATGTTGTTATAACAACATGAAAAACCAAAACACCACCAACAACAAAAACAAATATAAGATGGGAAAATTTTTGTTAAATTACCACCAACTTCCTACCTTGGGCCTCTTTTGAGGTGTAACTTAACACCAATGAAAATTTAAATTAACAAAAACAAATACGTAATAAAAGTTTACCATTATTTGTTTTCTTTTAGCCCAAGTACGTAATACTCCTACCATTTATTTCACTTTTATTTCTATTTTGAGGTCCTTAAAAATCATATCAATTGGTTAAAAATTATTGAGATAGTAAAACAAAAACAACAACAACAACAACAACAATAAAATAACCTTGACAACAACGTCAAAGAGACAAAGAGAAATATGTATGATTTCTAAATGAAAAGTATCCTTAAGCTTTTAAGGGCTTTAATGAATGATAAAATACTATGAATATAAAAAGAATGTTACGGCTGGTTGAAAATGTTGGTTATCGTTTGTGCCCCTTCAAATAAAATTAATAACCATAAAAAAGGTGTAAAAGACTTTGCTGTAATTACAAAATAAAATTTATTGCTGTCAAGCCTATAAAAAATAATTAAATTCTAGGAGTACATAAAATTAAAAAATATAATAAAAAATTAAAATATAAAGAAAGAACGATCTATTTATTCTGTTTGAAGCACAGACTTGATAAAGTACAGCATGATTGGAATATTTAAATGATTTCTTTTTTAATTAAACCGATTTCTAGAGTAAGAAACATGAGAGAATATGCAACACTGTGTAGAATAAAAAAAAAGAAAAAGTTCTAACGATTGATTCAGGAAGAGGGCACTAAAAAAAATATACAACTATCGGTGTTTTGAAAGCTAACATCTGGGATTCATTTTAGGGGGTGTTAAAGTTCTTCCCTATTTTTAAATTTTTATAGTGGATCGGTATAGGAAATCTTGTAATTCTTTCGTTTGCAGTATAAAATATTTTCAGCACTTTTATATCAAACGCTACGAGCAACATTTTGTGCAACATTCTAGCGTCTAAATCTTTGTTGAATGGGTATTTTTTGTCGCTTTCTTAAAAAGGAGATAAAAACTTGCCTTAAGTGGCAAAAACAAAAATATTTGTATAAAGTTCTACTTTAGGTCTTCAAAAGCACTAAAGCTCACGGCTCATCTTGAACACGAGAAATCATTCAAAACTTAATATGCTTTAAATGGTTAATTTTGTAGCTATACACAATTAGTACTCGGCATAGGAAATCTTTGTAGTACTTACGTTTAAGGTACCAAATTTGTGCATTGATTTTGTGAAAATCACCACGACATACATTTTTGTTTAACATTTTAACCCTCTAACTCTTCGTTGTATATAGCGAATATAGCGATCTGAAATGTTCTACAAAAATATTTGCCATAAAATTCTACTTTACAGACAGCCAAGCTCCATGATCAACTTGAACGCCAGAAATCATTCAAAAGTTAAAAGTGCTTTAAGGTTAATTTCGTACTTATTCACAATTAGTACTTGGCATAGGAAATCGTGTAAGCCGTACGTTTAAGCTATAAGATATGTTTAGCATTTTTATGTAGAACAACACGGGAAAAATTTTTTGAAGCGCTACTCTAATGCTACGCTGTATGCGTCCTTTTTGACCCTTACTTAATCAGGGGACTAACCCCTTCAGCAGTTCTACAAAAATATTTGCAATAAGATTCTACTCTAAGTTTTCAAAGACAGCCAAGCTCCAGATTTAACTTGAACGCCAGAAATCATTCATAACTTTAAATATATGTATTTAAGGTTTACTTTCGTACTTATTCACAATTAGTATTAGTGTACTAGTATTCACAATTAGTATAAGATATATTCAGTACTTCTATGTAAAACACCACGCGGAGCATTTTCGTAGAACATTTCAGCCAGCTATATCGCCGAGTCATCTTTCAAACTAAATTAATATCGATCTAGCCGTTCGGGAGCTACGATGTCAAAGACACACAGATTCAAGAGAATACATCTAGAAAAAATGTGATATCTTCTAAACGGCTGAACCGATTTTCTTCAAACATAGCTAAGAACACAAAAAAAAACTAAATCATAATCAGTCCAGCCATTTGGTTTGTATGTTGTACAGGCACACAGAAACAAAGATACACAGACACACACTACTAACTTATAACACCCTTGAGAAAGAAGACAAAAATCTACGAACGTCGGGAAAATTTGTATTTAAATGAATTTTTATTTACATTAAAAACTTCAGGCCTAATTAGCTTAAAAAGGAAAACTTCATAGCACCCCTCTTTTTGGTCGCGGACTAAAAATATATATCAAAAAAATTTGCTTAAAATTTATTAAATTATCAAAAATAGTTTTATTAAAAAAAAGTTAAAACCTTTAAAATATTTAAATGTTTAGCAAACGGCTATTGGAATTATTGACTTGAATTGGAGAATTTTGGCATAAACATTATTCAGCCATGTCACAGAGCATACTTTTAGGTGTAGCAATTGAATATTTAGCCATAAGCTTTACATGGTAAATCAAATGCTTTGCATGTAAAGAAAATTTTTAAAGTGGCGCCTTAAGGTATGCAAACTTTATCGCTGTAAAATCGAAATATAAAATAAAGGGAGTCTGAAGAAGGTAAAAGGAATAAAAGGAAGGCGCAAAATGAAAATCATGCCGATCGGAATGAGTGACTTGCCAGATTCTGTTAAATTTTGGAAAAATATTTCTCTTACTCAGCTGTCAGTTATTCATTCATTTCTATGTTTTATTTAAATTGACAAATGAGCATGATTTATTATGGAAATTTTTCTACATTTAAATTTTTTAATGTTTATTTTATGCTTTCTTAATTTTGCATAAACATTTTCAGTTTAACCCAAGACACTTGACAAAACACATGCATAATTGCCCTAAAAACTAAACAGAGACCGACCGACCCACCGTACGTACACAGACAAAAGAAGTAAGAAGGTAAGAAAGAGAGAGAGAGAGAGAAAGTACTACTTTATTAGCACAAGTAAGGAAGAGGAAGAGGGAGAGGCAGAAACTGGCTGGTTGGGTGACATAATTTATGTCGTTAACAAAAACATTAAAAAACTGGTGCCATATTTTAATGTTAAATTTTATGCTTATAACTTTTTATCAACAACAACTAAAAAGCCCAGGCAAACATTTAACAAAAAGCATACACAGCAGAATAGTAAGGGGTACCAATAGCAGAAGTATAATTTTATTTTGAAAAAGAAAAATATCTAAAATAAATTATACAGATGATTTAAATTAAAATGAAAATTTTTCAGAAAGTAAAAAATATGCAAAAGAATAAAGAAAACCGTAAGAAACATAAAATACGAGTATCAACAAATATTATAACCCAGAATAAATTAAACAAAGTAAATAAATGGTAAAATAACATTAATGGCACAGGAATGGCACAGTGAAGCTGAATAGCTTGAAACGAGCTCCCCAGAAAATTAAGAAATATCAAAAATATTTAACTAAATTTAATAAAAAAACAAAATAAATCATGATTCTGCAGCATCAACTAAGCCGAATCGATATATATGACTATTTTATCGATACCTTAAATGTAAGGCTTACAAGATTTCCCATACCGACTCACGGGGGGAGACTTTAGCTCCCCCAAAAATTAATCCCAGATGTAAAACGCTGATACACGTATATATTTTCTTTGGTAGCCTTTACCAGAACCAGCAGTTAGAGCTTTGTCATATAAAAAAGGTTGATTCTGTAGTACAGTGTAAATATTCGCAATTTTTCAAAAATTAAGTAACTTCACTTTATTATGAATAAAATTAAATTGGGCTTGATTAATATTCCAAGGAAATAGGAAAAAATTAACGACAAAGTTTTTCAAAAACTAATTTAAGTTTTCAAAACTTTTTTTTGGCTGAAGTCAAATAGTTTCTCTAAAAAAATTTTTCATATATATCTGAAAATTTCGAAAAGTTTTAACCAAACTGGTTAAAGTTCAATTCCCAAATGTAGATCCTCAATTACTAAAATGGCTTTAATAGATGTTGAAACCCAACGTAATTTAAATTGGTTTAAGCAATTTAATTAATTTTTTTTTTACTTGCTACAAAGTATTTGTCCCTCACCCATTCATTCATTCCACTTTCAGTTCAACCCATACTATAAAGTTGATTGCTATGCTACTAAACAAAATTAATACTAACTAAGCCTGCACGAATTTTTATTATTTAAAATTGATTTCTTTTCCTGCTCTTGCTTGGTTGATTTTTTTGGAAAGAAAATTATAAACTTAAATAAAACCAAGCACACGAACAAATACATAAATACGAGTATATATATCCATACATAAGTATGTTTATACATTTGTATTCGCAAATATGTATTTATGCATACTCCTTCCCTTGAACATGCACGGAACTATAAACGGTTAAGGATATTATTTTACAAATAAGAATGTGTTAAATATAAGTTCACCACAAGGAACGTGTGTATCGTACAACTATCTATAAACTTATACAAGTACTATGTTAGTTTAACTATGTATGTATGTATGTATGTATGTATGTATGTATGTATGTATGTATGTATGTATGTATGTATGTATGTATGTATGTATGTATGTATGTATGTATGTATGTATAAATGTATGTAATAATGTGGGTATCTTCGTATTCAGACAGTTATACGGATCCATGCATGTAAAGTTTTATTGAGTCCTTAAAAATCAACAACAAAAATGAAATAACATCAAATATAAAAACAGCCTTGTGGTAGGCTTTCATTTCTTTAGCACACGCACACACACACACACACACTCACACACATTCAGTCAATCATACATAAGCAATCATAATAAATTTCCGTTATTTTGTTTTGAATATACACAAATATACAAACACACCTTCACTAACTCTTTCATAAAAGTCTAGCTCTTAGAGAAGCTTTCTATGAATATGTGCGCTTTTAATTTATTACCTTGTTTGTTAAGCATACTCACTCACATACATACTTACATGTGTATGTATGTATGTATGGATGTCTTTACACAAATGAGAACTAACGGTAGAAGGATTTAAACACTGTATGCATGGTTGTTTGTTTTGTACGCAGTTTTTGGCTTCATTTGCTTTTTTATTTTCTAGTATTTTTTATAAGTTTTTCTATCTTAATAGTTTGTTGCTGTTTTCTCTTCGTTTGCTGGCATTTTCTGAGGCCTAAGCCGGCTAGTTTTAAAATGAGAAACAAAAAAAAAACATAGAAAAGTGTGTGATGATGATTAAGGCTTTTACGTGGTCGTTTGTTATGATGGTAATTTTCCATAAAGAGAAAATTTAATGTTTATTTTTATATATTTTAACAACAAGCTTTAGCATGACTAAAAATATATATTAAGCACCTGTTTTATATAAAAAATTAAAAATAATATAAATGTACATCATTTAAAGGATTTATTTTGTTGTAAGAAAGAATATATGTAAATCTTTAACCCATGAGTAACCAGCTGACGCATGTACTATGTATGTATTGGCATCCGCTTTCTTTAGAAACCGAGGACTCATATAGTTAAGCGTCGCAATTTTCAATTCAAATTTAAATTTTTCGAGAATCGTTATTTTTCTCGGAATGACCTTAATTTTTCACAAGCTTTCCATATCTTTAGTGAAATTGTGGGTTTCTGATGAATTTAAAGCAGATTTGAAACATTTTCGAATGTGTTAAACTTACGTATTAAGAACTTCCGTAATTTGTTTGGAATTTTGCGAACAACTTTTTCGGAACTTTTTCTCTTTTGTAAAATGTTGGGCTGCTAGTGGCTTTAAGGGACTGCTGTTGTATTTTTAAATATGAGATACAGGTATATATCGAACATTCGAAGAATTTTTGTTTTCTATATCACAGTAAATTCCATTTTTCTGGAACTTTAAATTTTTAAATTTCAGTTTTTCGGAGTAACTTGTTTTTGGAGTAACAATTTTTAATTAATAGCTACATTGAAATTATGGGTTTCAGGTGGAGCTAAGGCATTTTTTTAAGATTCGCAAATATGTTATATAAATATTGAATATCTAGATTTTTTCGGAGAAACTTAAATTATTCGATTTCATCAAAGATATAAATCTTTCTGATTGATGCTTAAAATTTTTTAGAGTTTTCTTTATTTTGGGGTAAAAATTTATTTCGAGTTTTCGATATTTTAAAGTAATGACAAGTTTTAGTGGAGTTTTGTTATAATTCCGAACATATGTTATACATATATTGACTTTCGGGTATTTTTCGACTTTTTGGCCTAACTTTCATTTTCTTAGGTGTTTTTTTTTTTTTTTTGAATTAAGGGTTTCGCTTCATTCAAGGTGTATTTGGAGCATTTACGAATTTTTCGGAGTACTTTATTTTTCTTTTTAGAAGTTTTTAATGATTTTTCTGAAGTTTTCTATTTCTACTAAATTATCTATATTGGGTAGACTTAAGTCACTTTTGATAGAATTTCAAATGTGTGTTCCACATTTTTCGATTTCTTAGAGTATTTTTCGTTCTTACAAGTTTTCAATTTCCTTAGTGAAATTCTAAGTATTTGCTGAATGTAGAAGACTTTGGCAGCAATTTCGAACATATCCAATAATATCGAATTTTCGGAGATTTCACAATTTTTTTGGAATTATTTTAATTTTCAGGAATTGTGTACTTCAGGCAAAAAGGCTTCAGGTGTTTCTAAAGCTTTTTATTATGTTTACTATATCGAATTTTGTCAGACTAATTTTTTCGGAGTAACGATTTTTTTTTTTATTTTTTACCAAGGCTATTAAATAATTTCAGCAATTTTTCGTTTTTTTCGAAGTAAAGTTTCTTAGAAGTTTTAGATTTTCTGGTGGGCTTAAGGCATTTTTGGTAGAATTTCGATAATGTGCCGCATATTGAACTTTTGGCGAATCTTCGAGAGGCTGTTCAAATATTACGTAACGTTCTAGATTTGTTACGGCCTAAATAATTCATATTGAACATTTTGTAAAAAGCGATATAAAAACTCCGAAAATACCATTCCGAATAGCCACTAATGCCCTTTTCTAATGAAATTTTATGTACCTGCTGAATGAAGAACACTTTTGAAACGTTTTCGAATATGTTTTCGGACCAACTCCAATTTTTCTGAAGTTTTCGATTTCTTTGGAGAAATTAGGTATTTCTAGTAAATTAAGAAGTATACTTTTGAAGTGAATTCGAATTTGGCTAATGACCATAACCACACTGTCTAGATATGAAATTAATATTTTGATTGAAAGTTTTCAAATCAGGCTTGAGTTTATTAATTAAAAATATTAATTCAAACCATTTTTATTCAGGAAAAAGTACAGGAAAATGCAGTTAGTTCTAACATTAAAGCAGAAACGAGCTACATGTCGTTTTCTGAGCCCGCTACACATCCTAATATGTACATGTTTATGTGCATGTTTTTTTCAGATTTCAATTGTTAGAAGCGCCATCTATTTAACCGAATTATTTAATGAAAAAGTATTAATATTTTAAACGAGATCTATAAGTGACTTTTGGCAATTTCCATGAAATTTAGAACTTCTGTAAGCCAGGCTGTTAAATATTTTTCTTAATTAAACTCTAAATAATTACCATAAACCAGCAGTTATTAGTTAATAATTGCGAAAACACTTGTACATACCTGCAAATAGAAAAGAGAAAGATAATTGATTAAAATTTTAAACCGGTTAAAAAAGAAAATCTTATTATTATTTTAACAAGACAAAGCAGAACACAAGGAGGCCGCCAGGCATCTCCTCATCAGCCATTATATCAATGTATTTCCCGAACTTTCAGCTTTAAATCTATTTATTAAGCCTATTTTTCCTTTCAAACAAAAAAATTCTTTGTTACGATCTTTATTTGTCACTTCATAAAGAAAGTTTTGAAATTTTTACTATTTGCCAGAGATAAATAAAAATAAATTCATGTGTCAAACACAAAATCAGAATTTAAGTACTCTTCACTAAACAAACAATACCAATCAATATTTACAATAGAAGACAATGAAAATAAAAATAGACTCCTGCGAAAATAAAAACGGAAATACAAGGAGTTAAAAGAGGAAACAGAAAAATTAAAATAAAACGAAAACAAACCCATTTAACACATACACAACTTCCTCTTTTTTACAACAATGCAAAATAAATGAAATAGATTTAATTCAATAGAAATTAAAAAAAGAGAAAAAATTAAATACCAAAATGGAAATGTTTATTTTAATAACGTATGGCAGGCAGCAAGCAGTCTGTTTGATTTTTTTTTACAAAATTTTTGAAATAACTCGTACTTTTGTGTAATAAAAGTTTATTTTTCCATTTTCATTTTGTTTGTCGCTGATAAAGTCTAATTTGTTGGCAAAGCCAGAAAAAATGTATTGAAAAAAAATTCAATCAATGGTTGTGTTAAAACAAGTCGATGATGATGCCGTGTTTACCATATTCATTGTTAAACTCTTCAACCAACATCTCCTCCCTTTTTAACCCTCCACCGCCCCCTCTTCTGACACTTAAATGTATGTACAGCAATACATTTATAATCGAGTACAACATCATCTACAAAATCCTTTAGAAAAAAAAAATATTATAATAAACTACATTCTGGAATATGAATACAAACAACAATGCAGATAAGTGGCCTTTTTTTAGAAAATTTATATTGCAGTCAGTATAAGTTTTACTACATTGACTGCTTGCAAAACGCTTCTTTCTCTCTTGTGCTCACACTTTCCTACACTGTGATTTGTTTGAGAGGGAAGATTGGAAAATCTCTTAAAGCTTTAGAAAAATAATGTTTTCAGAAACTTTGTTAAAGTTAAATTAAGAATTAAAAAGAAAAGAAAATGACACTTTACGTGTTGTTACATGACTCTAACGAATCATTACACTATGCAACAACAAAAAATCCACAGTGTACCACTATATTTTTTAAGTGTTATAATTTTTTTCTAAAACATGGAATTTTTAAAGATGCTGCTCTGCCGACTTCATCATAACTTTGGAAGGGGTTGTCTAATTCCATGACAAAAACTACTAAAAAAAACTTGCAACAAAATTACCTTAAACTCGTTTCAATATTGTGATTTATATACTACCAAGTTTCGGAATTATTCATTTCGCAATGATGAAAATATATATATTCTTTTTTTTGCAAAATTGAAATATTTTTATTCTCTCAAAATGTATAAAAAATCCCAAATGGCAAAAATTAATCATTTTTCTTAACTAACCATAAAGCCAAATATATATATACAAAATAAAATTAGCTTTAGTTTATGCAAATGGAAGGATAAATGAAATTACCTGATGTTTGTAAGAAATCGAGTTTTGAAGAGGCAGATCCACCGATTTGTTCATAACTTACGCAAAGCTTATCCAAATTTATTTAAGAAACCACTTAAAAGCTTGAAACAAAATTACCTTAATCCGTTTCAATATTGTTGATTTATACACTACCCGGTTTCGGAATTATTCAGATTTGTATTTTTTTTTTTTTTAATTTATAAGAAATGGAAATTGGCAAACACGTTCCATTTCATAAAGCCACATATAGTACATACAAAATAAGCTTTATTTCAGGAAAATCGATGGATAAATATTAGGGATGTAACGAATACCGATACCGATACCGATATATCGGCGATACTTCAGATTTTCCGATACATCGGTATCGGCGATATTTTACTGTCGATACGACGATACTTTTAAAAATTTTTTCAGAGTTTTTTTTAACAAGTAATTTATTTTTGTTCGATTTTACCATGAATTACATTCACTTCGTTATCTTTTAAATCTTATTAATATCAATTTTAAAAATTAATAACATTTTATGCTGTTATTTTGTAAAAAAAAATTATTTATTTTTTGTTAATTTTATCATGAATTCAAATTCAAGTCGTTGTTTTTTAAATCTTATTCCAAAGAAGTCATGAAAATGTAGAATTCGCGATCTGGAAGTATTGCAAATTTGGATAATTTCTAATTAGTTTTACATATCCTTGCCATTGCAAGAAGTTCTGTTTTTCGATTACCAATCACCGAATTGGAAGCGATGCTAGGACCCATTTCTTTTTCGGTATTCTATAATGATTTTTCCTCAAGGAAAAAGGATAAAAAATTACCCATTTTCAAAATTTTTTTTATGCGAATTTAAACTCAGAACTGCATTTTCATGTAAATTTAAGTGAATAAATATAAACTTAGAAGTCTTTTAATAATTAAGCTATTAAGTTATTTAGAAGAATATTAGTTGAAAAATGTCCTTTAAAAAATCGATTTTTTAAAAAGCATGGCGAGTATTTTTTAAAATTATAAAGGAATTAAACATTTTTCTTGCTTTTCTAATAATTATCTGCATATTTTTAACATAAATTTTTTGGAAGCAAAGAAAATGTAGCTCCTTAAAAATTACTTCCAATGTTTTATCAATTTTAAATATTCTCTCTTATAATGTAATTTTGCATAATAAAAAAATTACACTTGAGTTTTGTTAATCTAAACTTGAACTCAATTTCAATATTCGTATCGGTATCGGAATCGGTATCGGCGATATTTATTTTTAAATATCGGTATCGGTATCGGATCGGCAAAACGGCGTATCGTTACATCCCTAATAAATATTGATTTTATTCATAATAAAGTGAAGACACCTAATTTTTGCAAAAATTGTGAATATTTACACTGTACGACAAAATCATTTTTTTTAATAAACAAAGCTCTAACGCCTGATTCTGGTAGAGACCAAAAAATTTATATACGATTATCGGCATTTTGAAAGTTTACATCTAGAATTGAATTTTGGCGGGGGGGGGAGTAAATTTCCCACCTTTTGCTCATAGTGATAGTGAATCGGCATAGGAAATCTGGTTTAAGGTATAAGAAGTTTTGAGCTTTTTTATGTAAAATACCACGAGGAACATTTTTATGCAACACTTTAACCCTGTAACTCTTCGCTGCATGGATCTTTTTGTCTCTTTCCTTAAAAAGAGGCAAAATAATTTACTTCAGTGGCGATATAGCGGGCTGAAAATATTTGCCATAAAATTCTTCTATTGGTTTTTAAAGACAGCAAAGTTCAGAACTCAATTTGAACGCTAGAAATCACTTAAAACTTAAAATGTGTTTAAGTGCTAATTTCGTACTGATTCACAATTAGTACTCGGCATAGGAAATCTTGTAAACCTAAAAAAAATCAATGAATTTCTTGTAAATCAATTCTGTTTTTGTCATCAAAAACTAATTTCTAACTTTTAAAATACTTCAAACAGCCCTCGTTTGCATAGATTTTTCATCCGAGCTAAGTTTTGTTGGAACAGTTTATTCTGCTTGATTTTATTTTTTTATATTTTTCTACCCGTTTGCGTTTTTATTGTTGTATTTTTTATATTTTTGTTTCTGTTGTAGCTGTTGTACCCAATAAAATAAGGGTGGTATGCGCTCTATGGAGGTTTATATGCTTGACTGAATTTGAGTTCATGTACCCCTTCTTAGTTAGACTTGTGCCTCTCTTGGCGTTGCTTCTGCAACTAAAGCTTCTTCAAAAATTTGTAAAATAAAAAATGTTGAAGGTTTCAATGAATCATTAGTAGATCTTTAAATGTATGTATTCATGTATAAGAATGTGAGTTTATAAATGTTCAACAAAAAAAAAAAAACAATTGAATGAAAATTGAAATGGGGTCAAAATGTAAGTGTGTGCTTGAGAGAACATATACTTACACACTCAAACATACACTCACTCACTCAGCCATGCTGTAAACACACATGTCTAGATAACAAATAGCATAAATTATAATGAGAAGTTCACTAGAATACTACTAATACAATAACAATCACACATACATACACACACACTCACACATGCTTAAAATCATAAATATATTATAAAAAATACATATTGAATATTTAGATAAGAATAATATATTATTTTTTTTTTTTTAAATGCCAAAAAAACAGGAGTTTTAATAAAACGTGTTTGTGGAAGCAGAGAGTAGAGTTATTTAAATAACAGGATTATATTTAAGGCGTTATCAAAGGAAACGCTGTCAATTTTGCCAAGAAACGAACAGAAAGGATCCGCTTTTAATGTTTATTTTTAGATAAAAAAAAACAACAAAACGCATTAAGAGTGTCAATTATAATCGTTAGAAACTAGCTACGTTGATTTACATATTACACTGTTCAACACAAAAAAAATAACATAGTTCTAACGAATGACGGAATAAACTACTTTTCATTTTCAGTAAAGAAATTCAATGAATTAGTAAATATTTTATCTAGAAACGGACCTACAAACAAATTTGTAAATATAAACAAAAATATCTCAACAATTTCATTGAAAAAAAAAACAATTTTTCAGTGAACAAATTGTATAACTCTATAAAACAATTTGTGTAAACATATTTACAAATTCTAAACAAAATAACTCACTGAATCAAACAAAAATATTTACTGAATTTTCTGTAATATATCAATCAATATTTCTGTCTGAAATTATAAAACAATTTGTCTAAAAATACTTACACATGCTAAACAAAATAATTTATTGAATCAAACAAAAATATTTATTCTATTTTTTGTAATTTATCAAACAAAATTTTTGTCTGAGTCATCATCATCATCCATTAAGCATTTATGAAATTTCACTTTGTTAGATGTGTTCAACTCTAAATGTTTATCTAAAGACTCTAAGCAAAATAAATGAGAATTAGCGCAGCAGCATTAACGAATTGACTCACTCAAATATCTTCAGTAAACTAACTTGGTATAATCGTGTATTCCTTTTTTTATCATTGTTGCTGCGTTATTTCTGTGTGTATATCGTCATCGGGGCTGTTTTTTTGACAATACAGAAAACGGCTTTTTTATTGTTTTTGGTATTTGCGTCCTAAATAAAAGTCAAACAAAAAATTCATGGATTCAGTAAAGAACATTTACTGAAAATGAAATTTATTTTGAGACAAACTTTTGTTTGAAAATTTTTTGTTGATAATTTTTTCTGTGCGGCATAGGAAATCTTGTAAGTCTTACGTTTAAGATATGGGATGTGTTCTGATTTTTTTATATAAAACGTCAAGAGAAATATTGAGCTGCCCCTAGAATAAATTCCAGATGTAAACTTTCAAAAACCCCCATATAATTAAGCCTATAATTTTCATGTTTGCTTTTCTGTTTAAAATTTGATTTTTATACTTTTAAAAATATATTTTTTTTTAATTTTTTTTTTTGTAACTAAAACCAATCATTCATTCTTGTTTTTAAATACATCCATAAATATTTGAATTTTGATGGCAGGACATTACCAATATTTATGACTACATTTTCAAGCTGGTGTTGAAAGAAATAGAATTAAAAATATATATTGCATAATTTAGGGCAGCAAAAAAATACATGTAACAAAAAGTGTTACTTTTTTATGTGAGTTGTTAGTTTTCAACAAAAATTTTTAAAAACTCCTCATTTTTTATGCATGTGATGTAATATTTATTACAAAATATTATGGTTTACACAAATTACAGTATATACACATATTATACACTAGTAACTTACACTCAAACCAACGCACTTACACTTGGCTACACATAAATTTATTGCACATTTATTGTGAAATTTTTCGTAACTTTTTTTTCTTCTTTTTTTCTGTTTATTTGGCATTCAAGAACAAGCCTGGGTCATAAAATGTCGTGTGACGCCATGAAAAAAGTAAATAAAATTAAAAATAATAAAAAAGCGCCCAGTCCCTTTGCAGGAGACCATTTGTTGTTTGTTGTTGTTGGATGTGTTATAATGCATTTTATTTAATTTATAGCCGGGGTATAATAAAAGTGTAAAACAACAACAGAAATTTCACACAAACAACATGTTATTATTATAAATAAACTGTTTCTTTTAGGGTTTCATTTAACTTTAAGCATTTATTTTTAGATTGTGATTTTGATTGTGATTTGGGGTTATTTCGCAGTAATTTTAGACAAGTAATTTTAGACAAGAATGGCTTATATTAAAACAGCAATTATTTTAAGGAAGTCAAATGAAGACCGCACAAGTTTGAAATTACTATAATAAAACGGTTAAAGAAAAAAGAGGAAATTTCTTAGTTGGAGATACGAAAATTTAAATAAAAGAATTATTTTAGCTAAAAAATTTTAATTGCTTAGATTTTTTACAATATGTAAACAATAAATAGATAATACAGGAATTAAAGTCTCAAAAAAGACACAATGAAAAAATTATTTCACATAATTTCAACTAATGGAATTCATTAACCTAGATTCGATAACAATTTGCAAAGCTACGTTGATTCAATGTACGCATACGTTGTTTCAATGAAAATATTTATTTACGTTCAATGTACAATGGATGCATTGAAAGCATTCATTGTTGCTATTCTGGAATAAAATTAATGAAGCGCTTTATTGAGTTAACGTACTGGTACATTAGGTCAAAATTAATGAATAATTCATTGAAACAATGAACTTTTTCCTTTGAATTTTTGCTTCAGTATACAGTTTGTTTAATAAACGTTAAAAACTAACATTGTTTACCATTGTTTAATATTGAAAAAATGGATACAAAACTCCCCTTAAATATTGATATAGCGGGCTGAAATGTTCAATAAAAATATGAATTTCTAATGAGAAAGTGAAATTTATTTAATGCTGTCCTTGCAGCCTTTAGTTCTTTACGAGTTTTTACTCTTTCGATTTTCGTTGAAAAGTTTCAAAAGTCATCTTAATATGACAAATTATTGGCATTTTTATTTTTAATTTAATTTTTTATATTCTTACAACTTTATTACACATTCGTTGTTGTATAATTTTTTATTACCATAAGCCAAAATGTATAAAAGATGGAATTATATTTGTCAATTTGTTTTGGTGACTGTTTGGATATGGAAATAAAATTTCACGTACTTTTCACAAGATGTGTATTTTTATATATTTTCCATTACATTTCATTTGCTTTAAGTGTAAATGTTTGTTTGTGTATTGTATCATTCATTGCTGGTACTCGTAATAGAACCCAAGAGTATTTGTGTTTTTTTACAAGGGTTTTTTCTCAAATGTTTTATATTTATTTTTGTTTGTAACATACAAGCAAACATGAAAATGTATAAACTTAAGCAAATACCACTTCATAATGTAGACATGCTGTACATATAGAGTAGGAAAACATATAAACTTATTTATTTAGAAATCTCTAAGGTCTTTTCAAATGTTCAAAGATTAGGGTGTAAATTTCTGTGGTATGTTGCAGCATTGTGTGTATTTCATTCAATGGAAAGTTTAATTGTTTTTTAGTGGTTAAGAGGGGTAGAAAAGGGATTTTCCCCCCTAAACCTTATTATTCTCTAATATTCAAGTGACAATGTCGTTATCACTGTGGTTTCTAGGTTGATATCAAACAAAAAGCATTCGTGCCACTAACAACTTCCACATAATAATGTTTCCACCTTTTAGCCACATGCAAAGGCAACATAATTTCATTATATTCAAAAATCCATCCAGATATAATAAACTAAACTCTGCCAAGCATGCAAGTTCACATAAATAATATATTTTTTTATTACACTAACACACTCACAATTGCATGTAAATATTTTTGAAACTTTTGAAACTACGAGTATCTAGTACTCCAGCTGAGCCGTGGTAAGGAGACAGCAAAAACTAGTGCTTCGCGATAAGCAGGTTTGTAAAGGAGAGTTTTATTGTTGTAGCTTACAAACATGCTTACGTATTGCATGATATTTGTGCGCGATGTCCCACATTGGAGCATTTCTTGTTAAACGCTTATTTCAGCGCATTGAGTATATAATAAAATCATACTATTGTTTTGTCTTTTTAGGTTCGCAACTCATCGTCATTCTTCGTAAAATTTATATTTTTACAATCTCTGCCTTACAGTAGCGCTTCTTTGAATGCACTACTGTAAGTGAATGTGCAAAAATTAGTTTTTTAAGTGGACGAAAAAGAAAAATATAAGAAGCTTAAGCATTTCTTGTCATACATTATTCCTTATACTCAGGCAATACATTTGTCGCTACTATGAAGCGCATTTGTATAACAGGAAAACACTGTACTGCTTCCAAAATCTCGATTAGTTTTTACTGGGCAGTAAGTAGAATAACAAGAGTCAGACAAGTCAGCACTTTTTTTCTTATTTTTTATGTTATTTTAAGGTTGCTTTTATTTGTCAGTCTGTTTGTGTTGGCTGCTCTCACACTCTTGTATTTATTCTTTAACTAAACTAAAGGAGACATTTTAACTTTCAGGTTTACTTAAGTATTTTTTTTTATTTGTTGTTTTTATAGAGGTCACTCAAGTGTATTCGGGTAGAAATATACAACTTTGGTCAACAGTTATCGGAAGAAGAGCAAAAAAAAAGTTAAATTGTTGCCCTAAAAGAAAACCATTTAAAGCTGGAAGAAAATGGCTATCAGGAAATATTTATTTAAAGTTTTTTATTAAGAAAAGAAAACTCAATAAATGTATGAAGCAGCACTCACACACACACATACAATTCTTCACCAAGTCCTTTAAATATGAGTACATATGTACAAGTAAATGTCATTTATTTCTTCCTGCTGAAATATACTTTTCGTTGATTTTTTATATCCTCTCATCCAAAAGTGGGAATACATTTGGCAGCAAAATAAAATGCATTTTTTTTTTGCTTAAAATCCCCAGAGTTCTGCCTGTGTTGTCAGAATTTATTTATATTATTTTCTTGTTTTTCTTACTTCTTTTTATATTTTTATGTTGTGGAAATATCAAATTATAACAGAGTTCTTAATTTAATATTTATATTTTTTAATAGGCTTTTCTTCAAGCTAAAGAAAAATATAATAAGAAACACAATAACAGCTAAAGGGAATTGAGTTTCCAATACATTTGTAAATTAAAATGTATTTAAGAATGATTCTTTAAAGTTTTATTATTGATGTGATAAATGAAAAGATATAAAAATTTCAGACAAAATAACACTGTATAACAAAATCAATTCTTTTTTCTTTCAAAATAACAAGGTTTTAACAACTGGTTCATTTAGAAGGTACCAAAAAAATATATACATACGTTTATCGGCGTTTGGAAAGTTTACATCTGGAACTCAGTAATAGGGACTCGGCATAGGAAATCTTACGTTTCAGGTATAAGATGTGTTTAACATTTCTATGTAAAACACCATGAGAAACATTATTGTTGAACATTTTATTTCTCTAACTCTTCGTTGTATGAGTCGTTTTGTATGTTTCTTAGGGTGCTGTTGGCTGAGATGGTTAGCGCGTTGACTACAAACCCTGAGGTCTTGAGTTCAAGACTAGTTTTAGTCAAGCCAACAACATCATTAATTTTTCTAATATGCATTGGTATGTTATTCTGTTTGATTGTTGTTTGGCTGTTAAAGTGATGAAGGCATAGCACTGATCACTATGGCAGTATCTGCAGCGATGAATAATAATATATCATAATGCACAGCACAGCACGGTATTTCGTCGGTATTGTAGCAGAACCTTCGGCGAAGTAAAAGAACTAATAAAGTTGCTACACAGCTTAAACAAATTAATGCCTCTACTTGACACCAAAAGGGCTGCACCTCTGCTCTACAATATTTAACAAACAAAAAAAACACATGCAATAGCAGAGTTGTAAATGAATCAAGCTTTCTATCTCCCACTTTACCATCTATTCGCTCTACACTATCCCTTTCCCAAAGAAAGTAACAAATTAATTATTTAATTGGTAGGCATTAATTGCCTGATTGTGTTACTTCTCTTTAAAAAAAAGGAAAAAAAGCGGGCCAAAATTATTGATAGAAATATTTGCCATAAAATTTAATTTTAAGCCTTCAAAGACATCCAAGCTTCAGACTCAACATGAACGCAAGCAGATGAGTGAAAAGCCAATTGTTTTGTTTTGAATTTTTGGCATTGCAAAAGTATTGGTTTTGGTTTTGCTCATGTACAAAACGATTAAAAATATTTTAAAAGATTGTGTCTTCGCATGAAACGTTTGCGAAAAGTTTTGTTTGTTTTCACAATCTGCTTGTTTTATCAAAATTTGTTTCATATTCCATGAAATTGAATACCAAAAAATGTTCTACCCTAAAATAATTGTAACAAGTTAAGAAAAATATTTATTAAACAAAGCTTAAGAGAACATTTAAAACTAATTAATTACTAATGCTTACTTGACTTAACAAATTTATATTCATTCAAGTTGTTTAGTTAACAAAAAGTTGGAAAAACAATTGAACACCCTTCATTTAACAAGGGAAAACCCTACACATACATACATAAAACACACCGACCTTCCCCTCAAACTCACTCATTCATAGTCAGTCATTTAGTTAAATGTACTCAACCTCAATAAAAATTTTAAGACCCACGATGATGAGGAGGTGTATGGCTACAAAAACAACAACGATGATTCAGAAAATCAAGCAAATGAACTGAAATGAATAGAGAATGAAACAATATACTCCACATACAAATACACAGACAGACAGACAGAAAATAAAGGCTTCATAAGGGAAGAATGACAAAGGCTTTGCTAGGGAGCTAACAAAAATATAACAAAAATCAAATTACAAAAAAAAAAACAACAAATGTCTATATGAATAAAAAAGAACTAGCAAAAGCTAACAGTAAAACGCAAACACACACACACATTATGAAGCTGTGAGGCTGAGATGAGAGTATGAGAGCAAGTACTAAAAAGAAGAGTAAGAGGACTCCAAGGAGTTTAAGATTTGTTAATGTATTTGTATTCATATAAACTCCCAGCGGGAAGAGGAAGAAGTAAAGAGGCCCTCTATAAGGCCCTATTTAGCAGGATTCAGTACTTCCACTCCCATTGCATATTCACATATTTTTTACACACGATTTCATTGCTGACCAAGACCTTCCTCGACAAATTACTCAACAGGCCTGATTGAAGGCATTCTTTAGCAGGCCCATCTGCAGGTCATACGTCGCAGGCCTGATAGAAGGCCTAGTCTTGGAAGGTCTGGTAAAAAGTAAATGGGTTTGCTCATAGTTTTATGTCTAAAGCGTGCTGCTGAACGAGTTCGAACGAGTTGGAACTAAGTCTAATATTTTTATAGCGACTTCTATAGTTTTGATTAAAGCGATTTTTTATTTCGAACTTATTCATCAGAGAGAGAGAGAGAGAGGCAAGAAGAAAGGAACGGGTACACAACCATAACTGCCAGAAATGACGATTTTTTTACGATATGACTAAAAACGATATGACATACTGTGTTCTCATATCGTAAGTTTTTAACGATATGACAACACTGAGAAAGCCATACACGGTGTATTGTTTTCTCTGTGTTGTCATATCGTACAAAACTTACGATATGTCAACACAGTATGTCATATCGTATTTTGCCATATCGTAAAAAATCGTCATTTCTGGCAGCTATGTACACAACCTTAAGTACTCATGAAATTCGTTTTGTTTCTCATTCGTAATGTAAGAAACGTACACATTCATTCACATTGTGTATACATTCATGCAAAAGAAAGAAACAATTAAGTGATAAGACTTTCGTCGTCTGAACGTCAAAGAAGGTTCAAAGAAGAAAAAGTAAGAAGCTGATCAATAAGACCTGCATCGTCTGAACGTTGACTAATTTTCATACATATGACGCTAAGTTCGTGTATTTATTAAGAAGGAATTGGACATGATATAGTAGCTGCAACATAAACGACATAATTAATAGCAGCATGTATGATGTCTTTTGTACGTAAATTTCAGTCTTATATACAAATTATTTACGAAAACAGAATACGAGAATGTTTGTTATTTCGGAAAGAAGGGAGAACGAATGTGTATCAGATCTTTTAAATACGAGTGTAGAGGCCTTCTAGATGGCTATCCTGAGAAGGCAGTAAAGAGTTTTGGATATTATTTCAGGTATTTGAAGGCCTTTAAAAAGGTCTGTTTAGTGAATGCCTCGTAAGTTTTACCACTAGGCTCATACTCAACCAAACATAACACTTGAATATTAATACAAGTGTTCAAGTGTGTGTGTGTGTGTATGTGACTGAGTTTGAGAAGTACGGAGTATGTAAGAGTGTAAGTGAATGAGTGTGAGAGTAAACATCAAAGCACCTTTTAACGCTAACGGAAGTGGAAGTGTCGGATAAGAAATCTACAATAACAACTACAAACAAGTAACACTGAAAACATTATAAGAGCGAAGATAGAGTTTGTGTAGCTGCTGCTGCTATTTGTAGTAGAAAAGCTTGAGAAAAATCGCTATAAAAGCGTAACAGGAAATAACGGTTAAACAAACATACTTACAAACTCATTTGACTTTCACACACATACACTTACAAATACCCACAAAACACTCTAAGACTACATTATTCTCTTATAAATAAAAACATTGCGTAAAACTTTTGCCCTGGGGTGCTTTTTTTGTACGAAAACATGCACAGATAGAAAGAAGCTTATACTAGTCAAACGAAGGAAATCTCAAAAGTCTTTCAATATGAGAGTGAGTAGTATTGATTTCAAAATGCGGACCTTGTAAAATAATAAATGTGTTAGCTGTTTGCTATTTTATAAAAAGAAAAAAATTTAAATTACTTTTGCAACCTTAATCCCCTACTTGTCTCTTATTTTCTTTATTTTCAAAAAATGGTTGGGGTTTAAACAATATCAGTTGCAACAAAAAGTAAAAAAAATATTAAACAAAAGGAAGTAGAAAAGAGAAAAAAACCGGAATAAAAAACTAGAAAAATTGGAATACAAAAGAGTTTTTCAACAACAATAAAATAAAAGCAAAATAACACAAGTTTGAAAACTAAATGGTTGCCTTAAAAGAATACTAAAAAATTTTATGTAAGTAATACAAGGAATGTGTGACAAATACACACCCACACACTCATGGAAACAACAAAAAAAATTGCAAAGTATACCAGAATATTTGAACTTATGAGGGAGAAAACCTCTACAACACAAAAAGCTTGAATACATGACTTGTATAAAATTTACAGCAAATATGTATCGCAACAGCACCATTGTACAGCACACAATGTTTTAGCATTTAGAAACAAATTGGCAATATTGATGGCAAATACATTCCTACACACACGCAATTACAAAATAAATTGAAAACAAGTAAATAAATCCCAACAAAATTGCTTTAGTTTAATTTGAACACGTTTAGGTTGATGTTCTACTCATAACAGCCCAAAAGAAGTTTAAAAATCAAAATATTTGGTTAGGAGTTTCTTTTAACATTTTAAATTTAAATAAACAAATTAAAGTAAAAACTTTTCTAGGGGAACAAAAAAAAATAAGAGTAAACGATTAGTTTTTATTCATTGCAATAAACTTGAGAATTATTTAAATTACACAGAAAAAATTATTTTAAGAAAAATTTCAATTAATACACGTAATCAAAAAGTAAAACTAGTTTCAATTAATTCCATAATTGAATCAACTGTGATCAATAATAAAATTTTCTAACAATTTTTAAAAATTTTCAGCAATTGAAAATTTCTGTTTTAGTGTTTGAAAATACAATTTTCGTTGCAGGTTGAACTTCAATAAACGAAATTAATTGAATCTGCTGTTTTCGTTATTGACATTACATATTAATTTTTTCTGTATATAAGATAAAAACACAATACAGCTCGTTATCATCTTCCATCGTTTGTCATCTTGCCTGGGCAATCGATATAAATAGAATACGAGAGTTGTATCTCTTCCAAAATCATATTTTTTACGCTTCTGTCATATTTTGGTATAATGTGTGTCAACTGATAGAAAACCTGTCATAACACTGATGACAGATATCTTCAAACTTTACACCAGTTCATCAGTCATCTTGCCATCAATACAGGCGCTGATAAAGGGATATTTCCCCTCCCAAAACTAATGAAATATACCTCATTTCTATAGAGTTTCAAAAAGAAAATATTAAAAATGGTACGTTTCATTTGAAATTTTCCCTCCCAAAAGCTTAAGCCGGATCCGCGGCTATCAATGGCAATGATGACAATGCTGTCTTCAATGAAATTGCTAAAAAACTTAATTTAAGTTTGCTTACTTTTAATTGTTTCTATTTTATTTTATTTTATTTATTTTTTATAATATTATTTTTAATAGCAGGCTTCTCAGTTCATCCCAATTTTAAAAACCAACACTTACTAACTCAGCCACGTCAGCATTTGAAATATTGACAGCACAAAGTCAACATAAAAATATCTACTTGTGATGACTAAATGTCATCAATATGAAGACGAAGTGTTATATTCCCAGACAAAAAAGTGTTATAATGTCTACGGACAGAGTTACACTTTTGAAAATGTGCTAACGTCCAAGGACACTATGATACTACAATAGTTCACTATGAACGCTCTCTCAAACTTCCACAATATATGTATATATATATATATATATATATATATATATATATATATATATATATATATATATATATATATATATATATATATATATATATATATATATATATATATATATATATATATATATATATATATATATATATATATATATATATATATATATATAATAATTATTTTCTGCCCAGATAGCCTTCTCCCGGGCTTCAGAATTTCCTTTTTTGAGTATGTCGAATAGAAGACGTTCGGCCAGTTTTAAACATTTCCTTTTCTGGGTTTGTCAAATAAGGGCCTCGCCAGTTAATGGACATTGTGACACCTTCAAAATTCAGTATTTGCCCAATAATCAAAGTTCTGCATTCGTAAACTAGCACTAGGGAATACTTTTCTGCGTCAAAAGTTTATTAATGCAAACAATTGAA
Source organism: Panzeria rudis (assembly GCA_956483635.1). NCBI lineage: Eukaryota > Metazoa > Arthropoda > Insecta > Diptera > Tachinidae > Panzeria > Panzeria rudis. Next base: position 100,425,885 of record OY101451.1, read on the forward strand.
AGTGCTGGCGCATATTGCTGCAACTATGCCAGCATTTTTATTATTGTTGCAATAGTTTCCAGACCGGGTGCACAAATTTAATGCATTTACGAATTCAACCAACTATTACCGTTATGACTTGTAACCAGGCGCGGTTACGGGGAGATTAAGATGGGATAGTTCCCCCCCAACGATAAATGATACTTAGTTTCTATTAAGTTTCTAAAAGAAATAAACAATTTAAAAACGAATTGCATTAGCCCCAATGAAATGGCCATAGGAACTAGCTAATACTCCTCCATAATGAATTTCAATGTATTTTAATAAAAATTTTATATTTTACTTAAAAAGTAAAATATTAATTTAAGACAAAGCACGTTAAAAATTAAAATTAAAAAAAATTTGTTTCATTTAAAAGCCCCCATCCACCAGCTCAAGGTGGATCTGCGCTTGCATATGTAATCATAGATTTAGACATTGGTTTTGTCATAGTAATGCTGCTAAATGTACATCAATGCAATATAAGTTCTTACACTTTTTTAGGAGGAATATTTCAACGCTCTAACTATTCGTTATATGGATCTTTTTGTCTCTTTCTTTAAAAAGGCATCAAAAACTCCCCTTCCGCGGCGATATAGTAGGCTGAAATGTTCTACAAAAATATTTGTCATAAAATTCTACGAATACCCGGCTCCACACTCAACTTGAATGCTAGAAACCATTCAAAACTTAAAATGTGTTTAAGGGTTAATTTCGTACTTATTTACAATTATTACTCGGCATAGGTATAAAATGTGTTCTTCTTTTTTATGTAAAACATTACGAAAAATATTTTTATAGAATATTTTAGCCCGCTAAATCGCCGCTAAAGGGGAGATTTTTGCCTATTTTTAAGGCAAAGAAAACCCCATACAACAAAGAGTTAGACGGCTAAAACATTCCACAAAAATGTTCCCCGTGAAGTTTTACATAAAAGTGCTGAATATATCGTATACCGAGTGACCACTATAACTATGTGCAAAAGTAGGGGAAATTTAATTCCCCCTAAAATTAGTCCCATCAACTTTCAAAACGCAGATACACGTATATACATATATTTTTTTTTTTGCTGCCCTCTAACAGAATCAGTTGGTAGAACCGTGTGATTTTGAAAAAAATTATTATGTTGCACAATGTTATCCGCAAAAAGTAAAACTATATTTAAAATATATTTATTTGGCTTTTTTATAAAAGGTACTTTTTTATAACAGGTATTTTTTAAAATGCTCACTCTCTCTCGTTCTCTTTCTCTCCTAGAAAATCGTGCATACCATTTTTTTAATAAAAATTTGTCTAAAAAGACCAATTATTTGCAACAAATAAAACTATGGCTAAAATCCATTTTTAATTGTCCACTTGTTTAATTTTTCAAATTAATTTAACAGTTTACATTTTCCTTTGCAGTGCCAAAATTCTCCCCTAAATTCGTATTTAACAAATAAAACACTTTTTTGCCCACAAAACAAATAGATTTTAGCTGAAGGGTATTCAACAAAAAAAAAACCACTAGAACAACAGCATTTACATTGTTAGATTAATTTGAGATGTTTGGGCTTTGTGGGTTATCCCTTGAAGCTGCAGCTGAAATGTTTTGCGGAGCGAAAAATGGGAAATGGGAGAAGAATCTAAAATGAATGAATGATAGTCAGAGTTTCAAATCCATTAAAATAATTGTAAAAATCATCAACAACATCATCTTTGTGTAGTTTCATATTTATTGGTGATTCATGGCGTTTTCCTTTTTTTTTTTGGTTTTGCCAAGAAAAGCACAATTTATTTATAGAAGAGAAGCAGGAGACAGGAAATGAGGGAACTTTTTTTTTTAACTAGAAAGAGGTTAAGTAGGGAATTTATTACAGCAACAAGGAGAGTGAAATAAGTTTGTATCTTGTGGATAATTTTTCTTTGCTGATATTAAGAGTTTTGTTTCCTGGTGATTATTTTGTTGCTACTGATAAGTTTCATATTTACTTATCTTTTTTTTTATTGCTTATACAATTTTTATTTTATTGCATTTAATTTGAAATAAAATCTTAATTGAACTATTATTTCTGTAGAAAATAAAATTTCTGTAGAAAATATAAATTTTTTCCAACCGTTTGATATTGTTTGGATGAAAATCATATTGAATTGTTAGAAAATTAATGAGACAAACTCAGGAATTTTGATCCAATTTATGGTGCGAATGAAATAAACAGTAGAAAAAAAGAAAGAAAAGGAAACTTGTGTACAAGAGATTATGTAAAGGGGTACATGGTTTAAGTATCATAAATTATTAAATCTTGCAAAATTAGAGAAATTACAAATTGAATATAAAGGAAATGAAATTTGATAATGGACGAAGAATACAAAAAAGAATAATTTTAAGATTTTTTATGGATGATAATTTAAATAAATAAAATTATTAAAAGAATAAAAAATGAATTTTAAATTTTTTTCACTTTTTGAACAAAACTACAACTTCTCGTAATCAGTTTGATGCGCTAAAAGTACTATCCTCAATTTTTTCCTATCACCTACAGATTTTCTTATGGGCATGTCTAATATTTTCACTATGTACAGCATTATATTTCACCCTAACTCAAAACGATATGCCCGATTTTGATTAACAAAACATCAAAAGATGCACCACAAAACTACTTTCAGAATGTCTTAATAACAATTTTTGATTCGATCCACTCTTGGAGTTATTCACAAATAAGTATAGATAGAATAAGTATAGATAGAAATTTAAAACTTAAAAAAAATACTTTTTATCTATTTCTCTTAAAAGCTGATGTCTTATGCACAAATTGTGTATTGAATATAAAGGAAGAAAAATTAAAACTATTTTTCGTTCTGAAAACTCATAAAAAATTTAAAACTTAAAAAAAATACTTTTTAGCTATTTCTCTTAAAGGCTGATGTCTTATGCACAAAATAAGCTATATATCATGAAAATCGATGTTAAGTGAATATACCCAGATTCTTAAAAGGTACTTTAGTTTCTAATTTTTTCTTTTAAAGATATTTTTCGTTTTGAAGTTATTTAATATAAAATAATAGTTATGGAATTTTGTATGTAACATTTGTTGTGCTTTTCGATTTTTATATCACATTCGGAATTTTTTGTATTGTGTCAAACTGGAAATTTAAACTTGAAATTGAAATTTCAACAACTTCGATTATTTTAATTTTAATTTTTCCCCTGTAAACAAACTAAAGGTGTATAAATTATACCAAGAAAATTTCATAATTAGATCTAAATTTGTTTCGAAGATACAGCAATTATAGCACGAATGTATTGCATATGAAGCGAGTGCGATATATTTTTACTATAATCTCTGTATCTCCGAAATTAACTTAAATACCATTACATATTAAATATATGCACCTTAAACTGTATTTTACAGAAAAATTTTTAAAATTTAAACGATCGAGGTTGTCGAAATTTCAATGTCAAATTTAAATTAACGGTTAGGCACAATAAAATAAATGTCGAATGCTATTTAGAAATCGAAAAGCAGCATAAACCTTACATAGAAAAAACAATATCTATTATATTAATTTAAATTTTAAATTGAACTTATCGCACCTATCGTACTGACGCTTGGTATGCTGTACTTTCATACTATAATTGATGTTTCTTCTAAGCTGCTATAGATCCGATTATTATATTTTCATGGTATAATTTATACACGTTAAGCTTTATTTTAGAAAAAAATTGTTAAAATTAAAATGATCGAGATTGCCAAAAAGAACAGCGAACATAGAAAAAGGCGTACTTATTATTATTTTTTTATTCTATATATTTTAATATATATTTATTAAAATCCAACAATTTTTATATCACTTTTTTACACCAAATCTGAAGCTACTTTTTAACTCTTTAAAAATAAAGCCAGTTTGTAATTATGTAGATTTTTTTCGTCTTTTTATAACAACAATAGTACAAAACACAAACTGCCAATGGTGAAACAGAAATTCAAATAGAAAATGCCAAATAAACTTATTTGCTAACACAAATATTGTGTGAAGAATGAAAAATAGAAAAATAGTCGAAATAAAAGACAAACAATAACAAAATTGCAAATTTTAAAATAACAACATTATTTTGCAGTAATGTGATTTCAGTTTCCCTTTATTTCTGTGACCCCATAAAGTTTGCCTTTTAATGCTGGCAGATACATTCATACATTTATACAAACACATACAGAACTCAAAAACGAAAAATTAAAATGAGAGAGAAAATGCATTAAAATTAAATGCAAATTGAAATTATTTCAGACAAATCGAAATAATACGATACAAGTGAAGAAATATACAAAATTTTTAAATACCCTGATGATGCAAGCAAGCGTTCAAACGTGCATACAAATACTGAAATTACTAACGTAAAACTTTGCAAATGTACAATTCAAAAAGAGTTGCCAAAAAGAAATAATTTTAGTTGGGTTCAAGCTCGTTTTTCTATACTGTATTAAGCTGTTTTTAGACTATTATACAAGCTGTTCGATTTCTGCACGAAATGCAACCCTGATACAATGTGTTGTTATTGCTTTTTTAAAACTTTCCAAAAGCTCATTAGATCAGGGTTACATTTTCTACAGAAGTCTAACGGCTTGTAAGATAGTGTAAAACAGGCATTAGGAATGAACATTACATACATAGTGCTGTATGTATGTATGTATGTATGTATGTATGTATGTATGTATGTATGTATATATGTGTTAACTAATAATAAGAATATTTTTTAAAAAGAGACGAAAAGTGATATAAGACCAACTACAAACATCTTCTCTTTAACCAAACAATGAGTAGAAATAGAATACGAGACTTATAAATAGGATCGGAAGATAATTTTCACTTAGAGCAGCTGCCATGAGAAGAAATTTGAGAAATTTTAGTAAGATATTTTCAAAAGTGTAACAATTTTCGTGGTCATTTTAATGCTATTCAATCTGTCATAAAATGCATGGACATGATGACATTGAACATTATGACGTATAACCAAAATCTAAAAGCATGCAGAACAGCTTACATAAACACAGATAGAACACATGCATAAGCACACGAGTGTATGGTACCTTGTCTTCATGTTGAAGACACTTAGTCATCATATCTGTGTAAAATCAGCATCAAAATTTAGCATGTTTTGTGTGGAATTTATGCTGTCGATATTTTCAATGGTAGCATAGCTCAGGTGGTTAAAGCGTTGATTTATAAATATGCGATGAATTGCGAAGCCTGAGATCAAGACCAACATTAGAAAAAATAAGTAAAATAATGCAAAGTAAAATTAAAACAGAAACTATTAAAAGCAAAAGTAAATTTAAATAAAATTTTTTTTAATCATTCCGTTGATGACAAAATTTTCATCATTGTCATTGATGACAGAATTGTCATCAATTCGATTGCTGACAAAGATGTCATCATTTTCATTGATGACAAAGTTATAATCATTTGCATTGATAGCAAGATTGTCATCATTTCCTTTATTATCATTCCATTGATGACGAAGTTTTCATCATTTCTGTTGATAAGACAAAACTGTGATCAGTTCCATTGAAGACAAAATTATCACCTATACACTGATAATAAAATTGTCATCATACGATTGATGACAGAATTTTCATTATCCATTTGATGATAGGATTGTCATAATTACCATTGAAGACGAGATGTCTTTCTGAGGTAAAGGTTGTTATTGCAATCATGACAATTATTCTGGTTAGAAAAAAAGAAGACACTTGTCATGGTGTTCATGTCAAATTACATCAGCATTATGATATTTTTTCTATCTGTCTGCAGCTAATACCGAAATTTGACCGTAAAAATAACATAAACCACAGCTTGCTAGCTCTTTGGCACACTCACTCACACTTGTTAATGTCATTTACGTTATTTTGCAGTCATACAAAAAGTTTACATCGTTTACATTGAAATTTAATGGCTTTTATCTATGTAAATATTATTATTTACGATTCAATATTTTACCACGCGATGTGTTTAATGCTGTAGCGCAATTCCTCATAAAAATGTAAACTTCAAAATATGAGGGGGTTATGTTATTTTCGAGGTAAGGGCTCGTTATATTTGAAAAGCTTTCAAATTAATACAAAAACTTTTAAAAGAACAAGTGAGAAATACAAATATGCAAACAAAGTAAATTAAAAACTACGAATGTATCCAATACTGATATATGGGTGATACTTCGGCTTTTCTGATATGTATATCGGTATAGGCGATATTTTTACTGCGATACAACAATAGTTTTCAAATAAATGTTAAAAGTAGTCAGGTTTTCTTTTTTCAGAAAACTTTTTTTTTCTGTCTCTTCACAACTTTTTCAATAAATTATTTTCCTGGCAACTCTATTTTTATTAAAATGCGGCAACAGAAATAAAAACGAACGCCAAAATTTCAACTTACGCATACCAGCAAAATGGCAATCACATACATATGCATGTATTTAAGCACACACATACGTATATACACACATATACATATCCAATAAGCAATAATGATCGTCATACAAATTGTGTTCGCTGTATTGAATAGTAGAAAGTCAGGATTTGTTTCGTTTTTCTTTTTTTTTAATTTTTGTTGTTTAAAAATTCATTTATCTATGGGAAAAAAATCTACTTTTTAATTTACAAATTTCTGTTTTTCTTGCTGTTTTCGTATTTATATTGATGTTTTTTATATCATCCGCATTTTATCTGCAAAAATATTTCGACACACATACACTGCCATATATTTAGCAAAAATAAGTATCTTAAATGCGTATGCATAGTGTATAATATGTATATGTGTATGTATACCCTGCAGATAACGCGTTTTATCCATAAACGTGTGTAAAGTATACTTCATAGAGGACTAGGACTAGTCCAAAGTTAAACCAAATGTATGGAGAAATTGTGGTCGATTTAACATTACGATGTCCTATGGCGGGACCATATAACACAGATTTGCACTACATCGAAGTATCCTCAAAACTAGTTAATGTCTCCACCTCATAGACCCAGTCAAGTGTTCGTGTTTTAAGGATTGTATATACTATTTGCAATCGGTAAAATGGAGTAGTCTTAAAACTACTCCACGTCACTATTCGATGTATCACTATATGCAGTCGTTAAAAGCCGAACACTTGTCGGTTAACTACAAACTATTGTTTGCAAATGACATGATCCATGAATGCATTATATTGAACCATGTCGTATCTAGTCTATTTCAGCTAAAATGGACTACGTGGTCCAATATTGTCTACAGGGTATATGTCTATGTTGATAGGTTTTCACCAATAAAACTGTAATTTTATCATAAAAATATTTCACAATTAATTGACTGACACACACTCATTGAAAATCAGTAGCAACACCCAATAGCCGACACCCAAACCCCATCAAACAAAGCAATAGCCAATCGACCAACCAACCAACCAACCATCCAATCATTAATTCGCTGAGTCATCATTTACTTTTACATTTTCATTTCGTATTCAAGTCTATAAACCTTCCAATTCCCCCGCCATCATCTCTTTAACTCTTGTTCATATTTGTCCTCCGGAATTTATTAACTGTGTGCGTATGTTGTTGGTTGCTTATAATAAAATGGTCATTTTATAGTCACTGCCAGCAGAAAATCGATTGTATGGAAATTTTTGCAGAGACATGTTTATGTAAACGCAATAAAATAATTATTGCTTAATGTACAAAAACGAACGAATTAAAAATCTTTTTTCATCTTCTTTGAGATTGCTTGCGAGAAATCGTAATTAAAAATTGCTTATGAGAAAATGAGGTGAAAAGCTTTTCGATAGCTCTTGTATGAAACAGCAATTTTTTATTGAAAAATGTATTTGGTGAAGATAAAATAAGAGCATTGAAAAGCTGGTCTTAAGCTAAATACAGAAGAAGTACATTTAAACAAACTAAGGTCGCTCGCTCATTAAAGTCATGTTGCCTCAACCATTGGCCGTTTTCGCCTATTGTTCGAATTGTTCGTTTTTGCCTGTTCGAATTTGTAAATGTTGGACAACATTGATTTTTTCATACAATCAATTTTATCTATCCCTTAAAAGTATGCTACATTGTTTTGCGTTTTTTAAAACTATATGTGTTGTAAATTCTCCACGAAAAAAATGCCGCTCATATTATTTCGCATCTTAAACCTGGTTCTATGCTTCTATTTCAAGGCGAAATGATGTCAAAATACACATAAAAAAATGTCCATGAATTGTTCATGATTAAATGTTGCAGTATGTACTCTGTTCTTTTTGTAATAAACATATGAAATGTAACTTTTAGATAAAAAAGGAATTTTGGAAATCGATCGACAAATGACAGAGTTATGCATGGGGGGAGCTAGTTTCCCCTCTGATTTTCAAAAAAAAATTATGGGACCAAATTGCAGGCAAACTAATTTTCAAACAATAAAATAATTTTGAAAATCGGTTCACAAATGACAGAGTTATGCGTGTACAAACATAAAAAAGGAGAAAAAAATACACACGAACTTGTAACCTTCTCCATTTGTGAAGTCGGTTAATAAAAATAAAAAATCCAAATTCAGACCCCTTTTAAACTTGTTCAATTAACTTTTAATTTCGAAAGGTAAATGAATACAACTGACGTTTTGTCTTTACAAATTAATCTTTCTTATTTCCTTTCTTTCATTTCCGTCCATTGGCTCATTTTCCATTTTTTATTTCAAATTTATAAACAACGTACGACTTAAATGAAGACACCCAAATGTTAAATGAATAGAACATAAATTTGTTTTTCTTTTGTAAAAAAAAAAACAAAAATAAATGAATTAGAAGAAATAGCTGAAATACAGCAACGAAATAATACCCATAGTAAGAACATGATACAGTGTTGGAAGATACCTGATGAATGAGAAAGAAAAAGCTAAAGCAAAACGAGAACAGAACTCAAGAAAAAAATAATGTCAAGAAAACCCCATCCCACTTGCTATATAAAGAACTGGTGAAAATGTTGTGAATAAGAAGAGGGTCAGTTTGTTGATTTATTTGTTAGCTTGTTGTTGTTTTGTCTGTTTGTCTTATTGTCTGTTTGTATGGAAATATGAAAAGAAAGAAAACCTAAGGCTTTAATAAACATTAACTGTTGTATGCAACTCATAGTTGGAATTGCACACAAATAGAGACCTTCATACACTACATAACATTTGACAAAAGGCAGTTAACTTGAAACACAAACAAACTAAACAGATCCTAAGAGTTAGTTATCTAGTGGTCACTTAAAATAACTTATTTAAAAAAATTATTCAACATATGAGAATATTTGGTAGGGCTCGAACCCACAATCCCAAACCACTTTACCAAAGCATTTAATTCTTATTTAACCACGTTGAAATTAAGCGAGAAGACATTTTGCTTTTGCGGATAGGAGGCAGAAGAACATAACTTTTTTCCACCAATAGCTCGCTAGGGTAAATTCATTAGTCTCAAAATAACTATGGCTAGTACTAGCTCTATTGTCTAAATTCTGAATAGCAATAGAGAAATCAAATGAAAAGTAAAGAAACTAGCAGTCCAAAATCCAAAATATTTCGAATTAAAAAAGTATTAAGAGAAATAAATAATAAATACGATATTTTAGTGGTGGAAAGAAATGAAATGAAAATTTGAGCCGAACAGTTGATATATGACATAATTAACAGTATATCACAAAGATGACATTAAGCCCCACGTTGGGCGCCAAAAGTTTTATAGTAGTTACGAACAAAATAAGCCATGTATCAAAAAAAAAGCAATAGATATACATATCGCACCCTAAATACAAAAGGGTCACAACTCAAAATACTAAAATTTTCAGGAGAGAAAAAAATCTGTTTATGTGCAGAAGCAACACACTTAACATAAAAATATACATAAGTGTATTTTTCCAGTTAAAGAAGATAGTGATGTGAAAGAAATTTTTCCAGTAGTTAGAGATATGTACTCTGAATTAATTTATGGAAAAAAGTCCGTTTTGGAAAATTTTGAGTTGTGACCCTTTTGTATTTAGGGTGCGATATGTTGCTTTATTAGCAATTAAGTGAGTACTCCCAGACACTAAAAAGGTCTTTTCGTTAATAAATTTATTTATGGAAAAATTTAGAACGAAAGTACTTTTTAAGTGCCAATAATCCATCGATTTTCATGACATATGATTTATTTTGTTTGTAAAACAGTTATCCTTAAGGACAATAGTTAAAACGTAAAGTTTTTGCGGTTTTAAGTTTATTATAAGTTTTTAAAAGGATTTTATATATATTAATTTTCGATATTAATTTGTCAATAACTCGGAAGGCCTCGTTCAAATCAAAAAACTTTTTTAAGAAAGTTTCAAGGTAATTTTGTCATGCATATTTTGGCGTTTTGTTTATCAAAATCGGCCAAACCATTCTCGAGTTAGGGTAAAATATACTGATGCACTTAATGGAAATATTTTTCATACCCATAAAAAAAGTCTATACGTGATAGAAAAAACTGAAAACTTTCAGTAGCTTAGCACATAAAACTCTTTATCTCTTTAACTCTTTTTATTTCTGGAATTTTTATTTAAAGTATCAAAAAAATTATTTTGCAGACCGGTGTAACCCGTACTAAATTACTCGGTAGTGTTATAAAAGTCACGTCGTATTTTTTTAGTTTATTGAGTGAAAATAAAATGTTCCAACAGTAAAATAGATATGAGTTGTTTTACTTTTTTTCTTTCCTTTTATTTAACTGATGCCATAAAATTTGTTAGCAGGTTATAATAAAATCATATATTTGTATTCACACATAAATAGAAAGATAGATAAAAAAAAGTTCTATAAAAAAAATTTTTTTTCTGTAGATTTATTTTTATGTTTTTGTAATTTAGTCTTGTTTACAAAAAAGGAACCAAATAAATAAAATCTCTTACTCACAGATCATAGAATTTTTGTTATTATTAATTAAACTATAAAATATTCTTTATGCATGAAAAATAGTTATAGAACAAATAAAAACACTGTATTCATTTAAATTGCACGACTATCTGTTACTTTTCAAATATTTGAAAAGTCAATGAAGTAGATTTTTTTGTTACACAAGTAGTTAGTAAAACTAAAATTTTGTTTTAAGCTAATTTGTTTACAATATAAAAATAAAAAAAAGAAACGGTTTGAGTTTAACCCATACTGACTCATCGACTTATGTACAGACTTTCAAAAACCATTTGAGAACTTAAAAATATGTTAATAATTTTCAAAAATAAGCACAGTAGGCTTTGAAAATTATACAATAGTCTGCACATAAGATAAAGGGTTTGTAACTGTTCAAAATTGTGTTTTAAGTCTACTGACGATTTGGTAAAGCACCAATGAAATGCATATAGAAAATTCTTAAACACAAGCAAATAAATTTCATTTATAATTAATTTATTATTATTAAAATATAAATAGAAGATTAATTAAATTTTAGTTTTAGTATTTACATTTTTACGCAAAACTAAGTACAAATATTTGTTATTCATGTAAAATATTATGTTATAAATTTTTAATGTGTCTTTGTTTGCTTTTAAATTGAATTAATGCCGCTTTTAAAATATTTTACATCCGGGTAAAATGAAATGCAACCAAAGAAGAAGTCCATGTTTTAGAATACAAAAAAAAACTAGAAATATTTTATGGAAATTTACTATAAATTCCCAGAGATACAGGTATGTAGATAAAAGCATACATATGTATGTGCATATAACATACAAACATTCATGAAGTAAAATATATAAAAATAAGAGTATGATCTTATATCATATATGTTGTACTTACTCATACGTAGCACTTTATTATAAAATTTCTTAGTTAAACCAAAAAAATACTAGTTGGATGCAAAAGTTTATACAATAAAGTTGGAAAATTTGTCCATAATTTAAAATTAATGTTTTAAAACAAAGAGAAAATGAACAACTATTCTAAAAAAAATTAGAAAAAGACAAAGCTCGGTCATAGAACTACTTACTTGGGTAAACTGTTAGAAGAGTGACTTGAGTTTGTAAATGCAGGTAGACTTCTTGTAAGTTATGAAAAGTGAATAAAAGGACATGTATTTAAAATTGCTTAAACAGCACAAAATAAATGTTACAAGGAGCGAAATTATTATTTTTTTTAATTTTTTAGCTTATTTCGTTCGCTATGTCTGTTTTCCGTTGGTATTTAAGCTAGAAAGGAAATAAATATAAGCCAGAAAGTAAAGGAAATAAATAAAAGCCAGAAATATCAAACATTGCTTAAAAATATATTTCTAATTAGTACGCAAAGGACTTAAAACATTTTTTAGCAAAAAATATCAAATGTAAATGAAAAGAAACAAAAATCTGAATTAAAATCAGTACAATGGTTCTGCATACGTCATTTCTAAAAAGAATAATGCAACAACAAAAAAAGAAAGAAATGAAATCATGGTTGCATACACCCACATTGTGTATGTATGTATGTATGCATGTATGTATGTATGTATGTATCTATATATGTATGTATATCGAAACAAAAGGAAGGAGAACGGAAGCATATAATTTGCTGTAACTTCCCTAACAACATAAAACAACAAGATTGTATCGGTTACTTAGGCAACAACAATAACAATTTGTATAAATAATGAAATGCGACTTTTGTAAAAAGTACTTTTTACAAAATGTACCATTCAGAAAAAGCTCCTGTTATAAAAATTAAAAATTACTTTTTTATAAAAAGTACATTTTTGCAAAATATACCTTTTTAAAAAATGTGTACAAAGATTTTTTTTTTATTTTAAGTTATTTTCTAAATATTTTGAGACCCTCTGACAAAATTTGTTTGAACTTTCCAAAGTTATAGGGACTAAAAACACAAATCAACAAAATTACATTCACATGAAAGATATTTTATTACGGAAGATATATGATTACGGAAATATTTTGCGAAGAATAAAAAAAATGCTGTAATTTATAAAAATATCAAAGTCACTATATCTTTAAAACTGGAGTTCATCCGGAATTTTTAAAGTGATTTCTTAATTCATCAGGTGAAAATAAATAAGGATCACTTGCTTTGATCTCCGAAACATTTTCATTGTTGCGGAGTGTAATCACAACACTAGTTTGCAAAAAATTAAGAAGTGTTTTTTGCAGCTTTTTTTAGCTAATTCCAAAAATCTTGAGAACTGTTTATTTGAATTATACAGCTTTTACACTGTTACATAGATATGTTTTTTATCTTTCAGGCAATATATATATATATATATGTTGTGTTCATCGGATCAAAATTCAGTGAGCTACTGACCTTGAGATATTAAAAATTTTTAATTTTATATCCAAAGAAATTTAATTATTTTTGGTTTGAGTTTGGCTTTAATTTAACTTTTCAATTAAATTATATTTTTATGTTGAGATAAATGTGAAGCATGTAGACAAAGAAATTTTGGCTGCGCGGAGGGTTGAACTGACGTTTCCATAGCTCCCTCTAATCTCATCAGAGTTCTTTACCGCTTAGACCACTCGACCGAAATCGGTGGCTTGCAGTCTAGAGTTGAACATTATCTACTTTTAATCAATTCATACTGTCAGTCTTAGAGCTGTATTTCATTTGATAGTTATTGATATTCACTTTTATTTAATTTTTTCAGGTTTTAAAATTTTCAGGTTTTTTTCTAAATTCATCATTTTAAGGCAAAAAAAAAATTTTTAAATAATTTTTCAGCTATCCAACATGCTAAGTGTAAAATTGCTAAAATCGGACAACGAATGAGAAAGTTACAACATATTTAGTGAAAATATCCAAACTTGAATTTTCATAAAAAAAAATTTTTGTATCGAATATGAGTATAAAAACAACGCACAGTGAGTCAGAATCACAATATTTTGGAAATAAATCCACGAAGCCAAACGGGTAATCCGATAAGAATAAAATGAACACAGAAGAGAACTTCATAGTTCCTAAGAAAATTCCAAGAAATCCCAAAAATTTGTATGCTTATTTGGTCCAAGGTCCATAAAATGTTTTGGCAAATAATTAAATACATATAAGATCGGATTATCCGTTTTGAAATGGATGATTTAATTCCAAAATGTTTTGATTCTGTCCCACTGTGCATGGATGATAAAAAAAAAGTTTGTTTAAGGTGTAATTTCTCCCACAACCTTTCAAACTTTTCTGGCTAAATGTACGTGCTTTTTTCAAATTCTTAATAAATTTCTTCAACTATTCTTAACTTATGAATTGTGTATTTGGTTTTTTTAAAATGTTTTACGTAATTTTAACTGGCAGGAAAATAAATCTTAAAATTTTGGTTTTAGTTTTCTTGTAAGACTTTTATGGAGTTGTGCCAAGAAAAAATTTGTTTTTCTTTGCAGTTGAAGAACTTTAAAGCAAGATTTTTATTTTACTTCTTAATTTTTTTGATTCATGTTACAAATATAATGAAATTACAGTGGTCTGCAAAGAAAATGTTCTTTAAATAAAAAATTTATATGGAATATAAAGAGTTTAATGAACTAAATTAAAATTTGTTATCTGTTTTTTTTCTATTGCGTACGGATTTTTTTAATGGACCTGACCAGAGAAACAAGCCGTCTTAAAAAGTCGGCGGCGGTGACTTAGGAAAAAATACTTGGCGGCGGTTCATAGCCGGCTTGAGCCGGCTGACAGCAGCTGGTTTTGTTTTCCCAAATTTCGCGAATTTTTGGCGATAAAATGTTTATAATCAATTACACGTTTTAGTGTTGAGCTTCTTTATTACGAAATTTTATTAAAATTTCTTCTTGTAAGTTTTTTTAAACATATTTTTATATGAAATGTTTCGAACACCTGACGACTTTCACATAATTTGTAATATGTAGTACAAATTTGCAACTAAAAAAACAATTAGCCGGCTGCAATTTTGAGCCGAGGCTAGCCGCATGGATCGGCGGCGGCTTGAAGTTACATTGAAAGTCGGCGGCGGCTCTTAAGTCGGCGGCGGCTCTTAAGCCGGCTTTGAGCCGATCAGATTGTTTCTCTGGACCTGACTAATATTTCCAGTATGTACATCAGTATATTTAAACTAACTCGATAATAGTATGACCGATTTTGATCAACAAAACGTTAAAATATGCATGTAAAAATTACTTTTAAACATTCTTAATATAGTTTTCTGATTGAATCATCGCTTTCAAAGTTATTCATCAATTAGTAGCGAAAACAACTGAGTTTTCATGCAAAATTAAAAATAATTTTTTTTTGTTCCTAAAATCTCATAAAAAAATTATTGCTACGGAAACTTTGCCTTTTAATTATTTTTCTGAAAGACTTCTGTCTTAAGAACAAAATAAGCAATAGATCATGGAAATCAATTGATAAATGCTGATTTTATAAGCAATTAAGTAAATATGCCCATACCCTTGAAAAGGTACTTTCTTGGTAATAAATTTATTTTTGATTTGAAAACTATTAAGAACGAAAATACCTTCTTGTGTTTGTATATTCACTTTGTATATTCACTTAAATGCTAATAAAATCAACATTTATTCATCGATTTTCATGATATATGGCTTATTTTATTCGTACGACACTAGTCCTTAAGAAAACTAGTTAAAAATTAAAGTTGTTTTCATTTTCAATTTTATTATGAGTTTTTAGAAAGAAAAAAATGTTTTAATTTTTCATGAAAAAGCAAATTTTTAATACCAGGCCACATGGGCGTTTTTAAAACGAGCGTTTCTGCTTTTTTGTATTAAATTTGAAAGTTTAATAATTGAAAACTTTAAAAATTAATATAAAAAAGCAGAAACGCGCGTTCTAAAAACGCTCATGTGGTCTGGCCCTAACTTGTGAATAACTCCGAAAGCGTTGACGAAATCAAAAAACTTTTATAACAAGACTTAAAGGTAATTTTGTTATGCATATTTTGGTTTTTTATTTTTTCAAATCGGTCAACCAGTTCTCAAATTACGACAGCGTGACTGCCATATTTCTTTAGTCATATTAGTCATGCCCATTAAAATTTTTTCGTGATAGAAAAAAACTGAGACCGGATTTTAGTTAAGTGCATTAAACTCTTAATATTCCACATATTTTTATTTAAAGGACCGATTTTTTTTTCAAATCAGTGTTATTCAGCGTAAACTTTTTCTAAGTAAAATATTGTTCTATCAATCAATTAAATAGAATAGATAAAAACAAAAAGCTCGAGACAAAGCATAAAAATAATAGTGAATATAAATAAGTATCAAATGAAAATCTGTAAACCACTCTAAGAGCGACTCGTGGTCTCGAAACATGTAAGTTTAACCCTCCGTGTAGTCCAGTTTTCCTTTGCTTTCACAATTTTCTCTAAATAAAAATATAATTTAATTGAAAAATTAAACTAAAAACCGAACTCAAGCCAAAATAATAAAATTTCTTTGGATTAAACCCATACAGTTCGACTAAAATTCATAAATTAATTTTTAATGAATTAAATATTTTAGCTTCATTTGGAAACTCTTGTTTAATTGCTACACACAGAAAAAAAATTCCAATGTAAAATCAACATGTCACAATGTAGATTAAAAATCATATTAAATTTTTTCAAAAGTGCAGAGAACTAATTTGTCGTTTAAATATGCTGGTATTTATTTGCTCTGTCGCTAGCTACAACGCACTGTTGTGCTCTTGGTATTGTTTATTTTGATGTTGGTGTTGTGTAAATGTAAATATCCGTCAAACAGCCGACAAACTATTTACATGCATCGTATTTCATGCAACCTAACCTAAGCGAACAGTTGTCTCTGTTAAAACAAATTTTTTTGTAGTAAAATCAATTTTTATTAAAGTTGGATCTGCTTCACACAGAAAAAAGTAAAATACGATTTCAACTACGAAAACTGCAGATTCAATTAATTTCGTTGTTGAAGTTCAACCTACAACAAAAATTGTATATTCAATCCCTTGAATTAAAATTTTCACTTACTCAACATTTTTAAAAATTGTTAGAAAATTTTGTTTGTGATCACATGAGTAAATGACTCAATTATAAAATTAATTGAAACTTGCCGTAATTTTTGATTAACTATATTAATTGAAAATTTTTTACGAATAATCTTTTCTGTGTTAGTGAATCAGTGAAAAATCAACATTACTATAACTTTAATTTCAAATCATTTTTATGATAAATCATCAATTAAATCATGTTGCATTAAAATGAAATTCATGTTACTAATGATGGTATTTCTTTAGTGTGGGCAGCCAGCTACCACACAAATTTTTCTGATGCCTGTGCTGATAAACATGACGTAGTTAAAATAATTGAAAAAATGACTACATCAAATTCATGTTGTTTCAACTTTAAAAAAAACTTTGATTCAACCTGATTCTTTGTGTTGTTTCTATATCAAATTTACGTTGTTTCAACTTGAAATAGCTTTGATTCAACATGATTTTTCCAATTATTTCATTATCAACTTCATTTCGCTCTAACTGTACTGGAATATTAAATCAACATGAAATACAATTATTTCAAAAAGGAAAAATGTTCTGTAAAAGTTATCGTAAAATCATGTTGAATTAACATGAAACACCTATGAAGCAAAGTCTTTTACGAAAAATTAACCTTGTTTTTGACGATTTTAATATGAAATTTTTCTTTGTGCATGATTTTATAAGCCATCATGAAATGAACACGAAACATGGGTATCATTCGGACGTATTTAAACTTGAAAAAACTTTTTTAATAAACTTTACAAGAAAAAATTGTCTCCTTGAAAAATCAATAACAATTTCATAATGCAACATAATAACATGGCTATTAAGAATGTATAAATTAATTTTGTTGCCTGTAACATGTTTTATTTAATAAATTTCCACCCTCTTTTTTTGTGTTTTACCCACCCACCCTTCCTCCAGCTGACTTAAATTGCGTAGATTTCAACAAATACATACAAATAATCATCAAAATACTAAATATTCCATATAGAGACAACAGAGACAGAAAAACGTTTAAAAGTTTCTGAAAAACAAGAAAAAAAATAAAACTTAAGTTATGACTCACTCACCTGTGTCGCACTAATGGCCATTAAGACCATTAAGCCTAATGATAGTATCCTCAACATTTTTTCGGGTTTTTTTTTTTGTTTTCTGTGTTTTTCTAGTTTAGATCCAATGAGAAAGTTTTTATTCTTTGTTTCTTTTTTAACAAACAAACTAAAAGAATTTAGTCTGTAAAGTATATTTTCTTTTCTTTCTTTTGTAAGTTCCTTGGGGTGTTTTTAGCCACCGTCCACCGTATAATGAAAAGAGTAAAGTGACGTAAATGTTTTGTTAGTTAAAGATATGACGAAAATTTCTATCACAAAATACAAATTAAGCACTTTAAGCACTGAGTAGTAGATAGAATTTCTCTTAATACAACAATTATTCAATTTGGTTTTCAATAATTTTATTTATTTATTTATTTTTCGATTTTTCTATTTAAATTTATTTAAAAGTATATTTTTGGCGTGGCACACCCCGAAAAAAAATACTATTACTTTCAATACAACGACGCTTGCTCCCCTTAAACTCAATGCAAATATGAATGGAGGAGGATGAGAAGGTATGGAGCTTCTTAGGGAGACCGCTTGCTTACCCCTGTAAAAATATTCTATAAATTCTTTTATTTTTACACACTCTCTATTATTGTTTAGTTTAACGTTATAAAATTCCAATTTTATTTTTCTTTTTGTAATAAATTTATTTGAATTTTAAACATTTTGTTTGATCTTTCTTTTTTCAAAGAAATTTCCAGATTTTACCAATTTTTTAATTTTGGCTTGCAAGTGAATGGTGTTGGTTGGTTGGCTGGCTAGTAAAGGTATTTAAATTTTTTATTTTAAGATTTATTTTTTATTCGTTTATTAGTCACCGTCTTTGTGTATGCTTTAAGATGCGTCTACAAAATCCGATTGGTGTATGAAAAAATTTTGCACTCATCATTAACCTTTACGAGCCTTTCAAGTCATACACTCTAATAGGAATTTCGAATACCAATATTTAGTTCGAAAAATACACTGCAAATAAGAAAAGAAACAAACAGCAGGGTTGTATTAAAAAGGTTACAACAGGGTTGTATTTGTAATTACAGCTGCATTTAAATGTAAAATGCGCTTTAAAACAAAGTTTATACAATCTTAAAATTCCTATTAGAATTCTTTAAACTCTGGTTATATTTTTGCTGTCCAAAATTTACAATTTAATTTATTTACAAACCCTTCTCTCTTCTTTTATATTTCTCAGCAGCTAATTTCGAACTTTCACCATAATGTGTTTCGTATACAAGCACTTGTTATTGTTTATTTTTTTTTTCAATATATTTCTTTCAAATTGGCAATCATTTTTATATTTTCTCTTAGTTTTTTTTTTTGTTTCGGACAAAAATAAGTTACAAAAAACTCTTACAACCCCTATAAAACTGCACCGGCGCACTAAAGTCAATTCCAAAGGAATTCGACAAATCACCCTCACACTATACACCAAACAAAAGCACAATCATTCGCACACATGCACAAATGAACCTGCTCTCACTTTAAGTTGTTTTAATCGAAAATTTGTAAAATGAAATATCTAATAACGACTATAGGAAAAATGGTTGCCAACTATTAACAGTTATTTCAAAAAGGTTTACGTAACAAACACACAACATTTTTGGTTTAAGCCTTTGCTAGAAAAAACAAACGTTATAAATAAAACGTTATATGATTACAATACCGTTACAATGTTAAATTACAGCGGATAATAAAAATGTGCAGTAGCAGGGATGGCAAAGTTGGTACAATTGTACCATTTTTGGTACAATTCATATTTTAAAACTACAATGGTACACCAATGGCTTATTTAGTACAATTAATAGTTTTTCTATTTTTTTAGAAAACCTACTAATTGCAGTTCTTTTATTGTGATAAAATAATTTATCCTTTTCGTCCGCTCGTACATATGCCACTTTTATCTGAATCGAATTTAAATTTAGCGAAGTACTGAAAACAAAGTTCGGCTTAAAAGTGGTTAAATAAGGTTAACTCAAAAACGCCTCTATAATTTTAAGCTCTTACTGATCATGATACATATTAGAGTCTGGAAAAAATAAATTTTTACAGTAGTTTTAATTTAACTGCCTTTTGTTTAAGTGCAATTTTGACTTAACTGCACAAAATTGTTGATTTGTGTCATTATTCTTTAAAATCCCATACAAATTAATTTTTTAAGTGCATTTTTATATCTTCACTTTTAAGATAAGTGCCTTAAATTTTTAGCATTTCAAAATTATTTTCATACAAAAAACAATCTTAGCTGCCTTTTGACATAAGTGCATAAAATATTTTTTTCTTGCATCATTCTTCAAATTACTTTTTTAAGTGCACTTTGTATACCTGCAAATTTAACATATTATTTTGCAGCTTTAAATTATTTTCATACAAAAAATCAAACTTAACTGCACACACCAAATAATTGTGTTTACGTGCACATTAAGGCAGATAAGTACATATAAGATAATAGCATTTTTACTTATCTGCACTAAAAATCGTGAATAGTTGATTGTGCAGCTAAGTCAAAACTACTGTATAAATTTATTTACATTGCAGTAAATGTAAATTTTTCGGAACTTTATTGAAACTATGTATGTTGTTCTACCTTCCAATAGCTAGTATGTGACTTATTTTAGATTAGAAATTGCAATAGCTTAATCCGACTTCAGTACAGTTTCCCTTTTTTGATGTATTTTCTGTACTTAAAAAATGTTTCTAGCTTTAGAAATCTGTTTTGGTACAATTATGCCAAAAAAGTACAATTTTAGATAACAATTGGTACAATTTTAAAATATCATATGCCATCCCTGTGCAGTAGTTTTTCGGTTTAACGAATAACGCATTTAACGATCAGGCAATTTTTAACTATTGAGTACTTTATTTACTCGGTTGCTCTGAAAGTGATTTTTATGAAAAATATTCCACAAAAAGTGAGTACATATTAGGGTATTCATTTTAATCGACTTCTCAATTGTTCGATTAATCAATTAATCGAAATTGAGGTTTTTAAATTACTTTAAACTCGATTGCTTTTATTTCGTTTGAGTTTTTCGAGTAACTTTTTCGCTTAAAAATTATTCCAATTAATCTTTGGAAAAAACTTTATGATCATATTTACGTCCCACTGTTTGCAGGGTAATTCATTAAATAACACTGCTTTGTAATTTTTTTACTTTTGGAATGTTTAAAGTTTGTCTTGCATTTGTTTAAGGCAATTTTTTTTCATTTCGGCCATTGTGCAGATAACCGCGTGAAAGGCTGGTTCGAATAAAATGATATCTTGTTTAAAATACTATTTAATTACGCGTATTCAATAGTCGCTTGTTTGCTTGGATCGGATAAAAAGTGATTGAGTTACAGTGGATCGAAATTAAAATTTAATGAAACTTTGAATGATTTTCACCAATTGTTGTCATTTCAAAAACTGTTTTGTACAACAAATAGTAACAAAGTCTATAGTTTATAACCTTATTGAATAGTCCATTCGATTTCAAACATCGTAAGCCACAACGGACCGAAATCAGATAGAAACTGAAAATGCTATACTGAAAAAAACGAAGTACCAGCATGTAAATTTACAATCTACCAATTGATTGGTATCGAAATATTTTCTTTATTTCAAATAGATATTGCTCGATAGAAATATCTCATAATTTCACTACAAGGTACAAATATTTTTCCTTCGCCGCTATGATTGTTGCTGTATATTTCACTTAATTCTTTAATATCTACTTCAAGCGGTCCTACAAGTATCTCACAACGATTTAATTTAATGGCAAATTTTATAAAACTAAAACATTTTGCCAGTTTTTATTAAGAAGTTTGCAAAGCAAAACTTTTTATTCGAGTTATGTAGAAAGTGGCCTTGAAATATGAATATTGTGAGTTCGTGGCCCGGTTGAGCCAAACTTAATTTTTAATTATTTTCGTACATTTCATATATATTATCAAAGAATTTCGTGGTGCGAAATTACGAAATATTTCGTAGTATGTACGAGCGTTTTTGTGCATATGTTGCATGGATTTTTCTCGGTGTACCCGCTGAGCCACTTTCTACTTATTTTATAAGAGTAAAAGTTTTTTTTATTTACTTAAGTCTGAAAAATATATAAATGTATAAAAAATTATTTTAATTTACTTTTTTATTTCAAATATACTTTATAACAAGGAAAAATGTTTACGAAAGGTTTTCGTTACTTTCGAAAATCCAAAAAATATTGATTAAATTTTTTTTCGTAATATGTACGAAACTTTCGAATAGTCTACGAAGAAAGTAACTATGAAAGTTTTTTTCGTAAAATGTTGCATGGATTATTTTCAATGGAGAGTACTTGCCTTGAAATATGAAGATTGCGAGTTCGTTTCCCGGTTGAGCCAAGCTTTTTTTTACTTTTATTTTATAACTGTTTTCGTACGAATTTTACGAAAGAGTTTCGTGGTACAAAATTACGAAATATTTTGTTGTATGTACGAGTGTTTTCGTGCACTATGTACCTACTCTCTAAAACTTTTTTTTAATAATCATAGAGCGAAATTAAGAGTTATGATGAATTTTTTTATTTTTGACTTGGGTTCCCATGGAAAGAAAATTCAAAATTTCGTATAATTTTTTCAAACTGTTCTGCAAAAATAAATGTTTTTTCAAACATTGAAATAAAAATATGTAGAATACACAAAATTTTATTTCTTTTCTAGTTTCAGCTCTTTTCTATCACACACACAGATTTTTTTTTATTGACACCGGTCACGCTGATATATTTCATCATAACTTGAAAACGGTTTGTTCAATTTCGATAAATAAAACATCAAAAGTTTCGAAATGAAATTTCCTAGAACAACAATTATTTTTCTAGAATTATAATAAAGCTTACATAAAGCTCCCTCCTGATTTATTAAATAATTTAAAATGTATATTATCCTCAATTTACAATCAGTCTAAAGTTATTATTATCAATAATACTTATAAGTAGATTTTCTTAAACTAATTTATTTTACGTTAAAGCACTTTGAACTAATGTGGGCTCATCTTCTTCTTCTTCTTCATTCAATTTAACCATTTGTAAATCATCCACTAAATTAGAAGGTTCTTCCACAGCTTTTACATCAGCATTCAAAGGGCTATTGGCCTCTGGTATATCCAAATAGGCCTCTGCCTCTACATTTGTTCTACCTTGTGCTAAAAATATCGAATTGGAGGGATTGCCAGTAACGGGTAGACCAGAAAAGCCGGTATTTTGTATATTAATAGGACACATGCAGGGTACAAATTCGATATTTGGCGAAGGCTGACTTCTCTCATTAAAAGTGCCCGGCTTGTTAACCGAATATTCTGGATAAGGATAGACGGGACGATTATAGTTAATATTAAAATGATTGGTGAAAGCTTTGCGATTAAATGCTGGATAAGTGGTTTCTGCATTATCAAAAGAATCGTTTGGGCCTAGAGGGGACGTACTATTAGAGCGATCTATTTGCACAGTTGTGGTAGGTTCAGTGGTAGTTGTTGTTGTTGTGGTGGTGGGCTTTGGTGTGGTGGTGGTAGTAGTAGTAGTTGTTGTTGTAGTGGTAGTTGTAGGCTCTGGGGTAATTGTGGTGTCGGCTGGTAGCGGACCTAGTGATCTTACCAAATTAAAATGTCCGTAACCTTTTACGGGCCTACTCTCTATTGGTATTTCATTATTTGTGGCCAAACTCATGGGTACTACAGGCATCATGGGATTAAAGTACGGCGTATTGCTTAAACCTTTATAGTTTGTTATATAGTCGGTAGAACTTAATAAAGGTAAATGTATTGGACTATTGGCCACAGGTTGCTGATATGTGTAAGTTCGAAAATATGTTAAGGGTATTTGTTTTATTATGGGCGGCGGTGGTAAGGGAGTTTCACTGCAATAATAAACATCAGATGTAAACACTGTCACAATTACGTGTAAAACTTGATTACTTACGTGGTACTAGCACGCCACCAAAATGCTTCAGAGGGCAGGATAACGGGGAAAAGTAACTGAAAAAAGTACAGTTTCATACTATTAAGTACAGGGGTAAGCGTAATTATTACTACTACAAGTTCCGAAAAATTGGTGAAATATATAAAAAGGAATTCTAAATATTTTTTCAAAGGGAATACAAAATACATTTGCTGAGACGATTTCTGTATAATGATTTTGTCAAAAATTTATCAGCAACTAAAATTAGTGCTTTAATTAATTTCCTTGTTGATTAATTACTTATGAGGTATTCTAACAATTATTCCAAAACTCTATTTTAATTTAACTAAAATTTTTCATTATGTGATTTAATATTCAAATTCGTCGTAGGCTAAACTTTAACCACAAAATTGCAGTTTTCGTAATTAAAATCAGTGTGATGGTTTCTAGTGTGAGAGTTTCTTGGATCGAAAAAATTATTACACAAGTCTACAAATTTCGCTAAATTTTTGTTTGCCCTACAACCGAAAGTTATTTCTTAAGTTATCTGGGATGCTGAACTCGAATTTTGGTAGAATCTACAAAAAATGCACGTGTATCGGCGTTTTGAAAATTAACATTTTCGATTCGTTTTTGGGGGAGCTAAAGCTCCCCCGTTTTGTACATTACTATAATGACTCGGCATAACAAATCGTGTAAGCTTTACATTTAAAGTGATATGCCAATAGTCATAACTTAATTGTTGATTACACAAGTTTATAAATTCAGATTTACTTTTGTACTGGAGCAGCGAATATTTGTTTCTTATGCTATTTGGGACGCTGAGCTCGAATCTGCTCTCGGTTTCTTGAAATCGGTTCTAGTTTTCGAGATATAGTATTGTGTATAAAAGGGAGCATATACACGACACATAATTATCATAACTTGAGAACGGTTAGTCTATTCAATTAAAAAAAAACTAAAAACTGGACAACAATAATATCTTTAAGCCGGGCTAACATTATTTTCCAATCAGCTCAGTAGCTTCTTTTATTGTGGAACTTGTGTGCAAAAAAAAAATTATTAAAATTTTGGTTTTAATAAAAATCATGGAAAATAAAAAAGAAATTTTGTTATATTTTCTATATTTTTTTTTTCTAAATATGTATGTTCCGAACAAAACGAGCCAGATTTCATTAAAAACGATCCAGAAATTTTGATTTTATTCACGATTAAGTGAAAGAACTCAATTGATGAAAATTGCTATTTTCATACAACACACACGAACTAAAATGTTACTTTTGTATGAAAATCGTTATTTATATCAATTAAGTTCCCTCACTTAATTGTAAATAAAATCAAAAATTCTGTATCGTTTATTGTCAATCATTTTATTTGGACCATATGTGCTTATGGAAAAATATCGGGGATTTTGTTGATATTTTCTTTTTTATGACTTTTTTTAATAACAATCTTTTTTATAAAAATTTTTTCTTTTGGCACAGGTTGCAAAATATATCTGAAAGTACTGAGCTGAACAAAAAAAAACAGTTTTTCCACGGCTTCAAAATAATCTTGTTGCCAAATTTCGGAATGTTTTACTTAACTGGATAGGACAAATCGTTCGTTCTCCAGTTATGTTAATATGTGTCGTGCAAGCATTTGTTTTTTTTTACATAACGGTACATGTCGAAAACTATAACCAATTACAAAGAATGGGCTCAGATTCGAATTCAGCACCACAAATATAAACTTTAAACTTCAAATTCCGCCTTTTCGAAATCAAGTTCAGGTCATTAAAAATCTCAACTTTAGATTTTTCCAAATGAAATTGAGTACTTTACAAATCAAATTCAGTATTTTTCAAATCGAATTCGGCATTTTGAAAATCATAATCAGGCTTTTCAAAATTAATTTGATTCAAAAAATGCTGATTTTGATTTTTAAAAGTCCGAATTTGGTTTGAGAAATGCTGAATTTGATTTATAAAATACTCGATTTGATTTGGAAAATCCTGAATTTGTTTTTCAAAAACCTGAATTTGATTTGGAAAAGGCCGAGTTTGAAGTTAAAAACTCTAAGATAAAAATAACGTTTCGTTGTCGCAGTCCAAAAGTTGACCTGAATTTGAAAACTTGTGTAATTCCTTTCTAATTCACTTAAAAAACATTACTTTGAATCTTTTCACTAAAATAATTTTAAGAATATTATAAAAACTATTTAAAAAATTATTTCTTTTCGTTTAGGTTATAAAAGAACTAACACACTTTAAAGCAAATGTTTCCTTTTTATTTATTTCACACTTGTTTCTCGAGAGTTGCTGTTTTTTGTTAATTCAAAATGGTAAAGTTTTTGGCTTAAGTCTTTTGTTTTTTTATAGCACCTTTTTTTATTTCTTTCTTTTAATATTTATTTCATTTCACATACCACTAAAATTTCTAACACTTTTGTAAGCATTTTTAATCCTGGTTGGCTTACAATTTAATTTAGTTATTTTTTGTAAATATTTAAATTTCGTTTTAATTTTGGTTCTAGACTGATGCACAGTTATTATAATTCTAAAATCATTTTGAAAAAATCAGACCCTTTTATACGCACACGCAATCGAAAAGAGTGTGTTGTGTGTTTTCTTAAAATCCTAAAATTAATTTACCGTTGAACAACTACAACAAAGAAAAATCCCATAGACAACAAATCTAACAAACACGCACTCAATACAAAGAAAAAATCAATGAATTAGAAGATCATCAAATAGAAAACTAACAACAATAACTAATAAAAGAATAAACACACTATGCTACGAATCAATGATCCATTGAAAAATGCTTAAAGTCCAATAGGAAAAAGGTTAGAAAAAAGTCTGACCAAGTAAAACAAAGTAAAAAAAAAAGAACTTAGTAATAAAAGGGGGAAACGAAAAAAGTGTTTTCTGTTTTCATTTTTTTATTCTATAGATTCTTTGAGAAGAAAAGAACGTTATAGTTTGAACTTACCTATACAAACGAGGAAAGTCTGCACACCTTCACAGCTAAACTTTTTGCAAAGTAATATTTCGGAAAGTGTCCAACCTTGTTAGCAAATTTAATTTACTGCTTTCTTTGAAACGAATTCCCCTAATAAAATCCTTTCCAGTACAAACAGTTAATACAACCTTTTGAACTCAATCAAAATGAAAGTAATAACGCGTACGAATTCAAAACTAATTTACCAGCATAATTATTTTATCATAATCTAAAATAGCATAGCACAAGTGTGCTAATGCATGTACACTGAAAGAATGTTCTTCACAAATACTGTGAATTTCGACATTAATCTAATGAAAAACTTCATTAAAGTGTGAATCCAAATTGATTATTAGGCTAAGGTTCGTAACGTTATGTTCAGAAAGAATTGGGCTTGATTAATATTCCAAGGAACAAAGTTCATCCAACGTCACGCTTCGTTGGATTAATTAAACCAGTTCCGTTAAAATTATTTTGAAGAAAAGTCCACCAAGTAGATGAAATAATTTCATTGATTTCGCTAAACTAATCAAAATATTTCACGATAATGACGAAATTATTTCATAGTTTTAATGAAACCATTTCACTGTTTTCATAAATTCAATGAAATTTTTCATCAAAACTATGAAATATATTTCATTGCAATTCTGACATTCAAAAACTTGCTTTTGAAATTTTTTAATTTTTAAAGGTACATATTTCACCTTTTTAAGTATTCATTAACACATTTTGTCCAAACTTAAAAGGGTTTCCAAAAAATAGCAAAATGTTGTTGTCTAAATCCAAAGAAATTTTCTAAAACAAAACTATACAACGAAATTATTTCAAAATATCCTTTAAGTTTTCCATATGCTAGAAAATATTTCATTGGAATTATTTAAAAAAATGTAACGAAATTGTTTTATTGCATTTATTAAGCGAATTTTTTTCACTGTACAAGAGTATAAAAATATAACAATTTGAAATACACACAGAAAATTTTCATATTAAAATCGTCGAAAACAAGGTTAACTTAACACTTTTCGGACGTGATTTTGCTTCATAAGTGTTTCATGTTAATTCAACATGATTTCACAATAACCTTCAAAAAAATCTTTTCCCTTTTGTGATAACTATATTTCATGTTGATTTAATATTCCAGTACAGTTTAATCAGAATGAAGTTGATACTGAAATAATACGAATAATCATGTTGAATCAAAATTATTAAGAGTTGAAACAACGCAAATTTGATACTGAAACAACACGAAGAATCATGTTGAATCAAAGTTATTTCAAGTTGAAACAACATTAATTTAATGTAGCTATCTTATTAATTATTTTACTTATGTGATGTGTATTAGCATAACTAGGCATCTATAATTTAGAGTTTATAAGTAAAAACAACAATAACATAATAAACATAACAATTCTTGAACTAAATGAAGCAAACAAATCATAAATATGTATTAATTAAAAAATTAAGGAGTTTGTGAGATTATTTTATTAGTAACTTCAATCGGTTAAAGCGGCTAATCGACTGCAATTAACCGGTTTAACCGTTAATTGAAAATAGCCAATTTTAAATTAATCGATCAGTTAATCGGGTAGTAATTAACCGGTTAACCGATTAAGGGCTAACCAAAATGTTTGTTGTAGTTGGCTGCCGCAGCCAAGATTTAAACTCTGGCTGATCACTTGCTTGGTAGTCAACTAGCTGACCGCTGCAGCCACAACAGTCTCAAATATACTTTATATATATGTACACTAAATAAATAGCATCATAAGTAACATGAATTTCATTTTAATTCAACATGATTTAATGGATTAATTATTTGACATTAAATTTATTTGAAATTAAAGTTTCGATTTTTGTATTTTTTACTGATTCATTAAAGTAGAATCAACTTAACCGTGAAAAATGTGAAATCAAAGAGTTGCATCTAATGTGAAGTTTTTCGGCTCTTTGTCGGCTTTTTACAACACACACAAGACGACCATCAAAATAAACAACAACAAGAGCACAACAGTGCGTTGTAGCTATCAACGAAGCAAATAAACATTAATACATTTAAATTATTTTAAATAAAGTCTGTATTTTTGCAAAAATTTAATATGATTTCAAATCAATATTGCAACATGTTGATTTTACATTGATGTTTTTTTCTGTGTATACAAATACCAGAGTGCAAAAGAAAAACTTTTCTATTTAAAAAAGTTTGAATGAACTACACATTTTACTTCAAATAAAACCCCTCTTTAACATCTTTCCCTATTGTGTATTTAAAATATATTGACTCCAGTTGCATTGTTAGTTAGCATATGAATGCTAAGCACTTAAGGAAAATTAATTAAACATGAAAATAAAACAAACTTAAAACAATATATTTTCTTTAATATATTTCTGAGCATTTTTTTTATATTAATTTGTTGAAACTTAACACTTTTCTCTTTCAACTATTTTTGAAAATTACATTTCTTTTGAAGTTTGAAAATTATTAATTAAACCTGATCGAAAAAAGTGGGCTAAAAATTAATAAAAATATAGTTAAAAGAAAACCAAATTGTTTTTCTGTTTATTTGGATTCACAACTTAAGAAAAAAATTGCCAGCAACACAAAAACCTGTAAAATTTGTAGCTGCAATATAACAAAGTAATTTATTTAGCTGCTCCTGTGAAAACAGAAAAACAAACAAAGTTTATTTTAAAAAATTTTCAAACGAAAAACTTTTTTATTTCAACAATATTTCGCCAGCTTATTTATGATTAATGTCATTGACTTAAATTATATTAATATTTTCGCCATATAAAGAAAATTTTTTATTATTATCTTGTGGTGAGGTTTGCACGTATTTAGAGGAGTGTAAATTGCTGGTTTTGGTTTTCAAAGGGCCTTTATATCTGAAATATATAAGAGAATATGTTATCTTCTTGTATAAATCATTTGCAAATTGAAAGAATATTTGTCGGAATATAATGAAGTTTTAAGAGAAAAAATAATAGAGGGGGCAAATTATATGGCATTCGATATCGATAGAAATTTCCATCAATATCAAATGCCATAATTTGGCTCCAGAATTGATCAAAATATCAAAACAAAAAGAGATATTGCTCTATGGTAGGGAGCTGGGGAAGGTCAATACAGCTGATACTCTGCTGTGACTTCATCACTTAAGAGTCCAACAAAAATCAACACAATGGCACGCCAATGTACATCAGGAAACATCGTGATGTTGTTGGCTTGCCTGAAACTAGTCTTTAACTCAAGAGTTCAGGGTTTGTAGTCAACGTGCTAACCATCTCATCCAAAAGCACCATCAAATTTGGACTTTATGTTTCTAATGGGAATGGCACCATAAGGTCCCAAAGTAGGCACCTCGTGTGTATCAAAAAAATTAAATCGATAACAAATTTTTTATTAACGAGGTGTTTATGCCTTAATCAAGAATTTTGGTAAAATGTGTTTTCCTTGCAAGTCACAAAGGTGCCTTCAAGGTTCAACCAGGGATCTGTAATGCAATTGCACAAAAATAAAACAGTATAAGAGTGCACAAGTATAATAATATAATATTATAAGAGCATAAAAGTATAATAGCGTAATGAGCATAATTGTATGTTTATAAGAGTATAATTTTGTATGTGTATAAGTGTATGAGCTTAAGAATATAAGAATACAGGAGTATAAAAGTATAAGAATATAGCAGTGCAAAAGTATAATAGCATAATCGTGTAATGTTAAAAAGAATAGGATTTCAAGAGTATAAAACTATAATGATATAAAAGTATAAGAATGTAAGAGTATAAAAGTGTAAAAGTATAATAGTGTAACATATGACAGTATAAGAGTGCATGAGTATAAATGTGTCATGTTAAATACAAACGACGTACAGTGGCGAGGAATTGAATTCGAAGTTCTACCAACAGGGTCCAAAATATAAAAAATAAAATATAATTGCTCCATGATGTCCATCCCTGATGGGTATAATAGCTTAAATTTTATAACAGTATAGTATAAGAGTATAGCAATGTAAGAATATGATATTATAAAGGTAAAGGAGTATAATAGTACATTTACCTAAAACAGTACTACACAAAAATGGTTTTAAAGTACACGAAAAAAAAAACAAATTTATTAGCAAATGTACTTTTCCTTTAAAAATTCATTGAACAAAATTTACTTTTTACTTACCTTGAATTCAATATAAACCAGGTATCCTCATTTGACTTATCCAGCAAACTATCATTTTCCTCTTTTAAGGCAGTATCTATAAGTTTTTCAACACTCTGACGTTCTACACTCACCTCTGTGGTGGTAGTTTCTTCCAGCCTCTCAGCACCTTTCTCCCCATTTTCCATTAGCTTAGCCATGGTATAGACGGGAAATGCAAAATAATTATTATCAAATGTATAACTTTCATAGGGCAGAGGAGATTTGGTGGTTTGTACACTTAAAGGACGTTCCAAAGGCGCTGCATCATCTTCATAAATTATTTGAAATTTATCCTCACCATCATTGTAAGTTACTTCGAATTTCTTATGAGGCAAGGGAGTTGTGCTTGCTGATGACGATGATGATGATGATGGTATACTATGAAAACGGTGGTTGACATAAGGTTTTTCAAGTGTCGGAGGAGAGTTTGTAGTATGTTCAATATAATAATGATATTGTGAGAAATCGGTTGCTGGTTGTGAGAGCACTTCTTCGGGTGAGAAGAAGGCTGCATATTGTTTGGCTTTTTTGGATTTCTTCGCCGGCTTAATTGTGGAGGTTGTAGCAGAAGACGTAGTTGTTATTACGTGATTTTGATTTCTAGGCTCGATTGCTTCATAAGAATAAAATGGTATCATGGTAACATTTAATTTACGCTGCAAATTTTCTACTAAAGGCTTTGGCTTAAATACTAAAGGTTGAGGTGGATAAAGCACTTGTCCCGGCACTGGTTCTTGCATGGGATATTTGTGTCTACTTAGCATAGTATTGAATAACATTCTACCCTTATTGCCGGTGTAAATGAAAATGGGCTTAGACTGGGTAAAGGATTCGTCACCTGGTATTGCATCAAATACTGGCATATTTTCTATGAACTTTGAATTTTGATAATATCTTCTGGAAGAAGTTGTTAAATTGGGTTTGCTGGCTTTTTTAAACGGTATATAATTGTGAGGCAATCGCAAGCCTTTATTACTCAGACGTCTATGAGCTTTAGTTTTAGAATGTTTAAGACCATGAGGCGATATTAAATTACTTGCTGATAATTGTTGCTGCTGCCGTCTGTTAACAGACGTCGAAGTTTTAATAGTTTCATCTCTTAAATTTTCTTTAATGGGACTCTTTATTGCCTCTTGTTGATTCTTTTGATCTTGTAAAATCCATAAAGGACGTTCACTATTTAAATAAAATGTACCGGCTTGTAATATTTTATAATTTCCCGTTGTTTTTGAAATTTTATTCATTATTGCTTCGGTTGTTAAAATATTTAAAATTTGTAAAATTATTAATTTGTTGAGAAACATTTTCTTTGGCTGGTTGGTTGGTTGGTTGGTGGTTGGTTGTTTTCTTTGCGCTTGTTTTTGTTTAATTGAAAGTAAATTTTGCCAAATACTTTGTTTATATTAAACAAAACTTTAAAATTTCTTTTCTTTTTCAGTATTTAGTTTGTTTATTATTAACAATCTTAAGCCGGTTTTCAAGAAAGAAATTGTTCTAAAAACACTTTCATTGGTGGGAATTTTTATTTTTATTTTATTTTTTGTGTTTATCAAGGCACACTAACATGGTTTTTCTTTTTTTCTTAACCATATAATGAACAATTAAGGTTTAAATATAAAGAAATAAACATCACATTAAATGATGGAAGCCGTGTAATAACATAACAAGACAAAATATTTAAGAGCTGAACATGTTTTAAAGCCGGTTTACAAATTGTATTGTAATAATAAATTTAGAACAATATAAAAATTACAAGCAAATGAAAACATTTATTAGGCAAAGTTCCATTTAAATGATTCGTCGTTGATTTATTAAAATAACACTGTACAAAAAAAATCTAAATTTGTTCAAATAACAAGGTTATATTGACTGGTCCTGGTTGAGAGTATAAGAAAAATCGATACGAGTTTTGGCGCTGTGAAAGTTTACGTCTACGATTAATTTTAGAGTTAAAGTTGTCCATCTTTTGCACTTTGTTATATAATGAATCGCCGTATGAAATCTTGTAATTTTTGCATTTTTGATATAAAGTGCGCTTAACACTTTTTCTCTAGAACACTACGAGAAGCATTTTAATTAAATATTTTAGCCCTCTAACTCTTTGCTATGTGGATCTTTTTTGTTCCTTTCTTGAAAAGCGAGTAAAAAACGCCCCACGTTTGGCTCTACCAGAAAAAAACAAACTTCACAGTTTTTGTACTAAGAGATAAAGTCATAAAATTTCGAAGTCTTATATAGTTAATTTAAGGCTACAACATATAATTTGAAAAAAAAACTTTTTAATGAACTCTTTTCAGGATATGGAAGGATATATTTTTAAAAGGACATTTTTTTATATGTTTGTTCAGAGGAACTGAAGTAAATATTTTTATAAAATTCTACAGAGCCTTCCCTTTTATTTGGTACCAAGTTTGCTAAAAAATAATAGATACTAATATTAAAAAAAAATTATTTAAAATATGCATTCATGAAAAATGCCAAATGCCTTAGAAAGGACAAAATGTGAGCAAATGAAAAACCAAGTACGCAGTTTGACTATATTTTGTCTCTAGATTAACAATAATAGTGGTGCTTCCGCCAAATAGAAAAAATTAAAATTTGTCACGCAGTGTAATCAATCGCTAGAGCATTGTCAATTTTTATTTTTTGTGTTGTACAGTGTAATTAGCTATATTGGAAACAACAAAATTTTTAATTTTTAAAATTAAAAAAACTTCCCACAATCTTTAGTATTTAACTAAACTTTTTACTTGATAAATTTTAAAATTGGGTTAATATGTTCATCATCAAGAATTAATCATATTCTTTGGAAAAAAAAAAGAAATCACAAAAAAATAAAACTCATTAAATTTCGATTAATATTTAATTCAAAACTCAATCAAAGGAAATTTTTAATTTCCTGGTTGTCTCACAAGAATGCAAAAGATTAAGAAATTTATTTTCAACTTACAAGAAAATCCTAACAGACAGCACAAATGAGAACCAACAAAATTGTACAAAGAAAACGAGAAGATTATTTTTCAATCAATGAAAAATCTATAAAAGAAAAGCCGAATTTTAAGGAAATATCACACGCTCACACACGGAGGGAGCCCTGATCACACACAAATCAGAAACTTGAAAGAAAAAAAAAGAATTACAAGTTACAGTTCTTATTTTTTCTATTGTTTTATATTCCCAATTAAGAGAAAAACTACAGCAAAAGAACAAGTGATTCATAAAAATGATGTAGTATGAGTATTAAACATGTTGCACTTGATATATACGAGTGAGTATCTGGTTTATAGAACACATTTATGTGTATGATCACTATTAGAGTTTTAGTGTCTTGTAATGTTTGTGGTTTTCTTTTTTTTTTAACAAGAGGCTATTAACCTTAACTTTCTTTAGAATTTTCACATAAATCTGACCCTTATTTAAAGTATTATTTTCTTAAGCTTTTTGGAAATTTTATACAGAATATATAAAAAAAACATAACAGACATTTATACATGTTGTAATAGAATGCATTTAAAAAAAAGCTAATTGTGCCACACAAGTCAAAGTTTTAGAACCGCTACACATAAAATAGTAAGTCATCACCGTTTGGCATTACAGTTTACAACACTGTACAACGTCACAAAAAAAATTGACAGGGTCCTAACGACTGATTCTGGTAGAGCGCACGAAAAAAAATGTATATACGTGTATAGATGTTTTGAAAATTTACATCTGGAACTCATTAACATGTCTTTAACTTTTTTATGTAAAAAACCAGGAGGAAAATATTTGTGAAATACTTTATCCGTCTAACGCTTCGCTGAATGGCTCTTTTTGCTCCTTTCTTAAAAAAGGACAAAAAAACTCTACTTCAACGGCGATCTATATAGATGAAATGTTCTACAAAAATATTCGTCATAAAATCCTATTTTAGGTCTTTCAAGACATTAAAGCTCGAAACTCAACTTGAATGCCAGAAATCGTATAAAACTTCAAATATGCTTAAGGGTTAATTTCGTACTTGTTCACAAGGATTTGATGAGGGTAGTTGTTATGAAAAATATTTATTATTAAAAGATACTTGCGGTAATAAATTTATTTTTGGTTTGAAAAAATTCACTTAATTGCCAATAAAATCAACATATATCCATCGATTTTCGTGATATATAGCTTATTTTGTGCATAAGACACTAGTCCTTAAAAAAAATAGTTGAACGATAAAGTTTTTGCGCTTTTAAATTTTTTATGACTTTTTAGAAAGCAAAATTTTTTTTAATTTTGCAGTGAAAAGCACATTTTTTCGTTAGTAAATTGTGAATAAATCCGAAAGAGCGGGTAAAATAAAAAAATAAAGAACTATTTTAACAAAGAGCGAGGGTGATGTTGGCTGAGATTGTTAGCGCGCTGAGTTCAAGACTAGTTTCAGGCAAGCCAACAACATCATGAACTTTTCTAATGTGCATTGGTATGTCATTGTGTGTTGATTGTTGTTGAACTGCTAAAGTGATGAAGCTATAGCACTGATCACTTTGGCAGTACCGGCAACGATTAATACTGACATATCCTGTTGCACGTCACAGCACGCTCCTTCGTTGGTATTGTAGCAGAATCGTCGGTGAAGTAAAAGAACTACTAAATGGCTACACTACTTAAACAAATTAATGCCTCTACTTGACACAAAAAGTGCTACAACTGTGCTCTACAAAAATTTTGCAAAAAACGCGCAATAGCAGAGCTTTGAAGTGTTCTATCTCTCTCCCACTTCACCACCTGTCCTCTCTATACTATCCTTTTCCCAAAGAAGGTAACACATTAATTAATTAATTATTTGGTAATAATGGCCTGATTGTGTTACTTCTCTTTAAAAGAAAAATATTGCTTTAACGTTGAATATTTATCTACTTGACTGTCGGGGCTGTAGAAGCCTAAAGTATCACGAACTCTGACAAGAACTTGGTATTTCCTCTTTCTCAATTATTAAATGCTTTGAAAAATCCTTTCTCAATAAAAATGATTTAATTATAAAATTAAATTGAACGAGCATAAGGCTGAATAATAATTTTTTTTTTATATTTTAACAAACTTTAAAGGAAATTTTCTCATTCGCATTTTAGTCGTTTGTTTATCCAAATCGGACAAACCGTTGTCGAGTTATGATGGGAAAACCGGTTTTAATGCATTCATTAACTTTAAAATTTGTTTATAATTATGGCTGTTTCCATAATCCACAAATTTTCATTTAAAACACAGAAAATATAAATTTTGGCAGACCAGTATTATGGGCCAACGTAATCAGTATAAGATTTATACCATAACATATATTTTACATGTCTAAAGTATAACAAAAGAAAGTATAAAATGTGTGGGAATAAATGAAATATAAAAAAGTTTAATACAAAAGTAATAAAGTATAAATATGTGCTTAATACAAATATTTAACACCAAAAAAAAAAAAAAAAAAGATAAACTTGTAAGATGCAGTAAATATATTTATGTATGGAAGTATGCAGTACCAAAGGTATGAGAGTATTAAATCTAATTTGTATTAGTGCTACTTCAAATTTTAATATAAAAACTGCACAAACTTTGACATGTTATGCTCATAAATAAGTCATTTATCAAGCCATAATTTAGGGCTTTAACAAAGTCTTTTATGATCAACCATAAAAAGTTTTCGAACACAATTTATAAGAACATTATTTCTGTTTCTGTTCTTTTTTTGTTCTCATCATAAACCTTCAATTCTTTAGATTAGATTTCAGTGATGGAAAACATTTTTAAAAAAACATTTAGCAATTAACGATCAGTGTAAGTTCTGTAATTTACATGTTTTTTGATTAATAACAGTTTTGACAGTTTGTGTAAGTAAGGTACAGATTTAAAGAAGAAGAAGAAGAAGAAGAAGAAGAGGAAGAAAAAAAACGTTAGACAACAACTGCAAGAAAAACTTTATCTAAAGTATGTTTAATGTGTTTAGACAAACTTACAAACAAATCAAGCATGTTGCCAGCCGTCAGTCAGCCAGTCAGTCACTCAGTCAGACGAACAAACATAAGCATGGTTAATAATAAGTTGTGTTTGAAGTAGAAAGAAGCAGGAGTAGCCACAGTAGCTTTTATTAAGAGTTTCTTCTTCTTAGGGGCATTTTCTTTCTTTATTTCTTTCTTTGTTACGCGTCTTTTTTTGATTTGTTTTGATTTTTCACTACAAAAAGTGTCTTTATGGCGCTTTAGTTAACTTTTTTTTTTGTTTTTGTTTTTTTTTTCTTTTTGATTGCGTGTTGGATTTTCTGTTTGATTTAATTTCGGTTTTAGGATATACACATGTACATTAGAATGGTCGTAAAAAAATGAAATTTGGATTTTTTCAAGTCTCATACCACAAATCAATAGGTATTTATAAAATACTAGTCTGAAAAAATTTTCAGGTCAATTAGTTAAGATTAAGGCGTGTCGCACTGCACGCCCACCAAAGTTTGAGCAAATGCTCTTTTTCTCTGTTTTACTTCACATAACACATATTAGCATAACTAGAACACATCTGTATATCCCTTTTCGTTTTTGCCTTTTTTCATATTGAAAATTGTTTTATTTTTTTATTTATTTTTTTTCGTTGTTTTGGCGATTTTTTTGCGCTTTTTTCATTTTGGTGATTTTTTCGTTTTATTTTAGTTTTGCCAATTTTTTTTTTGTTTTATGTTTTTTTTCGCTTTTCGACGAAATTTTTAATTTTAGCGACTTATTTTAGTTGTGGCGCTTTTTTCGGTTTTCGGTTTTAGTTTTAGCGGTTTGCCACTTGTTTTGGTTTTGGCGATTTTATTTAGTTTTGGCGTTTTTGCGATTTTTTTCTATTTTTGGCGATTTTTTTCGATTTTTGATGATATTTTTAGTTTTAGGGATTTTTTTAAGTTACGTGCTTTTTTCGTTTTGACGACTTTTTCCGATTTTTGGCGTTTTTTAGTTTTTTTTGCGATCTTTTTAGTTTTAGTGATTTTTTGCGTTTTAGCGTTTTTTTATTAATTTTGTTGATTTTTTTCCTTTAAGCGCTTTTTTCATTTTGGCTGTTTTTCGTTTTGACATTTTTGTTTGAATTTTTTTTAGTTATAGCGTATTTTTAAATTTTAAGAGTATGCCTCTTACGGTTTCCAAGATACAGCAAATTGTCTAAATTGCAAAGTCAAAATTACATTAGCTGATAGAACACCCTTTAATTTTTATTGTTTTAAATATCGGTGCTAATTATTGTAGTCTGTAGAGTGGACTACAATAACACTAACACTAACTTTGAAAATTTAAAGTATCTATATATAAGTGTCTGTATATTACATTAGTATTTCAACATGTTTCGTTGCTCGCTTTATAACACCCTTTAATTTTTACTGCCATATATTTGTTGTTGTAGTGGCCAAAGTTTTACAGCCTGTGACAGACAGACAGACAGACAGCCAGCGTAGCGAAAACAATAGTGTTCCTTTTGGTGTACAGAACCCTAAAAAGAAAAATCAAATCCAACAACAAAAAATTAAATAAGCCGAGCGAACATTGTTTTTAAATCTGCCCATTAGTTTCAGAGATATCGTAAAAGTTCAAGCCTAAAAATTAATAATTTCATAAAAAATTTAAAAAATTTTGTATTTAAAAATTCTTAGAAAAATAAAAATACACCAACCAACAATCCCATCTTTTTGTCCAGTATCATTTAGCGTAATGTATTCCAAAGTAAAAGAGCCCTTTTTTCTTGAAATTGGTGCATAAATTTTGATTTTATTCACAATTTAATGAGATAACTTTTTAAAATGTTTTATGAAATTTTTAATTTTTACGCTCAAACTTTTACGATATCTCTAAAACTAATCGGTAGATTTAGAAATCGTTTTCGCTCGGCTTAAACATAATTTTGTTGTCGAATATTTTTTTTTTCCTTTTTACTGAATAGGGCGAACCCTTCTCCAGCTATGCTAATATGTACATATGTATGTCGTAAAAGTGCCTTTAATTTTGACATAACGGTATATCTCGAAAACTAAAGCTGATAAAAAAAATAGAGTGCAGATTCGCGTTACGCGGCCCAACTAAAGAAACAGCTTTTAGTTGTACGAAACGAAAAAGTTTATCGAAATTTGTAAATTAGTGTAATCATTTTTAAATTTTAATTGTTATGGGCTTTTTTCGATATTGTTATTTATTTTGTTAAATATGCGATTTAGATAAAAGTCGGTAAGGCAAAAGCTGTTTGAAACTTCACAAACAACAACTTTTTAGAAAAAAATTTTTTTTTCTAAATATCATATTTATTAAATTATGAGACATAAAACAAAGAAAAATAGCATTTGCTTAAACTTTGGTGGGCGTGCGACACGCCTTAATTTTAACTGGTTGGCCTGAAAATTTATTTAGAGTAGTTTTTTATAAATACTCATCTATTTGGTGTATGAGATGTGAATGAATCCAAATTTGAGTTTTTTACGACCACTCTAATATCCATAGAAATGGAACTAATAATGAAATAAAATATGTGTGCGTGTGTACATTTTTATATAATAAGTACGTACATATGTATGTTGTATTTATATTAAAACCAGGTAAATATATGATTTGTTATACTACATTTTAATTGACTTTGAGCATGCAGTTAATGCTTTTACTTTTTGTTTTATTTAATTGAAAATATTAAAAGGCTCTCTACGACTTCGAAATATAAAAACAAATTTAAGCAAAATATTTCAGCTGCATTTTACTTACCCCAGTACTATTTTTAAGTAATTTAAATATTTCTTTTTTTTCTTTTAATAAACTTATAATTTATTTCACTATAATTAACTGTTAGATAATATTGCTAAGAAATAATTTGTGTGTAATTAAATATTAAGTAAATTTTAAAATATATTTATAATGCAAATGAGACTCTGTATGTGCTACAATCAAAGCTGCTAAACATTTACATAATTTCTTTTCAAAAGTAACAAATGTGTTATTTAGGTTGGAGGAGATCAAGGTAGATCAACATCAGGTAGTCGCAAGCGAATTCGCCCTGGATAATTTACATTTGGGCCAAATGTGTAAACATTTACGTAAACAGCTGGGCTCTTGCGGCCACCTAGTATGAATTCGCCTTGGAGGAGATCTTATAAAATATTTGAAGTTTTTGATAATATTTAAAAACTTTTTTTAAACAGCTCATAATGTTGTATGTCCCGGTAAGACATCTGTCAGATTTGACGATTTATCGTCATTTTGACGATTTTATGTTCCAAAAATAGCAAAGTGACGATTTGACGATTTTTTCATAAAAAGTGCTAAAAATATAGCAATTTTCTTTTAATAAATATTAGGCAGTACAAAAAAAAATTATTTTTGTAAACGGGACAGTTCAAACAGGACATAGCTATACGAGGACATTCCCGCATTTTAACTGAAAGGGCAACAATGCTCCTGTAGACGAGCATATCTGTGGTCACAACTCTTAACCGCCCAAGTCGAGTTAGGACAAAATTTAATTTTGGGTGTAATGAACTCCATTCGTGTCTAAATGAAATTGCTACAAATTTTTTAAGTATGTAACTTTTTTAAGACGACAATTATCTACAAATAAGTTAAACAAAAGCAAACTGACGACTGATTGAAAGCGAGTTTTTGATACTATAAGCAGCTGTCGCGAAAAAATTTTAAAACGACTTAAGTGATTAAGGCTTGTGACTAGAGATATGTCAGTTGACTCTGGTCAAAATTTGAACAATCTGCTATATTTAGCTTGTGTTTGGCAGCCATCGATAGTAGACTATCCGCAATATATAAACAAAAGTGGGCCGTACATTTGAGCAGACTGCCCCTGAAATTTCGAGTAAATAGCAAAAAAACAGAAGTCTTTCGAGATTTATAAAAGATTTTCGAAATTTAATATATATTTACTTTCTATGGGCGTGACGCTCCCCACATTTCAACGGGACCAATCTGAAAGCACATTCTTTCAAATAAATAAAATGCAAAATC
Organism: Panzeria rudis; assembly: GCA_956483635.1. Lineage (NCBI taxonomy): Eukaryota > Metazoa > Arthropoda > Insecta > Diptera > Tachinidae > Panzeria > Panzeria rudis. Next base: position 100,466,973 of record OY101451.1, read on the forward strand.
GATTAATAAATGGCGGAGCGCCATTACTGGAACTTCTCGTTAACTTCAAGCTCAAAGCGGTGGAAAATTTTTGAATAATTAAAAAAAATATAAATAAATGTTTTTTTTTCAAAATTTTCGAACTCGATATCTCTTTCGATAAAGCATTTTTTTTAAATCAAATCGATTTTAATCAAACAGTCGACGTATTTTTATTATTTTGAAAGTTGATTAGGTTTTGAATTCGATCGGCTTAGTAGTTTAGAATATATTTGAAAGAATTGGTTCAGTATATCACGAATTCCGTGTTCTAAGCCTTGTGACTAAATAAAAATTATAGCATATATTGTTCAGAATATAAAAATTGTAATTTGTCATAATTTTGTCATTTGTCACAAAGCCCAGAATACGGGTATAAGTGAGGTTTCTTGAATGCCGTAAATTTGGTTCCGATCGGTTAAGACGTTCTTAAGTTATCAGAGGCTTACATACCCAGCAGCTAAATTTACAACTAGATACGCTTTGGGACAGTCATATACTAGTTGTAATGATACTAGTCAAAAAACGACACTCATATTACTAGTTGTAACAATACGACAATACGACTTATACATAAAACATATTTTTAGCTTTTAAAAAAATAAGTAGAACGTAGCTCAGTGGGTAGAGTACTTGCCTTGAAATATGAGGAATGTGTGTTCGTACCCCGGTTAAGCCAAAGTTTTTTTTTAAGAAATACAAAACGATAAATAAAAAAACTAGTAAGAGCACTACTTTACAACAACTGGTATTCCAATTGGGATATAACTGTATACAAATGAACTAGTTGTGCTCCTATGACAACCTAATGTTAAAATCGATAGTTCGATATATGAAAAAAGGACAGATAGGCAACTACCCTGAGTGAAAAAGCAACTAGTATATTTCTAAACACATACTAGTCATTTCGTCTGCAGGGTACATATATACACACACATACTCAAACACACACATATATGTAGATCCATTCGGACATCATCTTAAAAATAGTGAGAATAGATTAACATGACCTCAAAACGTTGAGATCTCATGACAACTCGATTTTCGAAATTAGGGGGAAATCAGTAACTTCCTATCTTTTACTGCGAAAAATTAAAAATACAGGACGAATTAAAGTCGGTACCTTTTTAAAAAAGTACCTTTTTAAAATTACCTTTTAAAAAATACCTTTTTAAAAAAGAACCTTTAGAAAAAGTACCCCTTAAAAAAGTACCTTTTAAAAGTGTTTTTAAAAAAGTACCATTTTAAAGAAGTACCTTTTAAAAAGTACCTTTTAAAAAAGTACCTTTTTAAGAAAGTAAATTTTTAAAAAAAAAAAAAGTACCTTTTAAAAAAGTAAATTTTTTAAAATTATCTTTTAAAAAGTACCTTTCAAAAAAGTACCTTTTGAAAAAGTGCCTTTTAAAAAACTACGATACTGAAACAAAAATATATGACACCAATACCGATATGGCTAGCAACTTTATGGCTCGATTATCGATGGTAACCGAACTTCAGTTGCGTTGCCAGTTGCTAAAAATCATATTACGGATGGCAACTGACAACTGAAAGCTCTCAATTTCAGTTACTTTTTAGTACTTTTCTGGCAACCACACATTTTCAGTTGCCGGCTGACAACGCAACTAAATTTTTTTTAGATTTAAGATAAAATAAACAAACCAAAAGTTGAGTAATTTTTTTAATTACACTGTACTACAAAAAAAAGTACATGGTTCTACCGACTGACTCTGGCAGAAAGCACCAAAAAATATATACGCATATCGGCGTTTTGAAAGTTTAAATCTGAAATTCATTTTAGGGGAGAGCTAAAGAAGTTCCACCCGTCTGCCACATCGTTATAATGGCTCGGCATAGGAAATCTTGTAAAAACTTACATTTAAGGTATAAGATAGGCTTAGCATTTCTATGTAAAACACCATGAAGAACATTTTTGTAGAACATGTTAACCCTCTAACTTTTCGTTGCATGTGTCGTTATATTTTTTTTTTAAGGAGGCAAAAACTCCCCTTCAGCGGCAATATATTTGTTACAAAACTCTACTTTAGCTCTTTAAATAAACCCAAACTCTAGACTCGATTTGAACGCGAAAAATCATTACAAACTCAAAATGTGTTTAAGGGTTAATTTCGCACTTTTTCATAACTACTATTACTCGGCATAAGACATCTGGTAACCTCTACATTTAGGGATGAGATGTGTTCAGCACAAAGAACATTTTGGTGGAACATATTAACCCTTAAAATCTTCGCTTTGTGGGTGTTTTTGCCTCTTCCTTAAAAAAGGGACAAACAAATTCTTATCAGCGGCTATGTAATGAAATTTTATATCATTCATTTTTTTAATACAAATTCCCAACATAAAATTCTGTTTTTGTTTAGTTCATTTTAGCGCTAATTGTGAATAAATACGAAATTAACCCTTTAACACATTTTAAGTTTTGAATAATTTAAGGTATTCAAGTTGAATTTTGGCAAACCCGAGGTATCGCCGCCATATCGGTATCGGATGCTTCTTTAATTTCTCCCCTCAATTTCTTTGTTATTCTATCGAAATTAAAATGTGTTAATTTTAATTGAATTTTAAAACATTTTAATATTTCGGTGCGATTTTTATAAATAAGTTTGAATTTTCTTTATCACGCTTGTCGCTTAAGTCTTTTGTTATTGATTGCTTATTCTTATTTTCTCTCTTCATTATGTTCGTGTCTTAAGTCTTTTGATTAAGTGTTTATTACAAAAAGTTCTATCTAAAAACAAGTTTTATTTTGTTAAATCTCTTATTGAGTAATTTCTTTTTCTCAAACTTTGGGTGTGAATTTTCGTGTAATTTTATCAATATTAATAGTTCTGAAGATAATGTTCTTTTTTCTTTTTTTCTTCGTCTTCTTGAAATAAAATCTAAAGAAAATCCATTAAAAAACTTTCACTTGTGATATTTCAAAATAATTGTGTGTGTCAAAAATTTATCATTTAACTTTAACATTTGTAAAGTTTTTTTTTGTTGTTTTATTTTTCTACCCAAAGACTTTTTAACAAATTGTTGTCAAACAGAGCTTAAATATATTTGAAATTCTTTAAAAGAATATTGAAATTGTTTAACTCTTTTGAAGACAATGGGAATAATATTAATGAAAAATTACAATCTTATTTATATTTATTCGTAAGAGACTTTAACAAAAGCTGTTTAATTAGGAAGAAGTTTGGAAGCACATTTGTTTAAATGAAAAATTTTGGTAGAAAGGAATGTGTTAATGACATTTTTTTTTTCTTTTCATTTGAAAAGTTAAAAGTAAGAGAATTACTTAAAAATACTTTTTTACTTCCTCTCATAGTTAGAGAGATTTAAAATTAAACTTTTTTTGCCAGTGCGTGCAGTTGCTCTGTTTTATACGCATTTACACGAAACTAACAAATTTCTTTACAGTTTAAATTGTATTTTAATGTCTTCAAGCGATAAAAAAAAACATTTCCGTTGGCTGACTTTTTTAATAAGGCTTCCGTTTTAAACAAATTAAGCAAAAATTTAATTAAAATATAAATAAATATAAATGCTTAAATTAGTTTATTTCTTTGCCAAATAAATAAAATAAATAAAACACCCACCAAGTCTTTTAAAGAAAAACTAATTGTTTGAAACAAATAAAATAAATTTCTTCTTAGTGAACTGAAAACTCAAACTCCAAATAAAAAAGTGTTACAATTCACTGATTATGCGCCTCTTTTTAGTTTATATTTTTTTTTTTTTGCAACTTTGTCTGCCACTAAACATGTCTAAGGAAGTAACTAACACAACAAAAATATTGGCCAAATTTTGTTTTATTTTATCTTTTAGTAGTTTTCTTTTGCTTACACCCATTATTTTTATTATTAATACAATTAGTTAGTTAGTATTTTGCTGAAATGTAACTAACAACAACTTTATGTTATAAAAACTCTGGTGGAAGACAATTTATTAATCATTTTTTGTTTTACAGTTGCTGGGTTAAGTAAAATTTTTTATTTCTTCTGGTTTTTTTTTTAATAAAACTTGCAAGAAAAAAACAAGTTTATAAAAAAATTTGAGAAAAAGTTTTTCCTCGTCCTCTTTCATTTAAATACACATAAAATGAATAGTCGTGTGATGGTAAGGATCTTATTAAAACAATATTTACAAGTGTGCAAACAAAAAAGTTTAAAAACAAATATTTCATTTAGTTGTGGAAAATTTTCGTTGTTATTGGCATGGCGTTAGTATTGTACACAAATTATACGGAAGCAGGGTGAGTAATTATATTTAAAAAAATAATAATAATAAAAGTAAAGGAAGTGACAAGTAAATGTGAGCAAATGAAAAAATTATGGAGAAAGAGTTCAAAAAAACTGAAGACTTAAGCAAGAAACATTTTCTTTGAAAAACTAACATCTAAAACAATAGGCGTTTTCATGATGAAATCTTAAACAAAATTTATTGTGGATATTTGATTTTAATCTTTTATATTTTTGCTTAAGCACTCTAAGAAAAAGTCTGGCAACTGTGATTTCAACTAGCAAAAGTGTACAACAGAATCAAATTCTTACCATGACACAAAGTTCCAATGACTGATTCTGGTAGTGGGCAGAAAAAAAATTTATACGTATATCGGCGTTTTAATTGTTTACATCTGGGAGTCATCTTAGGGGGATTTAAATTCGCCCCCTCTCTTTTTGCACTTAGTTATACTGACTCGGAATAGGAAATCTTGTAAGCCTTGCTTTTAAGGTATAAAATTGTTCAGCACTTTTATGTAAAACACCACGGGGAACATTTTGGTGAAACATTTTAGCCCTCTAACTTTGCGTAATATGAGTCTTTTGGTCCCTTTTTAAAATAAAGGGCAAAAAACTCCTCTTCAGCAGCAATACAGTGGGCTGAGATGGTCTACAAAAATATTTGCCATTAAATTCTACTATACGTCTTCAAAGACACCTAAGCTCCAGACTCAACTTGAATGGGATAAATCTTTCTAAATTTTAAATGTATTTAATGGTTAATTTTGTACTTATTCACAATTAGTACTCGGCATAGGAAATCTTTTAATGTATTAAGCGTAAATAGATGAGATATGTCTAGCCTTTTGATGTGTAAACATCTATACGTTAGGGGGTAAAAATCTTTTTCACAATACAATTACAAATTTTGAGTAAGATTAATCTTACTAATAACACGGTGTGAGCTGTGTATTAGTGTAATCATACGGACAACAAGAAGTACAGAGAAACTTAACAGCTGCATAGAAATACACTAACACTGGCAAAGGGAGTCTCAAGGGCAAACTCCTGCAGTAACGTCGTACGTTGGTACGTTGGTTGGTGCTGTGTTGCCGTGTTTTTGAATTGATTGAGTATTTCGGCGTTGCCGCGAACTTCTGGGATTTAGGGGATTTTGTGTCCAGTTTTTCGGGACTCAGACCCGGTTTTTGAAACCGGGCTTTTGAAAAAAACCTGCTGAACTTGCTGAACTTGGTGCGATATTTGGCTGACGGTTTATTGACTGCGTTTGTTATTTTGCTGTTTGTTATTTTGCTGTTTAACTGCGGTAATTCCAACTATTTTGTACGGGTATATTATTTATTGCTGGTGGATAAATAATACTATTATTTATGTCTGCGGGGAAGCGGAAGGGTGATATGCCTGGTGGGAGTGAGTCAGAGGAGTCTGATGCGAAGCTTATCGGTTTGAGCGATCTGTCGGGTGTGGAGGAAGGTACGAGGGTGAAAAATAAACGGATGCAGCCCGGTTCGCCGAGGTTGAAACGGGTGAATGATGAGAAGAATGTTTCGGTAGAAGGTGAAATGTTTCATTACTAAATGTTTCCACATCTCCCCTGTGATCGGACTCACATTATTTTTTTATGTAAAACACCACAGGAAACATTTTTGTAGAACATTTTAACCCTCCAACTCTTTGTTGTATGGGTCTTTTTGTCTCTTTCTTAAATGTATGGCAAAAAACTCCTCTTCAGCGGTAATATAGCGGGCTGAGATGTACTACAACAATATTTGCCGTTAAATTCTAAAATAGTTCCTCAAATACTCAAGCTCCAGAATTAACTTGAATGTCATAAATCATTCAAAATTTAAAATATTTTTAAGGGTTAATTTTGTACTTATTCACAATTAGTATTTAGCATAAAAAATAGTGTAAGCCTTACATTTAGGGTATAAGATGTGCTCAGCATTTTTATGTAAAACGTCATGAGGAACATTTTTGTAGAATGTTTCGGGCCCCTATATTGCAGCTGAAAGGAAGTTTTTTACTCCTTTTTTAAGAAATGGACAAATAGATCCATGTAGCGAAGCGGTAGAGGGTTAAAATGTTCTACAAAAATGTTTCCCGCAGTGTTTTACATAAAAATACTGAACATACTTTATAGTTTAAACGGAACGCTGACAAGATTTCTTATGCCGAGTACTAATTTTTAATAAGTACAAAATTATCCCTTAAATACATTTTAAGCTTTGAACGAATTCTGCCGTTCAAGTTGAGTCTGGAGCTTGGGTGTACTTGAAGATCTATTGTAAAAATATATGGCAAATATTTTTGTACAAAAAGATCCATACATACAAAAAAATTGTTTCTGCTTTTTTACATAAAAGTCGCGAGCATATTTTATACCTTAAACGTAAGGTTTACAAGATTTCCTATACCGAGTAACTATAACTATGATGGAAAGGGGGGAACTTTAACTTCCCCTAAAATAAGTCCCAGATGTAAAATCTCAAAACGCCGATACATGGGTATTTTTTCCCCCCGCCACAGGAATCACTCGTTATAATATTGTCATTGTGAAAAATTTTGATTTTGTTGTACAGTGTTATATATGTAGGTGTCACACTTTTGGTAGTTGAAGTCACGCAGTTGCCAGAGTTTCTTTTAGAGTGATTAAGCTAAAATGTAAAATAATAAAATCACATATCCACAAACAATTTTGTACAACAATCATCATGAAATCGCCTATTATTTTAAATTTTAGTTTTTTTTTTTTTAAGAAAATGTCTTTTGTTTTTTGAACTATTCAATCATTGTTTTCTCCACACTGATGTACGTATGTTTATATTTTAGTTTCTGCCTCTGCCAGAATCATGCTTTTTTTTTTTTTTGCTACGCAGTGTAATTAACAAATTATTCAACTTGAGTTTTGTTTGTTTTACCTTCAATTTAAATTCACTAAGCGTATGGGTATCCGTATTGTCGATATTTTTGCTTGAGTATCGGTATAGCATCGGCAAATGCGGGTCAACTTTAGCACTGGAGCAACAGAAAGTTGTTTATTATGATATTTGGGGCGCTGAAATCGATTCTGCACTCCATTTCTTCAAATTCGTTCTAGTTTTCGATATATTTATACCGTTATGCAAAAAACGAAGCACTTGTACGACAAATATTAACATAACTAAAGAACAGTTTGGCCTGTTTAATTAAGTAAAAAATCCGAAACCCGGCAACAATATTATCCTGAAGCCGTGCCAACATTGTTTTTTAATCAGCTTAGAAGCTTAAGAGATTTGACGGAACTTGTGCCAAAAAAATACTAAAATTTTTGTTTTTAAGAAAGTTATAAAAAATAAAAACAACAAACATTTTCCGATTTTTCAATAAGCATATATAGGTAAATGTGTTCGAAACAAAAAATCCATATTTCTTTTAAATCGATGCCCAACTTTTGATTTTATTGACAATTTAGTGAGGGAACTCAATTGACAAAAATTTTTATTTCCATACACACACACACACAAATTAAATTTTACTGTTGTATGAAAATCGTACTTTGTGAATAAAATCAAGTTTTTACTTAATGAATTTTTCGTTTTGGAAATTTTTAGTTTGGCAATTTATTTCATGTCTTTTTTTCGTTTTGTGTGTGTGTGTGTGTGTTTTTTTTTACTTTTTCGTTTCGGCGATTTTTTTCCTTTTAGGGGAAATAATTTTTGTTTTTGACTATTAATTTCGTTTGATGTTGTAGTTTGTATAATAAATAATACACTAATTATGAAAATTTCAAGTGTCCATCCATACACAATTTGGATGAACACTAATTGATGATATTGATTAACACACTATAATAGATGAACTTTTTTATTTTGAGACTTTACGACATAGGTGGAGACCATAAAAACTCTTAAGAGACAAATTCAGGTACTACATACTTCCTGTGTGAAGCCATAGATAAATTAATGCTATCGAAGAAGATATAATCCTGGTTGAATACCATTTAACTCATTTATACTCATTGAATTGATATTGGTGAAGATTATATAAACTCGAGGAGTAAATTAATGGTTTCTGCTTTTAATGGTCTGTCAGTATAAATGGAAAGTTAACTAGCTTCGCTCCCGATAATTTGAAACTCAAGGGCCAGAATAAAAGCTCAAATACTTCAAAACTTAGGATTAAAACTAGAAGCTGTTATTTCCTATATCTATACTAACATATACCTTGTGCAGTTAAGAAAACAGCTTTTATCGGAAATGAACAATCCTAATGTACATACCGTTACTTTAATTTACAAAAGGCGTACCTAAATATGAAAAATTTTAAGTTTTAAACATAATACTTAATAAAAAGAAAAACAAAAGAGTATTATACTCGTATATACATATTTTAAGAACTATAAAATATGCAGGCTTTCTTAAAGTTCTAAAACTATACATGAACTTTTTTATATATTTTTTATTAAGTTTTTTGTTTCAAACTTAAAAATTTGTATATGTATGATACGTCTTTTGTAAATTAAAGTAACTATACATATATATGACGTACTAACCAAACAAATAAACTTTTCGCTTAATAAAGCAGGTAATTTCTTTATTTCTTTTCTAAATTCCAGCAAACATCAAAAGAAGAAAAAAATTGTTATACACGTTCCCATCCATAAGAAGATCGAAAAACATACACATACAGTCATCAAACATATCCACCATCATCACAAACCGATTGTTTTAAAAGAGGAAAAGAAAATTATCGAGGAACATCATCATCCGGTCATCCAAAAGGAGCAAATATCACATGAACATCATCATCATCATGAGGCTAAACATGATCATCAGCACAAGCATAAACATGTCGAACCGGCTAAGGAATATGACGATGATGAGGAGCATGTACACCATCATCATAACTATGAGCATAAAGCACATGACGAGGAAGTGGATGATGATTTTATAGAAACAAGACATTAATTTAGGTAGATGTAATTTAATAAAAACTGTAAACATAAGTACGTATTTAATTAATTTATATAAGTTTTATTTTTAAGTTATTTATTAGTAATTAAAAACATTTTAAATAAGTTGATATAATAAAAAAATAACGTAAAAGAACTATGTTAACATAGGCAGGCTCTTTTATTTTAAAATGAAGCACCCTGTTGCTAACAACGTCTTCCACAGCTGTTTAAGTCGATAATACTGTGCTACCAACAAAAAAATTGTTTATTGTGACAAAAAGAAAAACGTGCACAGGCTCGACGAAATTAAACAAACTTTTTCGCAAAAAAAAAGAATAGAACTATACAAATAATGGGTAAAAGGGTATATAATGCCAAGGCCAGGCAAAATCCCAAAACAATTGTGGACAATTCTGCATTAAAAGATGTAAGTTTATAAAATTTAAGATCTGTAGATCATACTAATTTCATGTTTGGAATATTTTACGATAACAGGTGAAATTGGACTTAGCACAATTAGGTGGTGAAGGTACCTCGGCTGGTTATGATGAATCTAATATTTTGGTTTTGCCTTCCCAAAAAAGGGCTACTAAAATCAAAGTGGAAAGCAAGCAAAATATTAAAATCTTGACCAAAAAACAACGAAAGCATTTACAGGCCATTGTGGATAAGAAAAAGAAAAAAGAAGGGGTAAGTTGCAAGTTAGTATGTATTATTCATGCATTATATATTCAAATATTGTTCTACCTTAGCGTGCAGATTTATTGGAAGCCTTGGCTAAAGTTCAACTGCCGGAAAACGAACTTAAACAATACACTTCCATTAGCCAAGTACAAACAGTAGGTGTAAAAAAGCTAGATATTTTGGATGAACTTATGGCCAAAAAGCAGCAAAGAAAACAGAATATTCAAATAGCAGTGGGCGGCAAATTAAGTTCCATTAAAGGGGCAGCAAAACGTAAATTGTTAATTGAAGAAGAAGCTGAATTAAATGCCAAAAGAAAAAATCCTAATATAGTGGGCATGGAGGAGGACGATGATATTGACAGCACAGAAAATGAAGAGGAAGATGAAGATGAGCAAATAGAAAAAGAAGACGAACATAAAGAAATTGAAAATATTCCGGAAGAAAAATCCGAAGGTTTACCAAAAACTAAAGAAATTGCAAAACCTACTAATAAATCTAAGGAAGAAACTTTAAAATCTTTAGCACCGCCTCGAAACACTGTTTATGTACCTGTTATGCGAGATCCTGAAGTACAGACGGCCCGTTTGAAATTACCAATTTTAGCTGAAGAACAGCAGGTCATGGAAGTGATTAATGAAAACAACATTATAATTGTTGCGGGTGAAACAGGTTCGGGCAAAACTACTCAAATTCCCCAGTTTCTTTATGAAGCAGGCTATTGTGAAGATGGCAAGCTAATTGGCATAACAGAGCCTCGTCGTGTGGCCGCTATAGCCATGTCAAAACGTGTGGGTTATGAAATGAATTTAAGTGAAAAGGAAGTTTCTTATTTAATACGTTTCGAGGGCAATGTTACCCCCGAAACTAAGATAAAATTTATGACAGATGGTGTTTTACTCAAGGAAATAGAATCAGATTTTTTGCTTAAAAACTATTCTGTTATAATACTAGATGAAGCTCACGAAAGAAGCTCTTATACTGATATTTTAGTAGGGCTTTTATCCAGAATTGTGCCTCTTCGAATTAAAAGAGGTGATAATCCTTTGAAATTAATTATAATGTCGGCTACATTGAGAGTGGAGGATTTTACCTGTAATTCAAGACTGTTTAAAATACCACCGCCTTTAATAAAAGTGGAAGCCAGACAGTTTCCAGTCACCGTACATTTTCAAAAACATACCCCTGATAATTATATAGAAGAGGCGTATAGGAAAACGGTTAAAATACATTCAAAATTGCCCGATGGCGGTATTTTAATATTTGTTACCGGGCAGCAAGAAGTAAATCAATTGGTACGTAAATTAAGAAGAACTTTTCCCTATAAAAAGAAAGAAGGAAACAAAGATGTAGAAAAGGAAGAAGAAACTGTTGCTGAAAATAATGATGGAGCTGAAACGAAAGAAAAACTTGATACAGATGATGAATTTGATATGAAAAAAGCTATTAGGAATGTACGCAAATCTAAAAAGAAATTTCTATCTCAATTGGCTTTGCCCAAAATAAATTTGGATGATTATAAACTACCAGGAGATGACACAGAAGCTGATTTGTTGGAAAATTACGATTCTGACTCGGAAAATATGGAACAACTAGAGGATGATTTAGATGAAGATGAGGATGAAAACCGAAATGTCATGGATGAAGATGTGGCGGCCTCTACTACTAAGCAACCATTATGGGTGTTGCCTTTATATTCACTGCTGTCCTCTGAAAAGCAAAACCGCATTTTCCGGCCGGCTCCAGAAGGCTGTCGTATGTGTGTGGTCAGCACTAATGTGGCCGAAACTTCTTTAACAATACCCAACATAAAATATGTGGTAGATTGTGGCAAACAAAAGACCCGTTTGTATGATAAAATCACTGGCGTCAGCGCCTTTGTAGTTACTTACACTTCCAAGGCCTCGGCAGACCAAAGAGCTGGACGTGCTGGTAGAGTCAGTGCTGGCCACTGTTATCGCCTATATTCTAGTGCTCTTTATAATGATGAATTTGAAGACTTCGCAATTCCCGACATACAAAAGAAGCCGGTGGATGATTTAATGTTACAAATGCGTTGTATGGGCATAGATCGTGTTATTAATTTTCCCTTTCCTTCACCACCTGACACTGTACAGTTGCAAGCGGCGGAAAAACGTTTGATAGTTTTGGGGGCTCTGGAAAAAGTCGATCAATCAAGTGGTACTGATAAAGAAATTCCTCCTAAAGTTTCTCGTTTGGGTCACATAATTTCTAGATTCCCTGTAGCTCCTCGTTTTGGTAAAATGTTGGCTTTGTCTCATCAACAAAATCTTTTGCCCTACACTGTGTGCTTGGTAGCCGCCTTATCAGTCCAAGAAGTTTTAATGGAGTTTAACTTTGATCAAGAGAATACAGATTCTTCCCTGACCACAAATAAATGGCAAAAGAAAAGACAATCTTGGGCCTGTACTGGCAACTATCAATTGCTAGGCGATCCTATGGTTTTATTAAGGGCGGTGGGTGCTGCTGAATATGCCGGCTCTAAGGGTGAACTTGTCAAATTCTGTGCAGAAAACGGTTTAAGACATAAAGCCATCACTGAAGTGCGCAAACTAAGAATACAATTAACTAATGAAATAAATTTAAGCATAAGCAATGCCGATCTATGTGTGGACCCTGGCATGTCGCCACCTGCTGATGCCCAGGCGAGATTTTTAAGACAAATTCTTTTAGCAGGTATGGGAGATAAGGTTGCGCGCAAGATTTCTCTGGCTGAAATAAATGACAAGGAAGAAAAAAGAAAACATAAATATGCCTACAATTGTTTAGACATGGAAGAGCCAGTGTTTATGCACTCTTCTTCGGTTTTAAAACAAAAAATTCCCGAATGGGTAATTTATCAAGAAGCTTATGAAATACAAAATGGTGATACGACGAAAATGTTTATAAGAGGCATAACAGCCATAGAACCCGAATGGCTGCTGTTGTATGTACCATTTCTGTGCAATATTAAAGGTATTAAAGAGGAGCCCTTGCCGAGGTACAAAACGGAGGATGGCAAAGTTTATTGTTTTGTAGATGCAACATTTGGCAAAGCCGGCTGGGAGTTGCCTTTAGCAGAAATTGAAATGCCCAGAGAGGAAAAGGCATATTGGTATGTTTCTTTTTTAAGTTTTAAAATATATAATTAATCTGTATTGTTTGTTTATTTTAGCTATTTTGCCATGTTTGTTTTGGATGGTCAAGTGTGTCCCCAACTTTTACCTTTTAGATCTAAATTAAAATCTACTCCTTCATCTTTAACAAAAAGTTGGTCTAACTTAAATGAACATATATTAAAATTCAAACGGTGCTTTATAAACAGGCGTATTAGTACACGTGAACTGTTATTAGAAGCCTGGCGGAAGAATCCTAATTGTAAGTTTTGATTTTTTTTTTCTAATCCCCCCTTTATTTCGTTTAATCCCTTTCCTTATTTTTTTTAATACAGTCCTTTTAGAAGAATACCATAATATGTTGTATGATGTTTCCTTAGCAGAACTGACCAGTATTTGGCCACCCACTAAACTGAACTAAACTTGTACTTTAGTTACTTTAGCTTAAGAATAATTTAAATGTAAAATAAAGTTAAAATATGAAAAATGTTAAAAATTATATTATTCGTGAACAAAAGTCACAACTCTTGGCTTGAAATTGCGAATTTCACGTTTATACGTGAGAATCGATCCATTTTTGTTTGTAAATATAGTTTTCTGCAAAACTAGTTTTCTGAGTTATTACGTTCTTGCAATACTGGGTTTTCTATTTATTTTCCCACCAAAAAGTTTGCGGCAACACTGTTTTTACAAACGTTTTGCTCAATTTCAAAATGCACCTAAAACACCAGGAGCCCAGAACATCAAAAATATAGCAGGCTGCTTAAAAAATTTTTTTCCTAAAATTTTTTAAAGCATACTTTAAGGATGAAAAAAGTATTTGAATCGCCCGGTTACATTTTGTTCCTCCTTAAGGTATGCTATTAATACACCAATGTTATTGCTACATATCGTCGGCTTAATATGGAAAAGGCGTATTTCGATTTTTTTTAAATCCCGTTCATAACGTTTTATGGTATTTAACTTCTAAGCACCCTCTATAAGGAAATAAGAAAGCTAGTACGTTTGAAAATACCGTATGTATTTATTACCACTCAAGTCACAATTAAATATAAAATTTATTTGAAAAAAAAAACTTTTCCTGTTCATCGACGTCGAAAGAAGGCGTTCGTTCATTCGCCTTTGATTTGGGTTTATGCCCAAAGACATAAAAACACTTTTATACGAACAATGAGTGACTCGAACGACAAGTCGACAAAAAAACGTAAGTGTTTTTATACAAAATCTGAATCAACTATGTCGAAGGAAAGCGAACGCGATATCAAAATCACACATTTACTGTGTTGCATATTCTTATTAATTTTTGTTATTATTTATGCACAAAATAAGAGCCACTAAAAAATTGAAAACTTCTGTTTTGTTTATTGTAAATATAAGGCCCAAATGACAAGGTAGTTTCACCCGATGTTGTTTAACCTAAATTCATTACAATTCGAACGATTGGCTTTTGATCGCTAAGATTTTCTTTCGACATCTATGAACAGGCAGTTAAATATTTTTTAAATATTTTTCATTAACTCAATAATATTAGAATTATTTATTTTCTGCTTTATATATTTATATAATACAATAATTTAATTTTACATAGCTTTTTTTTAATAATTTGTTTGTTTTAATTTATATTATATGTTTGTATTATTATAATAGTAGTATATTTACAAAGCTAATATTCTGGATATATAATTAATTAAAATGTCATTAATTTTTGCATATACTTTTTAACATAGAGGTTAAGATATTAAACACATTTTTATGTGCTTTATTTTTTTAACCTTTAAGATTAAATTAGACATAATTAACTTAATTTTTATATATTTAAAAAAAAGGACTTAGTTTCTAAGGACAAAGGAAAAATACGCACCAATACAGATTTTAATGAAATATGTATATATTCACACACGCATACATGCATGCATATGTACATATATACATATATAGATACACATATAGATACACATATATATGAATGAATATTATTATTATTTTTTTTTAGTTTTTAAACAATTGATATGCTTTTATTTAATATTATGAAATAAATTTTAACAATGTAGAAAAAGATGTTCGCATGTGGTAAAAAAAAGGTTTTTTTTATGAAAAAAATTAATTAATTAAAAAATTTTGTAAAAAATCATCTTTGGGTTTTTTTTATAAATTTTTAAATAAATGGAATTTTTTATTTTAATTTCATGCTTATATTTTTGTATGAAGTTTTAGGAGTATATACTTGAATTTCTTTATTTTAAAAGGGAATATAATTTTAAGAGTTTAATTTAAGCTTTAAAAAGGGGGAATTTTATAGTATTTTTATATTTAGTAGCTTAGTTATTCACTATTATTCTATTGTAAGTTGTTTCTTATCATTTTTATTTTACCTTAATCTCATTTATAATATTGTTTAAAAAAATCAGTCTAATTTTGTAAGGCAACATGAGAGCTTTTTTTATTTTTCTTTACTTTTGTTTTAACTATAAACTTAAAACTATTTTTGTTTAATATTTGTTAAATTATTATATTCTTTTTTTAAGCTCTATATGTATATACAATATCATTTTAACTGGAAAGAAATAAGAAAATTCTAAAATATTCACCCCTATAGCGACTAACAACAATTCTCAGGAAAAAATTCTCAGATTTCTATCGTGAATGTTTCGCATAACAAGTTTATTCACCTCTATCGCGAAAGTTATGGGAATAAGTTGTTTGGGACAGGGATGTTAAGTGCAGTACAATGTACTTTTTTCAGTACAATTGACATTGAAAAAGTACTGCAGTACTCCCATAAGATATTTAGTAAAATTTTGTGTCACAGTCTTTTTTTAGATTTAGGTACTTCATCTAAAATTTTTTATTGAAAAATCAGGTTTGATGTCATATTGGCGAATGTGGAATATATTTTTTATAGCAGAATGTAATGAAAATAAAGGAGAAAGCTCATCTTTACGCGAATATAGGATTTACTTTTATGCAGGCAAAGGTTTTTTGAAGCCAAAAAAATTTTTGTTGCCATGGAGTAATTTCAATGCCAATCGGCCATACCGTTACAAAGTTGAAAAAATACGAAGTATATCTAAGAATGCGCGAAATAGTAAATTTTAAGCCACCTCAAACTGTTTATTTTTTCAATACAGCCAAAAGTTGATATGTATATACATATATATTCATATACATAATTAGTTTTTGGACCAATATAATTTTTGGTTCGACAATTTGCTTTCTTTCTTGCTTCTTCATATAACGGAAGGACGGCCTACTACTTTTTGTATAAAAATGTTACGTATTTTTGACATTCTGATAACAGATTAAACAAGAGAAATATATTTGTACCATCGTAGTACAATTAGGGGCAAAAAAGTACAGTTTTTACCAAATAAAATACAATTTTAAAATATCATTTATCATCCCTGGTTTGGGAGCAAACCAATATTCCCATTGGGGAGTGAAAGTTTCTATTGTTAATTATTTTGGAGTAATAGTTTCTATTGTGAACTGCTTGTCAGTGCTTTATAAATAATTTGTATACTACTTGTCAAAGGAAAATGTACACATTTAAAAAAATAATAGCGTTTAATTGTCTTTTGTGGTGCTGGAAGAAGGGAAGCAATCCATAGAGATCGGATCCGCTACGCAGCAAAAAATAAATGAACGCGTTCAAAATGAAATAAGTGTTTCATGATTTCTTGAGCACTTGTTTCTTCGAATGCATTCTGAATACCATGGTAAATCGTAAATAAAGCTATAGTTTTTGAACTCATTAAAAACGCATGCGATTTTACTAGGTAATATACTGAGTGTGGACATGGTGAAGAACTTGCTTGTGCAAGATGTTAAATTTGATAATCCTGTAAAAACTGAAGAAAATGCTTTTGTATTGCACAAAAAATATCATAAATCCAAAAAGTTCAAGTGTCATGGCTGTAAAAAAGAAGGTCGCTTCATAAAGAACTGTCCGAACATGCAGAATAAAAACTTTAATAAAAACGGATTCAAGCAGCAAGTCAAAAAGCCGAACGAGAAAATTCTGTTAGCATCGCTGTTTACGTCGAATCACGACTGCGCAGATGAATGGTATATTGACTCAGGCGCAACAACACACATGTCAAAAACAAAGACAATACTTCAGAATGTTAAAGACAGACGAGGTAAGGAAGTTACTGTGGCGAATAACAACAAACTAAAAGTTGAGTGTGTTGGTGATGTAAGTGTATTTTTATCAACTGATGAAGGCAAAACAAGAACCACTATAAAAAAACGTTGAATATGTGCCGCAACTATGTGCAAATTTGTTGTCAGTTAGACAATTAACGGCAAATGGAAAGAGAATAATATTTGAGCACAACACTTGTAAAATGTTTGATGTTAATAATGAACTTATGGCAACAGCGACGCTGTATAACAATTTATATAAATTGGACTGCGTTTCAAACAAACCAACCCAAAAAGATTTGATGATAAAAAATGATGCCCAGGTCTGGCACAGGCGTCTTGGCCATATTTGCAATAATAACTTAAAGAAAATAATTTTAATTTGAATATTAATCAGTGTGAAATTTGTGTTAGAGGAAAGCAAGTGAGAGAGAACCTCATTCAAAGAAGATGGTCATCGTGCAAACAAAATATTAGAAATTGAACACTCCGATGTAATGGATCCGTTTAAAACCAAATCGTTTTCTGGTTCGCGGTTTATAGTAACATTTATAGATGACTATTCACGAAAGGTATTTTTATCGCCGATTGTTTGCAAAACTGAAGTATTCGCAGAGGTCAAAAAGTTTAAAAATATGGCTGAAAATCAGTGTTTAAAAAAAATTCACATTTTGCGTTCAGACAATGACAGTGAATATACAAATAATTTGTTCCAGAAATTCCTAAGAGAAAATGGTATAGTTCATCAAAAAACAGCTCCATATACACCGGAGCAAAACGGAGTAGCCGAACGGCTAAACCACACCATAATTGACCGGGTTAGATGCATGATATTAGATTCTGGGGTCGATGAGAAATTTTGGGCCGAAGCAGCAGGGCTTTTGTGCATACTCCGAAGGTGAAGCGTTCCAAATTTCAACCAAAGTATATTCCTTGTATTTTTGTCGGGTACTGTATGGGTACAAGGGCGTACAGATTGTATGACCAATCCGCAAGGAAAATAATCATTAGTCGTGATGTTGTTTTCATGGAGGATCAGGTATGTAACAATAAACAAAATTTTACTAATAGCGTTCCGAATCTTGTAGTTGATATTGATGGAAATGTCAATTCAGAGAGGGATTTAATAAGTCAATTGCCATCCAATAACATATGTGAGGTGTCGACTGAAGTCAAATAAGAACGATTAATTGATTATGAAAACAACGAATCAACTGACAGTCTTACAGTGGAATATGATGTCAAATCAGAGGAAAGCTTAACGTTTGAAGATGCCGTTGCAGATTATAATACAGAAGATATTTCTAATGGATGAGTTGAAGTTCGAAGGTCTGAGCGATTAGCTGAAAAACATTTACGTGAATACAATTTTTGTGCCACGAGCTATGTATCAAAAGATCCAACTACTATTGAAGAAGCCTTGAATTGTGAAGAAGCTTCTGAATGGCGTGCGGCTATGGATGATGAAATAAACTCCTTAGCCATTAACAATACATGGACGTTATCGGAACTACTCCTGGGGAGAAAGCCAATCAAATGCGGATGGGTGTTCAAAATAAAATATGATGCGAATGGTAGACATAAGGCCAGATTGGTTGTACGATGCTACAGTCAGCGAAACTGTCAAAACATTTTTGCATGAAGGATTTTGGAGAAGCATCATCAGTTCTAGGTATGAGAATTCAGAAGTCTGCTGGTACTCTGAAAATATATCAAACACAATATATTGCAAATGTACTTAGAAGATTTTCAATGGATGAATGTAATCCATTAACTCACCAGTAGATATAAACCAGAAACTTTCGGTTGAAATGTATCCAAAAACAAGAGAAGAAACGGAAATGAAAAATATTCCTTAAATGGAAGCTGTTGGTTGTTTGCTGTACGCAGCGCAGAATTCAAGACCAGATATTTGTTATATCGTAAATTTACTCAGTCGTTTCAACACAAATCCAGGGAAGGCACATTGGATGGCAGTCAAAAGAGTAATGAGGTACCCAAATGGTACTATAAATAAAGCTCTAGTCTACAATAAAGAATCAGAAGGTCTGGTTGGATACCATGATGCCGATTGGGCAGGCAACATTGATGACAGACGGTCTACAACTGGCTACATTTTTACAATGCAGGGCGCGACAATATCCTGGAATTCTAACAACAGAAGCTGAATTTATGTCAATGGTGTCAGCAATCCAAGAATCAATATGGCTTCGTCGACTGGAGTATGAGTTAACTGGAAAATCGCCCAAGTCAATGATATTATATTGTGATAATAAAAGCGCGATTCAATTTGCACAAAGTAATTCTTACTCATCCAGAACAAAACATGTCGACATACGAATCAGGTTTATATGTGAAAAACTGGAAAGTGAGGAAGTCAAACTAAGATATTTGGAACCCAATAATATGTTAGCCGACATTTTTACGAAAGTGTCCCAGCTGACAAACATAAGTTTTTTATGCAGAAATTTGGTTTAGTATAAGATTCACATGATATGATTCACTGTAAATTATTGATCTTATTTGGAAGAATTAATGTATTGATATAAAAATATTCTGTTGAATGCTTATTCAGAGAACGTGTTGTGAATCGAATAACCATTCTATTTGTGCATCACTATTGATGCAGCAACAGCCATTTTTAGTACAATGTATTTGTGTAGTATAATGAGAGAAATGAATAAAGACGTTAACTTAGTTTTTTTGTAACCCTCAAACTAAACACACGCATTAGACTCTTATTTAACAACAAATATCCTCCGAAAAAGGCATGCAAAAACGGAATTAAATCATCACATTGACACATTTTCATAAAACAAGTTTTAGCTCCAAAAACAATTATAAAGACAATAGCTCAGTGGTAGAGAGCATGCCTTAACAGTCAGAAGAAAATGGATCATATGCCAGCTGCGGCAATATTTTTTTATTTTCAAACGTAACCGAATCATCGAACTTGCATTGGTTCGAAGCACTCATTGCAATGATGAGCAGTTTTGTTAAATGTGAGGAACCCATGCACGTCAATGACACGCCTGTGTTAAAATCATGCGTTCTGCACCTAAATTGAACCAGTTCATTTTCAGTAGAACCCATGCACTAACTATTTCTTTTTCTGGGTATCTTCAACGGAGACAAAGTAAAAATAATACGTGCGTTTGCCTCTAAATCAAATTTTCTTTACAGATTCCATAGTATTACAGATTGAAGATGGATTCCGATATCTGTTGAGCGTGTTAGAGGAAACTTTATCTGCTAGCGGTAACTTATCTGCTCGTGGTAACTCTCATAGAAAAAATGGCTGGCACTTTGACTGGCGCACATCTCTGGTCTGGTGGAAGACAATTGATTTGGCTCTTTATTAACACTTGCGATACTTTATTAAAATTAAAAAAAGTAATTCAGCTCTCCCGCTTCGTCACCTGTTCTCCCTATACTAACCCTTTCCCAAAGAAGGTAGCACATTAATTAATTAACTGGAAGGCATTAATTAATTGCCTGATGGTGTTACTTCTCTGTATAAAAAAAATCGGTATCGCAAATACTTTGCGATTAGAAGTTGCTATTGTGAATTATCTTGGGAGTAAAAGTTTCTATTATGAATTATTTGCCAGTACTTTATATAATTTGCGTTTTTGTAAAAGGAGAATATACATACTTTGAAAAAACTAATAATAATAATAGCGTTTCTCTGTGAATTCTGCTGCTGAAAGAGGAAAAGCAATCCATAGATATATCGCAGCGATTATCGGATCGAAAAATCGAGTCCGTTATCGTTAACGGACACAAAGTAAAAATAATACAGATCTACGTTTGTATCTAAATCAAATGTTCTTTACAGATTCCAGAGATATTACAATAAAGATGCAAGATTCCTTTTGGAGTTTTCAGGGGAAGCCAACTACCAAAAGGGAAGGGCGCAATCCACATTCAGTGAAGCGCTAATAGAAATTTTAGAAATATTTCAAAGGGTTTTGTATCCTCAGTGGATTGTGTGACCATTTCTTGACGAAAAGGTGATTGCGAAAGTTTTCTAAACAAAATACCGAATACCAACTGTCGTAGTTTATAACCAGACAAATAATTTGGTCTTTATACAAGTTACAACTTATATAATGTTTCCTTCTCGTTTCCCATTGACACTTGTTGTAGATTTATTTTATGTCGTAATTCGTGGGAGTAAACATTGGCGATGCCACATTTTTTAAGTTTGTGAATTATTTCCAAGAAAAACGTTATGAGAAATATTCACAATAGAAAATCGGAAATTTTGGGAGCTTTTCATGAGCATAGTTTTTTTCGCGATAAGGATGTTCTTTTTTATTATTAATTTTTTATAGAAATAATAATATAATTTCTCCTTCAGTTGTTTTAATTTAATATTTAATTTTAACACGGAAAATTCGCTAGTTCATAAAGCAGTTAGTTGTAAAGAGTTTTAATTTTTTCTTCAATTTGGATTTGGACGGGTAACCTGGGAGTGAATTTTACGAAAAAAAATGCTCTACAAAAAGTGAGTATAAGATTTAAATCTACTCTTAAAACTTTGATTAAAAAACACTTTTTATTTTGGAAATAAATCAGCCATTTCGGAACGAATTATCCTATCAGTATAAAGTGTCATGAGGACATAGAAGAAAAGTTTTTCTATTCTATGTTTCTATGCGCAGTGAGCGGTGATATGAACTCCCAAATTAGGGCACTTCGGGCATGTAAGATTTCTCACCGCTTGTGTCCTTATAGCCCATTTTAGTTAGTGAGTTATATTCACTTGGAACTCGAAATTTCTAAATTTTTCAAAACCTTGGTCCAGTATTTTGAAGATATCAGATCCAAATCACAACCGATTGTCACAATTATTTTTTCGTGAGTTAAACAACAAAATTATAAATTGCTTATATTATTAGGCCAATTTTATAGTTTCGTATTGTTGATTAAATAATCTTCAGCTAATAAGGCCTAACGCAGTTTATGTCAATAAAAAACTTTTTATTACATATTTACTCAACGTTTCGTAAATTTTTTATTGACTTTTTCAAGGGCTTCGTAAAATGATATTATAAAATCAAATTAATTTTTAAGTTGTGTTTGATTTAATTATTTATATAAAAAATTTAACTGTTTACATATTTTAGAAAAACCAATATTTATATGTAATTTGATTTTATAATATCATTTTACGAAGCCCTTGAAAAAGTCAACAAAAAATTTACGAAACGTTGGGTAAATATGTAATAAAAAGTTTTTTATTGCCATAAACTGCGTTAGGCCTTATTAGCTGAAGATTATTTAATCAACAATACCAAAATTATAAATTGTTAAAAAGAAATTGGGGGAGATATTCTTTCTGAGTTCAAAAATATACCATTTTTAATTTGAAGATTTTTAATTTTTGCCTAAATGAGCAACATCATTCTTTTCTCTATAAAAAAAACTTTTCGGGACAATTATTGCATATAGGTCTAGAAGGTATCTTCATAGACATGATTTTAGTTGTGTTTTGGTACGATTAATTATTTGGAATTGACATTTTTTTAACATTGTCTGTCGATTTTATTATAATTAGTCTTATTTGACAGAAGAACTACCCTACTTTTCAATCATGTATAAATCGTTGTAAAAAATCATTCTAAAAGACACGAAATTTTGAGTTTTCTATGGAAATCTCAGTCAAACTCCTCCTACGATTATTTTTATTTTAGAGAGTAGATATATAGTGCTTTCTAATCTTTTGCGGATAATTTTTTCTCGTAAAATTCACTTCCAGACTACCCTTATTTGTTTATCTTTTTGAATACGCTAAAATTAAACATAACCCTGTTTTTATAACATTTTTCTTAATAAATTAAAATATTTCTGTTTATTTAATTGAACAACCATATTTTGTTTTGTTTAAACTATTATTTATCAAAAGAACAAATACTTATTTACAGCTTAGAGATAACTTGGTTTTTCTTGTCATTCAATGGGTTTTTTTTTTATTTTACAAGTATTTAAAACAGAAACTTTTGGAAAACAATAGTAACAAATACACCTGGGCCCCGTTTATATCTACGAAACAAAGCCACTTTTACAAAATTTATTGTTGTTGCATGAGTATTTTGCTTGTAGATTTGTAAACTGTAGTTTCGAGAAACAGGACCCTGGTCGGAATATTATGGGTGTATACTCGATTTTGAAAAAAGTTTTTATTAATTCTAAATATGATGAAATATATTGATATTTTCTGAAATAATCACCTTAATTAAGTCAAACAGCGAAAAGCAAATAATTTCGAGTGTCTTAGTTTTCCTTTTTAGTAAACATACATTCTCCACTGTAAACTCTAAATAAAGACTCATCAAAATATGCTTATAACATGATATATTTTAGGTTATGATTCTTTCCAAAAACTTAAAATGTTGAATAAATTTGTTTACTTTTTTGAATTAGTGATGGTAAATTTAAACTTATCTATCATTTGGAGACTTGATTGTGTTAGAATAATGGATAATTCTCGTATTCAGTTTTTCTTCATAATTGGTATAAAAAAGAATTGAGTTAACATACAACCCAGCCAACTAAAAAGTGTTGAAAGTGCTGAAATATACACAACAACACAAACAAGCGAGTGTTTTGGCATCCAAAAACAACGCTTTGACTTCTGTCATGTAGCTTGGAATTAATTAACGTTAATATTTGTTTTGTTCCTTTGAATATTGGCTCATGTCCAATGCTTGACGCATAAAACAGTGCGAACTTTAGCAATGAAAAAAATTTAACTTGGAAATATTTTCATTTCAGTTTTGACACCTTTTAGGCATTTTATATTACATACTTACATATATATAAATATTAAAACTATTTTAAGATTTTATGCACAATTTCATAAAACTAGACAAGTAAAACTTTATATTTTTAGAAAAATAAAAATAAAAAAAATATCTCAATTTCATCTTAGCTGCTGCCTTCCTACCTACGCTTCTAAGGGCCATTATTAGAACTCACAAATAGTTATTTTTATGATGTTATTTGATAGATAAATGGTTTTTGGTTCTTACAAGTTAATATTAATCTAAGAAGCGACAAATAAGCTAATATCTACTTCATCCTCATGGTAACTTTTTAAGTGAATAATAAGAATTTGAAGCTGCCATATTTTCTGCTAACGATATGGTAACTTCAGTGACAGTTTATTGCAAAGTAAATCGTTGCCACTGCGTATTATAAGCAACAAAAAGTTGTCGGTATATACTGCAATATTGCCACAGTATATAAATTGCATATTTTATTTTATTGGTCAGTTGTAATAATGGAGAAATCTTATTTGTCACGTTATCATTAAGATAAGCTATTAATAACAAATATTTTAAGCGTTATCAGCAAGTTGTAATAATGGCCCTAAGTTTACATACAATACCGCTCCTTTGTTGCAACGTAGTCATATCTCAAGAACCAAAATTTTGAAGTTATTGAAGAAAAAGTGTTGCTTACTACCTTCTTTATATATAAAACAGTTTTCAGAAACATATATTAATCTAAACCGAAGCTATAACCACTAAAAAGCTAATGTCGGCCATATATTTGCAAGCATTTTAAAAACTTTAAACGCTTTTTGGCAAGTTTCACTTTTTTTTTAGATATTACTACATTCCAATAAAGAAGCGATATGTAAATATTTTAATATAATGGTTTCTTTCCTGTCAGTTGAAAATTTTTAAAGCCATTGCAAAATACTCTGATGTTTTTAACACATTTAAATGTTATACACAATACTATTTCTATCTAACTCTTCATCATCTAATACTTCATCTGCTGTATTTTCATTCCCTTTAATTTCAATAAAATTTACATGATTATTTTCTTCTAATAACTCGGATTTTTCTACTTCTTGCGTTTCAAGATCAATCGTATCACATAAGTTATCTACCACATGATCAACTAACTGATCTACCAGCTCTTTAGCACAAATATTTGTCGAATCTACCGATGATTCTTTGGCTAAAGCTTGTTCATCAATCTTGGCAGTCGCTTCGTTATCAGTCTGTTTGTTAACTGTTTGAATGGTTTTATAGTTAGCAGGTGGTGTTTCATCTTTGTTTAAACTTACGGATATTTGTTCTTTCAAACGCTGATTTGTAAGTGTTTCTGTAGCATTTTCTATTTCATCTTTAATGTTTTGTTCTTGTTCTAAGACTTGATCCCAAATATTTTTTAAATAAGCTTCCTGTCTTTCTTTTTCTAAATCTAATAGACAACTTTCATCTTCAGACGAACTACTACTCACCGCTTGTATTTTTGCTTTATTGCCCAAAGACGAGTTGCGTCCTCCTTCGGCCATTAGAGAGGTGGGGGATTCTAAGCTGCTGCCTAAGATGGGTGTCAGGCCACGATCACTTTGTTGCTGCCTCAGTTCAGTAATTATTCGTTGAAGAGAGTTTCGTCGCGAGGTTTCAATTTCTCTTTGATTGCTGTCCATGGCTTGATTGTATTGTCTGAGACCGTTGGCAGTTACAGGAACATATTTTTTACCAATTTCTATAAGATATACATCACGATTTAGAGGCGTACGATACATTTTGTTGGGATGGTTGGGTCGCCAAATGTGTATAACATAGCCCACCATGCCGGCTCGGGGTTCCCATCCATCCCATGATAAGCGACCACCCATTTGGCGTAAAGCTTCGAAGGGCCAAACTATACGGCGGCATTGATCAATGTTATGAAAGATCTACAAAAAAGAAATAAGCAACGAAATTAGTTTTTTAGCTTGAAATTGTTTTGGAATTTTGCCCTAGTTTTACTTTTTGTCTCAAACTTCAAACGCGCTTGCTTACCTCTTTTTCATCCACTATTATGACCTTTTCAAATAGAGCAAATTTTGGCGGGGTAGTTTGTTGTTCTTGTGTAGTTCTAGTGGAGCAGGCGCCTACTTCACCGGAAGCCACTATAGAGATGCCCGTTTGGTTGGTATTGGCATTTGCATTCGATGAATTTTGTTGGACTGCTGCTGCAGCCGGCGCTAAACAAAGGGGGCCTTTTGTTTTACGCGGGTAATCGCCAGGATTAGTAATTATATTACTAATACCAAGATTGCCCGACGAACAATAGATTTTGGTATAACGAGGGCTACGAAAAGATGTACAAAACATCCCGTTAAATGTAACAACACTATCATTTGAGACATCCTGATCTAAAGTTTGGGAAGAGTCATCGGAGTCTTTTATAACTTCGGGTACGACCGAACTAGTGCTGGCTATAGGTAAAGTGGCTCTACGTTCACGTTCTGACGATCTGATGCTCGAGGAGGAAACCTGTTGTTTATTTGAGGAGGTACGCGCCTCCCGTAACAATTCCTGCTCGCGATTGAGTAGACCAGCCAACAAAGTTGTGGATGAGGGTTTTATGACGGTTATAGAACTGCGCATAGATGACAAGCCATCACTACCAAATTGTGAGCTTAAAGTAGCTCCAGGTACTCCCGTAGCGGCTAAACTAAACATTGTACTAGCGGTTAGAGTATTATAGATGGGAGGCGATATGTAAACTGGTCGTAAATCACCACTTTCTCCCAGATTACTACAAGCTCCTGAAGGTAAACCCAAATGGGTTGTTTCTATCGACGAACCAGAACTGCAACCCTGGCGGCATTTTTCTCTTATATGATGCCACCAATCCAAAATATTTGTCTTTATGGCCTCTGGTGTTATAGGTCCACCTATCACATCTTTCAGTTGATCATTTGTATCCGCATAGGAGGTGGTTAATGGTGAAACATAGATGGGGTAACCTATAGGCTGATCACAGCTGGAATTTATTATGTTTCTTAAAGCCTGTTTGGCATTTTGTATGCTGCCACGTTCGGGATTACGATTGCGCAAATAAATCAATTCCTGCTGTTGGCCAGCCCACAAGCCACGTACACACTCACGATTAAGTTTGATAACACGAAACGTTAAAAAACGTTTGGTTAAACGTATGATGCGATACTCATCGGAACCATCTTCCATGACATGACGCAAGGCCAAAAGATTGGGAGCTCCTCGTAATACTGCGCTGCGCCAAACAGGATCAGCTTCATGAGAAATTACCAAATCTTTGGCACAAGTGTCAATAGCTTCAAAGAGAGCATCAGGATCTCGAAATTCATCGGGATTGGAGATGTGATCTTGTTGCAGTTTTAAAGCCATTTTGACGGCTGGAGCTACCACAGCATGCAAAAGATCCATATCAGCAAATACCCATTCATCGCGAGGCGAAGTTATGCGGAAATCGCCTTTAAACAAAGCGTGAAGGCCATGCAGAAAGAATTCTACACCCGTCAAAGAGCTGTGTGAAGCAGTTGCCAAAGATCTACGGGCCAAAAGGCTTAAAGCTAAACAAAGTGAAACAATGGGTGAGTCTTTAGCTATTGAAGGTACTTTTAGTTTTATTTGAGAAATTTTCTCCTGTGTGGCCACTCTGGAAGGTTCCGCTGATACCGCTCGAGCTTCCTGTCTCGTCGAAGGTGAATAATCACTCTTTGGATAGCCATGCTTGCTGCCCGAAGGAGCTGATTTGCTGGATCTGGTTAAAGGAGTAGTACTAGTTAAACCAGGAGCACTCTCTGAGGTTTGTCGAGAAATATTGGCCAATGAATGTGAAGTAGCCATTTGATCTGCGGAATCTACCACACCCTCATTGCTGCCGGTCATGTTGGCACTTTTTTGAGGCCTTATTTTTAGCTGCTGTTGAGACTGGGATTTTTGTTGGGGTGTCGACAGATTGGGGGTACTAGCCAAAGTACTTGTAGATGCAGTGGCCGTAGCTTGAGGTTGTTGAGTAGTCACACCATGTGTTGAAGTAGGTGTAGGATTTTGTGTAGGGTTTTGTGTGGAATTATTTGATTCCTTGCGTTTATCATAACAATAATTCAGCCAACTCAAGTAGACATAACAAAAACTAGTGCGTGTTATGCCTACGGCACGAAAGTCAAAATCTTCATCTAGATTGAAATTGAATATCGGATCTAAATCTACAAATTGGCGGCTCATTGTATGTTGTAAAGCTTCTTGTATAACCGCCGAGTTTAGCCACTCATCCAATTTGGAATTTTTGATAACGTAGTAAATAATGCTCTGTTAATAAAGAAGAATCAAAGGGTGTGATATTGTGCTATTGCAATCCAAAGAAAATTTACCTTAACATAGTAGGTTATTAAAACCTTACGATATTCGAACACTTGCAATGTAGCACTGGCTAAATTATCTGATATGGAATAACCTTCCACAACATATTGAGATGCTACGACTTGCCAAGCCAACCAACGTGTAGAAAACATGGCATTCGCGCTAAGCATGCGAGGCAAATGACCAGGATCACAGCAACAACAGCCATCATTATCCTCAACATCCTCTGTTATAGCCTCTACCTCGCGCTGTTGACAATATGTACCTCTAAATTCTAAGCCACGCATTTGAAAGGTACACAGACCATTGCCCAACTCAATTATATGAACCAAGCAATTTAAATAATCCGAAGCCAAAACTGCAATATGAAATATATTTGTTTTTCTTTTTCTTTCATTTATAAAAGTATAGGGGGGAGAGAGAGAGACTTACCAAAACAATCACCCTGATTAACATTTCCCCAACGACCCATCAGTAAATCGCCGCATAGTGAATGTTGCAGAGAGCGTGTTAAATGTTCATAGAATATCGAATTTAAATTATTGTCGTCAGCTCCCAAATCGCGTTCTAATTGTGAACTTAACCTGGTATTCGAGTGATCTATGCGACGGGTATTGTAATCACGTTCCCAGAATTTAATGGGCCTAACATAGGAAGTCAAAAATATAGCACTGCCCAGAAAGGGATTTAACGGTGTTGACAGTAACGATGAAATGCCAGCCTGTAAAAATAACATGGCCGAATGGGGCACACTAAAGGGTTGGGCAAAAGCATGAAATGCTGAACCCCATGTTATTTGCCACGGTGCTATATAAGTGACTATAAATTGAAGCTGTAATAAATTTAAATAAACGTAAATGAGATAATACTAAAATAATCATTTATTAAATACCATACTCTTCACAGAATAGAATATGGGAATTTCCAAAGAAAAGTTCACTTTTTGTCGCATTAGTGACCAAGACTGCGTTTACATTGTGCAATTTTTGTCACTACAATTCTTACTATGTAGGAAAGAGGGGTGAGAAGAGTATGCTTGTATGCTTGTACTCTTGAGATTCTTTTTATTCTCTCATTCGTAATATAAAACTGTATAAACTGTGTGCACACATACACACATACATACATGAATACATTGTAAGAATTGCAGTGACAAAAGTTGCACAATGTAAACGCAGATGCAATTTTAAAGAAGAAACGACAAGAATTGCAACCCGATCGTTCTGAAGAGAATTTCGGAAATCATAAAAAAAACTTTTCGAACGAATTAAGCGATTTTAATGGAATTTGAGGCCTTCGAAGTGGGTTTTAAGTAAAAAAAAAGTGATCGAAATAAGACGATCGCACTGACGAAAACTTCCGAACTGATTTAAAAACCCTTTTCGAACTTTTTCGATAACGTATTTCCCGAACGGATCCATCGATTGGTAGTACTTTAAAATCAAAAAATATTTTTTTCCAAAATGTTAGTTATCAAGTCTATTAGGCCGAGACAGATTATGTTCGATCGTTCAAAAGCTATCAGAGGTTTACAAACACACATACACACACCCACAAATACAGAAAGCATGAATGAAAATTCGATTTTAGAAAATCGGAGAAAAACCAGTAAGTTTCCAATCAAAAAATAGGAAGTTACTGATTTCACTACCATTTTCGAAAATCGAATGTTCATCAGATCTCGACGTTTTGAGGTCATAAAAAGCATGTGTATCCGCGCCTGTTAGTGTGTCATTGAAGATCATTTGTTTATACGGTTAAATGATCTTCATTAAAATTAATGAATTGAACCAATGAATGTTCCCTGATTCGAAGATGTTTTTTCATGTAAAATATAAAATAAAAAATATTGCCCCAGGTGGAATACGAACGAACCCGCTCCGCTCTCTTTTGGCTTCTTTAGAACATGCTCTCCACTAAATAATTTAAGAAATAAAATAAAAATACCGCCGCTGCTGGGATCGGAACCCGTGCTCTTCTGACTTTAGGGGCTGCTCTTTACAACTAAGCCAATATCTTACTATTTTTTGGGATCAAAACTTATTTTAATGAAAATAAGTCTGATGCTTCTTTAATTGCGTTTTTGCAACCCTTTTCCGCTGGATATTTAATTTAATATATTATCTAGTAAAGTCGCATGTTTTATTTTAATGAGTTGAAAAAATTTAGCTTTATTAATATTTACGATGACATTTAGAATACATTCAAAGAAACAAGTGCCCCAAGAAACCATGAAACACTATTTCATTTGGAACTCGTTCATTTGGATATTTATGCTGGGGATTGATTCGTTCGAAAGATATTGTTGTTACAAAACTGTTGTCAAATCGATATTATATGTTCAATCGCTTTTTAAAACTTGAAAAACTGCATCGGATGCTTCAAATCTGTTGTGGTTCAAGAGATATCATTATCGAAAATTTTGAAAAAATCCTATTTTTAAATATGTACTCCAAAAGTCTATGGATTTTATAGCGCTTAGCGCTTGAAATTAGCGTGAGGTTCCAGGAATGGCCTACAAGTTCAATCGTATATTATATTTTTTTTAAGTACATATTTTCATAGCGGATATTTCACAAATACATTAAAGCGTGTAGCGGCCTTAGAAAAAAGACGGTGTGTTGTATTTTGCCGTCGTCAGAATTATTTATTTTGTATGTATTTAGTTTGTTTGGCAAATATTAATCCGATTTAGAGCGGTCTTTTAAATACGAGATTAGAGATTGAATTTATTGTAATATTTTTATTTACTCTTTGAGTTGACTGGTGTGTTTAAGCCTCCAATTTTGATGATTTAATGCTAAATTTACTTCAATTAATAACTTACAATTAAACCAGTAACACATACTTGCAAAAGTTACATTAACCAATATGAATACAGAGGTAGTTTTATTTTCATTGCGAAGAGTATAATAATAATAAACATGTAATTTACCTTGAGTAAGAAATCACAGCATTTTCTAAAAGCCAGCGAAACAAAAAAATAATCAATGAGAAAAGTTTCCGAGGCCATAGTAAAATCAATGCGGAAGAATAATACCGTAAACATAACAATCAGGTACTGGTTGGTTGGATCCGAATAGGCATTGCGTATAACTAAAATGATATGCATTTATAGAAAAACAAATTGACTTTTTTTTATGTCCTTCGAAGAGAACTTACATTTTAAAGCGCAAACAGCCACTATTAAAGTACCCCAGGCAATACCGTATTTGGCGGCAATAACGTACGCATCTGCTGTCAATGACGATATGGCCAACAAGGGAAACAAGACGTTTTTCTCCAGCAAACACAAATAAATGTAAAACTTTTCAAACCACATTATTTTTGGAGCATGGGTGACCTCATAGCGACCATGTTCCTTTTGTCTTAGCAGAGGTTTGGCAAAACATAGCCATGGCATGTGTTTACGCATTTGCGGTATGATATAGTGCAGCAGGAAGCCCAGGGCGCTCGTAAAACCATATAATACTATATTCAAATCTGGTTGCAATACCGTAAACACGGTACTAGAATGCAAACCCAAAACAACCACAGCCAAGAATATTGTGACTACAAAATCATTTTTCAAACGAGTATTTACAGTGCATTGTAATTTTTTGGGCAAGGGATCGGAATTGCTTTCCGTTTCGGCATTAGAGACATCGACACAATTCATGGTATCATTTTCGCTTATTACCCCCGTCAAAGTAGATATTTCAGCGTTATTATTGTTGATGGAGGAGGTGGACATTTTGTCAGGTTCTACTTCTTTAGCAGGATTTTCCCCGTTGGAATTTTTTTCAGTCTGCTGTTGTTCTTTTATATTAGATTCAGTTTCCAAATTAAAATTGCAGGAGCTGGAAGAAGCAGTAATAGCCTTTTTACTGGTAGATAAAGTTTTTCCCAAAGTCTGACTACTGCTGCCCAAAGATGAGGCCTTAGATTTGCTGCGTTTTTGTGCCAATGAGTTTAGATCTTTATCGGCCTCTGGATCTTCTTCATCTGGTTTTTCATCACTTTCACCTATTTTTTCTAAGGAAGACATTTCGATGTTTTCACTTTGTTGCGTATTATCTTCATCGCATTGTTTTTTGTTATTGTTGGAATTTCGTTTGGAAGTACTTGAGGTTAATTTTTGTGTACTAGTGCTGCTTAACTCATCATCATCGTCATGGTAGGTAGACATAATGCAATTCTTGACTATTGCCCATATGTGGCTAAAATCACTGGCCGAACGAGATAAATGGTAACCCAAAGGTACCAAGAGAGCACAAAATAAAGAGAAAATTATATGTTGAGTACCTTTGCCTTCATTAAAGGCAGCATAAAGGGGACCGTACAGTAGCAGCACACCCAAGATTGAGCGTATTACACATAAAATAGAGCCTAAAATATTAATTGAGTGAGAAATGGCCTAATGGCATATACATAAGCTGGAAAAAAAACTTACCTATTAGACTTCCGGCTGCATTGCCACCAAAAATATGCATGTCAATTTGTTCCATTACATACATGGTGAATGTATTAATTTGAGGAAACAAACCCAAAGAGAATATTAAGGGAAAGCTTAACAAAATTATATAGAGGGCTTGTAAGACCAAACCATTTAATTGGATTGGTTGAAATTCTATACCAAAGAATGTACATTCCGTGTTTGGTTCACCTTTTACAGCGGCCAAGTCATATTCAATTTTAAGCTGTTGAAATATGAGCAACAAACCCGAACATATGCAAAAATATATGGCTCGGGAATATGCCACTGTTTTGTTAAAACCATGTATGGGAGAGGCAGCATCTGGTTGCACACTTTTCAGCAGAGAGTATTGTGAACCGGCTATAACAGCACAAAACAAAAAGGCGAACACATCTTTGTAGTAGTTGTGCTGTAATATAGAGGAACCTAAGTAGGCAACAGAAGCACTTAGAAATACCGATAGCAAAATGTGGAACCAGTGAATATCACGATCGAATAAAGCCAACAGCTCTAGGCGATCCATGGAGATTTTAAATTCTTGTTTGTAATTGCCCAGTTTAAAGCGATATTTATAAAAAGATTTTGTGGCTATCGAGGGCTTTTCCGCCGTCAACATGCAGGCTGGACGCCAGTAATCACAATAGTTCTCTATATGATGACCATCCACATTGAGTATAGCAGACATAGCGGCATTGTTATTGCCGGCCGTTAAAGAAGTGGAGCCCACTCTCTGCGTTGACCCTAAATTTCGCAATTCATCGTTAATAATTTCTTGTATAAAACCCTTCAATGATACTGTGGTGGCTGTACTGACATTGCGATTATTTAACACATTCGAAGAGGAAGGTGAGTCTATCATTACTTGTGTTAGGGGTGTGGAACGAGACCCAGTGGATGTTATGATATGGGGCGCAGTTTCATTACAGTCAATATGCCACTGATCTACAGCATTGCTATTGTTCAATTCAGCATCCCGCAGGCGGGAGCTTCGTCTCAGCAATTGCTCTCTGTGATACAAACGTTCGGTTAAGGCTAGTCGTTCAGCTGAAGAAGCCGAGTTTAAAGCTTTCAAAGCATCTTGGTAAAATTGCAAATGAGCATTTGACATATTACTCTGATTGGGAGGAGGTATTGTGGCTATATTTTCAGCATTAACGGGCCTTCCTCGGTCATCCACCGCACCACCATGCATAAGCCATAACATTTTATGTATATCAGCTGTAAAGGATTCAGCACTTACACTATGGGAGCTGTTTGATGAAGAAGACGTCCTTGAAATCCCCTTCAAAGCTGAAGAAGTTTGTGTAGACTGAGTGGAGGGTGCAACCGAGCTCCAGTTGCCGGCATGCCGTTTATAATTGTGCGAGCAGCCCGTTAATTGTAGTGAGTCTGCTCCAGCTCTCTCATCTATTTCTCTATATTGAACTTGTTTGGGTATGGCTCCTAAACGTTTTCCCACCGCGGTTGTGCTAGAAGCAGACTCAGACAAATCTGCACATGTTGTAGTTGTATCACTGGCTCTACTATCTTTATTGGGTTTTTGCAAGTCCAAAGAAGATAATAGAACATCTTTAGAGCTTGCACTAATTTGTTCACAATCACTGGAAGGACAACCAGAATCAGCTTCGTTTCTTCTTTGATCATTTTGATTTTGTTGTGCTCCAGCATCTTGAACTGGAGGAGCTTGAGGATCTCCATCTGGCTGTTCTAATTTAGCCAAACTTAATGGATTTTTTTTAAGGGAATGCTTTTGTTTTTGTATCGATTTTACTTCTTCTTTTAATACCTTTTCATTGTTTTTCTCTTTGGGTGCACATGCCCATTTTTTTGTTGTACTCAATAGAGGTGACCGAGAACCATTATTATCTGTTTCAGAATCTGTGGAATGTAAACGTTCTCTTAAGGCTATGGCACCTTCATTTTCTAGTTCATCTTCGTACTCTTCCTCATTATCTAGCGGCATTTTACTACTAATTTGCTCAACATCATTTTCATTTTTAGTAAGCTTATTGAGTTCGATTTGCTTTTGCTGCTGATGATTTCTTAAATCATCATCCAGTTGATTGTGGGTATGTTCCAAAACCTCCAAAATATGCTCAACATTATAATCAAAATCTTTAAATTCATCGTCTTCCTCCTCCCCATCATCATCATCATCATCATCATCATCATCATCACCTTCTTCATCTTCCTCATTCTTTTCCGAATCATTTTCCACATTCTGCTGTTCGCTTTCGTCTTCGTCTTCATTTTTATTGTCATTCAATATCTGACCCACATCCGATTCAGCACTATGGTGATGCGGTCTATGGGCTTGGGAATGCAGGAAATGATGAGGGCATACACCTCCTACAGCACCCAGAGATCCATCATCCAAAATATCTACTGCTTTAGATTTTGTTTCATGAAGCTGTTCTTCTTCTTCTTTAACCAAATCTTCAGATTTTTGCAACTTTTGCTTTTTCAGTTTATTAACGTTTTCTTCTTTTAACTCAAAGACGGGATCTATTAAAGCATTAGTAGATCCAAACTCCAGGCTACTATTGGTTGAGCTGCCGCCAAAGCTGCCACCAAATTTGGGACATAAATTCAAATGGGGATTACGCACCAAACATTTGCTTGGTGGTGGCAGCAATGCATTTTGAGGATTTTTTATTTGCTGTTGGCCATTTATGGCCTCCACACTATTGGGATGTGGACATAAATTCGATACAGAGGGTCGAGGGCATGCCACTTCCAACGCGGCACTTTTAATGCGTCGTACTGTAGTTGTGGTGGTTGGTTGGCTACATACATTTGAGGAACTATCTGTGGGAGTTTTAAATAACGTAGTGGCATTCGAATGTCTTCTCCGCTTGATGGCTCCCTCTCGCCGTGGCCTCTTGTGTAACTGCAATGCTGATATTGTATAGATAGGATCTTTCGTTATATTGGCACTACGTGCTGTTTGATGTGAATGATTCAACCGATACTGATTAGCATGAGGGTGAACACGCGTTGAAGAAGAGTTGCTTCTGTCATCTAATAGTTCAATACCTAAATCCGATTTGGTGAAACTATCGTCTTCTATGAAAACATCCGAAGAAGAACCTGAGCAAATATTAAAGAAAACATTTTTTATAAGCGAGATTGTTATTACACATTTTGTTCGAAGAACTCTTGAAGTAAACTAACGTGTTTTTCAATTATCCAATTGAAAGAACATTTAAACAAAATATACATGAGTAAGATTCATTTAACACTTTACAAAAAGGAAAAAAAATTATATATGAACATTATTTAAAAATTTTGAAATATGTAGTGATTGCATGCGCAATGTCTGTAGGTTGTGGAAGCATATCAGTCTCCTAAAAAATAAGTATGTAATTAATGTACCTTTTTTTACCATACCAACGCATATATTTTTGTCATTCGTTACTTCGCTTTCGTCTCATTTTAATTGCTTAGGACTCGTTTAAATCAATGCCAAGGAATTAATAAATAAAATAAGTTGTTTGAAGAGGAATTCCCTTGATTTTTACTTACATATATTCTTCATACCGTTTGTCGCCTATTTTTATTTTTTTTTATAACGTGTTTGGATGCTTTGTCAAGAATTACAATTTTTTCATGTTTCTTATTCTTCACAATCAAATTTTAAGCAAACGGTGTAATATAACTGAATTATTTACTACGTAAATTATTACTATCAAAACACAACTTGTTCTTTTCGAAAAATGTTTGCCTTTGGAATAAAAATGCAAGTAACGAATGACGAATTCTTAGAAAATGTATATAGCTCATATTACAAAATTTTTAAATAAACAATTCAATTTCACATGTTTTTAATAATATTATTTTGTATTGCAATTATTACCCATAGAGTTTTAATTAACTTATACGACTCACTATTTATTTTACTGATTTATTTGATTACGATACTTCAATATTAAAAAGAAAAGTCACGAATGACAAGAAATTTTTTAACATACTCATGGCATATTTATTTATTAGGTAAAGTTATTTCGACATACGACTATTTCCTATGTCTGAACTTTGTATATTTCCAACATCAAGTTCAGTTTTTGATGCAAATGGCGTTGCGAAAGTGCAAATGCCATATATCGTAGCTACGATATTTTGCAATGACACTTTCGCAAGACCATCTGAATCAAACACCGAACTCCGCTAATCTGTTTTCTAAAAAGTTTTGCTTTTATTAATACCCGCCTGAATTGTTAGAATAAATATTCAAGTAACGAATGACAAATTCTTAGCAAATTGAAAAATTTTGCAATAAACAGCACAATTTCAGATGTTTTTAGTAATTTTTTTGCATTGCTGTTACTAATCATGGGTTTAATTGATTTATGCGACTCACCATTTATTTTATAGATTTATTTGATAATAATAATATTAAAAAGGTCTTGGACCTTATTAATCGGCATTGTGCCTACCCATAGTTTAGAATTGTCTAAATGTCGAAATTTTTGAAAATTTTTAAAATACAGGCTGTAAAACGTTATCGTAAGTGACAATGTATGCATGTAAAACATATTTGAATACATACATACGTACATACATACATACAATAAAAAGCCTTCTACTGAAAACTTAAATTTTTGTGGCTTAGGTTTAAATCGAAAATAGAGCTCGATATATTCACTACAATAAAAAAAAATAACAAAAAAGCTTTACACTAACCTAAAATCCATGAAGGTAAGGCTCTCATTCTACCATCACCATTAAGATGGCTTCCATGAGCCACAACATTCGCACTGCCACCCAAACCTAATTCCATATCTTCAACATCAAAACTGTCACTGGTATTGACATTTGAGCCCAAAACAACCACCGAACCACTACTGGCTATAGGAGGAGCGCCACCGCTACCTCCACGTCTATGTGTATGATGATGTCTATGATGGTGGTGATGACCATGCTCATGATGAATGGATAGAAATATTCCGCCTCCCGGAGCAGCTCCAGCAGCACCTATACTACTTCCCTTTTGTTGTTGTTTCAATCGTTCATCATGAGTTTCATAGGAGCGATGCCTTTGCAGACGTGTTGTCTTCAGTCCAGATGTTGAATAAGCCGTTAATGTGTTTGGATTTGTAGTCGTTGTATTGGATCGTTGTGCTTGAGCTAAATTCCCAATATTTGTAGTTGCTGTCGAGGAAGCGGAAGAACCAGCCTTCGATATTTGTGCGTGTAAAAAGCTATCACATTTCTCAGCATTTCCTTTGGTAGACATAGCAACCGAACTATGTGGTTTTGAGTTAGACGATGTGTCTGAAGATTGCCTTAGCAATTTCGCCACAACGGCTGATTCTGCAGCCGCATCTAAGCTCGACTGTCTTTCCAACCGTCTACGCTGATGTCCTCGTACAATTTCAGATGATTTTCTTACCAAATGAGGCGGTTTTGGGCCTTTTAATGCATTTGTCTGCGATGTATTCGCAGCATGAATATTATTACAATTGGAATTTGTGGTAGCAATAGGACTGTTATCTTTGGGATATACTGATATATATTTGGCTTGTGGGTCTGTAATGCTTATTGAATTATTATTATTGTGATTGTGGCTGTTGTGGCTAATCGTATGTGAGGA
This sequence comes from Panzeria rudis, assembly GCA_956483635.1. Taxonomy (NCBI): domain Eukaryota; kingdom Metazoa; phylum Arthropoda; class Insecta; order Diptera; family Tachinidae; genus Panzeria; species Panzeria rudis. Next base: position 100,505,310 of record OY101451.1, read on the forward strand.
ACGTATTGATTTTGAATTACTAACAGTACCAGCTAATGACTGTTGATCCTGCTGGCTATTGCCAGGTATCATGGAGTTAGCATAAAACATAAACTCAATCGATTCAGAACTGTTTTTACGATGAACATCGACTTTCAAATCTATAAGAAATTTAAAGTTTTATTGAACTATGTTTTTTATGCATTTACTTTATTGTGCTTATTACCAATTATACTATTAACATTTTCAACGGAAACCATACTATTTTCAGCGCTTATTTCATTGATAGCTTTATCCGCAGATGCTGCTATATCAACCTCATCACCCACATGCATTACCTTCATTTCAATGCCAGGTTCATTGTTACGACTTCTGCAAATGACGTAGAATATGGCATCGATAGAAAGAAAACAAACGTATGTATGTATGTTTTCGTACAAACGCATTTCATTCAGTTTATTTAGAAAATATAACATACAAAAAATAAAATTCACAAGAATAATGACAAAATAATAAACTTATTCCCATACATATATAATAATGTAGGTCACCTACCTTTCTGTAGCCGTTTCCTTGGTAACCTTGAAAAAGTGTTGCTTTATGTTGGCCTCTGACATTGACTGAGCTCGATCGTATAAGCGATGCAATGCCATGTTGGCCATTTTTAGCATCAACACAGTCACGCTGGTGAGTATACAGTATATACACCATGTTAGCCATGTTTCCGGAAAATACAAATAGGCCACAAATGGAGTACAGAGTAAAAACAACCATAGATACAAGTGCACTACATTGCAAAAGACACTTTGATGAGGATCATAAAACCAGCCACCAGTTAAAGAGGCCCAGACGCCTTGACGTAATATTTCCAAGGTCTGAGAACCCATGTCTTACGCCCAGGCATTGCCGATAGGATTAACAACCAAATAAACAACTTTATTTAGATTTATTTATGTTACTTTACTATTATCAAGCAATATATGCTGTTTTTATTGCTAAATATTATTATTCACTTATTTTTGTAACCCAAAACTCCTGGGAGAGCTGAGTAGTTTTTGTACGTTTGTGTATGTATGTTAAATTTTCGCAACACAGTTTAATTTATATTTTTCAATTCTCCCTTATTTGTTATAATAAAAATATTTATAGCTATTTCTTTGTTTAATAATCTTGTTCAATAATCATTTTACTTTATTAATTCTTACTAACTTTTATTTCCTTGATTTTTCAATAATGTCGTGTTTTTTCGTCGTCATTCTATCGAATTTCACTTTTTTCTTCTACCATTAATCACCTCGTAATGTTACTTTTAATTTTATCATGTTTTCTTATATATATTTATTAAATTTTCTGAGTATTTAGGATATTCCTTAAACATTTTGTCTTATCTGATATTATAGTTTGAATTAATTAAGATTTTCTTAATGATTTCTATTAAGGTCGTTTAATTTTTTTCGCACTGTGAAAAAATTTATACTTTTTCACTTTGCTGTGTTTACATGTGTTTGACAAGTGGAATAGTGTTTTTTTTCGTATGAATTGACATTTCTAAAAATGACATTTGGGACAAGGTGCTTCAGATAAAATAAGGAATTATAACTGTGGTCACAAACCTTAAGCGCTTCATTCGAGTTAGGAAAAAATTTAGTTATTGGTGCGATCGAGTCCATTCGTGTCTAATACTACGTTTATACGAACTGGTTATTTGCAAATAAGAACGTAAAATGCTGCCAAATACTTTTTATTATCATTTATTAAATCACCGAATATTTATATATATTTATTTATATATTTATCTATTTATTTTTTATGAACAAACTGCAAATAGTGCGTTACGCTGCGGTCACACGTTCAAGTTTTGCTTTCAAGTTTTTTATATATACTGCTTGTCAAAATTCACAAAAAGTGAAAGCTGTGACGTAGGCTACACGTAACTTGAAAGCAGTTTGGTAACCATTTTGTAAAAAACGTAACAAAAACAATGGCGATCGAATATTTGCAGAAGAAAATGGTCATCAGCTATTGTCTTGAACATAAATTGAAACACTTATCTTGAAAGAGAAATTGAAAGCAAGTTTGTTTCAATTTTTAAAAGTAAGAATATATTACTGAAAAAATGTGAGTGTATTGAAACTTGAAAGAAAACTTGAAGCAAAACTTGATCGTGTGACCCCCAAGTTAATCAGCAATTGCAATTTGCAAATAAGAAATGCTTATAAACGAGGTATAAATCCACGCGATAATAACTTTTCAAGTTTATATATTTCTTGAAACGAAAACTATCTATAAACAACTAAAAGAAAAATAAGCTGAGGGCTAATTGGCAGATTTTTTGATACTTAAACAGCTCTCTCGAAATTTTTTGAAAACTACTTAAGCGGTTAAAAATTGTGACCACAGATATATGTAAGCAATTTTATAAAAATGTTTACGTTTTATTTATTTATTTCCCTACGTCTCCACGTAGCAATTTGTATTGCCGGCAGTTGTCAAATTCCATATTGAATTCGATATTTGTTATATGAAGCTTGGCTGGCGATAATTGCTGCAATAAAAATTGCTTTGTGGAGACTAAGGGTTCAGTTCGCAACATACCCTTGAAGTAATAGTATATTTCCACTTACATGATTTCATCGAAACATGGTGATTTTCCAACCATTTTGCATACGGCCAATCACCTAAAAGTAGTTCATTTATTTCATATCATGTCGAAAATATTATTTTTCGAACTCGTTTTATCTATGCACTCTGCGTTGCTTTCAAAATTACAAACTCCATCGCTGTGAATAAATTTAAGCAATTACAAACATTAATATGAAAACAAATATTCGAATCAAAAAATATCAATAAACACCATTTGAAAATTTTAATAATTATAGTAGTTATGCCGTTTTTTACATGGTGATTTGTAAAATAGTTTAACTGGATACATTAAAATTAATAAAGAAAATTTAAGTTTTTGTTACTCAGCCTGTGATCTACAGGAAGATAAAAATTTACTCGTGTTGAAAAGTTCTTACATTAGTTACAGAACACGGGTACTGGTATAAAATCGCCTAATTGCTAGCCCGATTTACCAAGGCAAATACATAACAGGTAGACTCACCTTAATTCGCTTTAGAAAATACCCGGTTTCTTTGTCAAAAAATGTACTGAAAAATATGTCAGCAAAGCATATGACATTCTAACCAAATCAATAATACAAGCGGAGAAAATGAGCAAAAATTAAACAGCTGGTCTGTAGAGTCCACCTTTTATGATTTCGCATTGCCGATGTAGTTGGAACATATTTTTAGGTCTGGTCACACTGCTGAACACTTTTTTACAAATGAACAGAAAGTCGTTAATACAATTTCCATAGTACTAAAGTTTGTGTGGAAATGTATTGAAAAATAACGTTTTCACATTCATTTAATGATTTATTTAGGTATATTTTCACACTGGACCAATATTTAACCACTATTGTCTTTAACGTATTTATTCCATTTTGTAAATCAAAAAAGGCGGAAGTTACAAAAACCTGCACCGTATCACAAAATAAGTGCTCCCGCAAATTGTTGCACTCCTACAACTCAAAACGTCGACTTTATTAACAAAATTCTAAAAGCCGTAATGTTAGAACAAACAGTTTATAAAGCAAATAGGTAACTTACTCCTTTCGAGAAAAAATAAATAACAAACCCCAGCAAAAAATAAACTTGTTTCTTTGAATACATTCTTAATGCCATCCTAAATCTTAATAAAGCTATAGTTGTTGAACTCATGAAAAACGCATGCGGCATTGGTATAAAATATTGCATTAATTATCTGGCGAAAAAGGTATGCAAAAAAGAATTAAATCATCACATTGATACATTTTCCAGGAGTAAATACTTTAAAACAAGTTTTATCTCATTATAAATTAAGTGGGGTATGGCTTGGCTGTAGACAGTACGCTTTACGTCCGAAGAGGTCGGGCTCGTATACCAGCCATGTTAAAATTTTTTTAAATGCAAAGTTATTAAATTAGTTTGGCTTAAGTTCATTTTTAATTTAATCTTTCGATCAAATTATTTTTTATTTAAGAAAGAAATTCTAAAGCATGTAAATATTGAATATTCAAAGAAAAATTTTTGGCTGTACGGAAGGTTGAACTGACAGCTGTGTCGTGACCACCAAGTCTACTCATCAGAGTCGCCATCTTGTGCGACTCGCCACAAGATGGCGACAGTGTGTTAATTGAGCTTACTAATATTAGTAGGATTTTCGCTACAGTGTTGTTGCCACTGTCAGTGGTAGTGTGGGTAAAGGACTCTGATGAGTAGACTTGGTGGTCACGAAACAGCTGTCAGTTCAACCTTCCGTACAGCCAAATTTTTCTTTGAATGTTCAATATTTACATGCTTTAGAATTTCTTTCTTAAATAAAAAATAATTTGATCGAAAGATTAAATTAAAAATGAACTTAAGCCAAACTAATTTAATAACTTTGCATAAAAACCATACAGTTCGACTAAAAATTCATAACTCAATTTATTTAAATTTATATATTTTATTAATATTTCGCATGCATGCAAAAACGGGTTAAAATCATCGAGTTTTCATCTGTCTTAAGCACTCATTTGAATGACGAGCAGTTTATTTAAATGTGAACGAACGCATGACCTCCAATGACACGCTAATGTTAAAATCAAGCCGTTTTCATCTGAATTTGAACGCATGCAGTATCATTAGAACCCATGCTTTAATTCTTTTTTCTGCATGTTTTTTTTTTTTTTAGTTGGGAAGAATAGTTATTCTGTGCGAATTCAACAAATAGAAAAGTTGGAATACTTCAGATTTTGTTTAAGCTTTATATGTAGTTTACTTTTCATTTTAGGCAGTTTTTTGCCATTCTTGTAAAATTTTTTATATATAATTTACGCCTTTGATTATTTCATATCACGATATATGCGATAGAAGGAAAGGGAATAATTTAATTTTGATATTCGACCCTGTTCTGTAAACCGAATCCGAGTAAATTTCTCGTTTTTCAAAATAAATAATGCCCCCGTTAATGTACTTTAAATTATATATGTATATTAAATTAATTTCAGATATGATAAGAAACTCTAAAAAATCTGAAACTGGAAAAAATCTGTAAAAATGTTAAGCAACATAACATTCTCTTTTACCATTCAGACAATGTCATTATCAATTTTCAACGGGTTGTCCCAAAATTAACAGTTAATATCGAAATAAATACTTTGTATGCGACTTGTATTTTTGGTAACTACGTAATCATATTAGCAAGAAAAACATATATATGTATGTACATACATACATACACACACACATGTATTTATTTCAATTGCAAATGATCATTATATAATATTTAGTTGTTACATTTTTTTATTTATCAATATCTAATTTTTTGCTCTAATTTTATGCTGTGCGACGCGACGTTGTATTATCTGCACAATATTGGCAGTGTTTAAATGACAGTGTGTTACCTGGCCACAATTGTGGTGGCAATGAACAAATAACATATTTGAAAGTCGTTAGACAGGACTTTATTCGAAATTGTGCTTAGTTTAATTTTAATATATGTAAAGCTTTATAATTCACCATGGGAATGAATGCTAGCTTGTCCCACTCACATTTCCTTTCAGGATATGAGGAAAATACATAAGTTCTTGTCTCATTGTTGTCCACTTAAAAAATCTTTAAAGCGCAAAAATTATTATTAAACTATTTATGTACATATTTATTTATTGAGTGAACGTTTGAAATTTTGTTAGATGCAGAATAATTTCTTTTTAACACCACTGTCACTCTAACAAGCATCAAGGAGCACTTTTGTTAGCAAAACCAGCTAAACCAAGAAAAAAATTATGTATGTATGTGAGACAGTAACTAACTAACTAACTGACTAATGCTAATATTAACCTGGTCGGTCAGTATGTCGATCGGCCGTTTGGTCATTTGAAAATGTATTGCAATGAAAACGAAAGCCAAAGATACGATCACCGACCGCAAAGCCAGAACTTGACAAACTTGTTGAGCTTAAAACCCAAACCCAAAGCCACCATCATAATAGTGCAGATTAAAATTGTTTCATTGAAAACTCACGGTATTAAGTTGGAAGTTAAATTAAAATGCTGATGTTAACAGTTCTTATTTAGTAATCAAACATAACGGTTGTTCAAAGGAAATCAAACGGATCCTTAAAATACGTGAACGTTCGACAATTACAAAAAAATATTTATATAATAAAATGATACTAGTTGGTGCACACTTAATTGCATTGCTGTTAATTGCTGGCACTGCAATTACTTGGGCACAGGCAATTAGAAAGGATTTAATACAAGCCGCTGATTATGAGCGCGACAAAAGAGCTTTAGATTTTGGTTTATTTGTGCGTAATTTATTATTAAAAAGTGCCACAGCAAGTAATGCCAAGGCAAATATTTCGCGGAATATAATAAATTTGAAAACTGCAACTCCTGCACCCACAAGACGTACAACAACAACAACAACAACAGTGGCTCCCTTCTTTTTTAACAAAGGCCCCTTTAGGTTTCCTTTCGATTTAAGCGGTCCTATTAATAATAAATTCAATAATGGCGGTTTCATTAATTTCGATTACAATGATTATGGGGGTCAACAGCCAATACGACCAGCCCGTAGACGAAGGCCAACAACTACTACAAGTGCTACTACTACTACTACTACTACTACCACAACTACAACGACAACAGCTGCACCACCACCACCACCACCTGCAACACCAAGGCGCAGACCCATACCACGTAGACCTTTTGGATTATTTGGTAAACAAAAATTACCATTTTTTGATTATTACGACTACGATTACAATTATGATGATGTGGATAACACACCTGCATCTACTGCTCCCACTGCTCCGCCACCATCGCCTAGTCCGCCACCTGCTAGACCTATGAAACGACCAGCAGCCAATGGTCCACGAGCCCAAGGACGAGTGCCCCAATTACGCAATCGTTTTGTGTACCAGTTTAGACAACCAGATGGTATAGTAAAACAACTTGATTATAATTGCCGTTATATAGGATTTCCTCGCTCACTTTGCAGATACCTCTACCAATAATGATGCAGCACAGCCAGCAGATGACCAGGGTTCTCAAGCTGCCAATAATAATACAAATAATAGTAATAATGAAGAAACCTCAACAAATACCAATGACTATACAGATGATGATGATGACGATGACGATGTTGATGTTGGTGCCAATGATGAAGGCGCAGATATTAATAATGGTGCAGATGATACTAATACTAATGTAGAACAGGGCGCTAATGATTCTAGTGATAATGCTAATCCTAATGTTAATCTAAATTCAAATACTAACCAAGGCAATGCTAATTCTTTTCCTGCTCCTGCTCCTGCTCCTCTACCAAACTCTAATTTCAATTTTAATGCTAATCTTCCCCCATTTCAAGGACAATTTGATTTTAGAGGAAATGTAAATAGTCCTTCTGGTTTTGGCAATTTTGGGCCTTCAGGAGGTTTTCCATATCCCCCTTACAATGATTTTAATTCACAATATCAACACTTATCCCCGGCCACCGGCTATTCTGTTCGTTATTATTGAAAAGTATTTTTGATTTCGTTCTCTATTTTTTCTGATTTTTTCCCATTTTGCATTGCTGTCTGTATTCATATACATTTTTTTACTTATTTAGTTAATATTTAATAAATCTCATTATATTTGTATTATATATCTTTTTTAATAAATAATTATTAATTTTTAATATTGAGGAAGAAAAATTAACTCGAAGTGAGTTTATTCATATTCTGCTTGTTTATAAAATCCGACACGGAATTGGATTGGAAACGGAATTCTAATCCAATTCCAATAGGGTTTTTGCTTTGTTAAAAAAAGTGTTTATTTTCGCTCAAAGCTCAAAACATCGCTTAAAAACTTGTGTATTTATTAATTACAGTTTAGGAAAAATTTTTCTACCTGTTAAATGCCTAAATTAAAGAACTTCTGAACTCCGATTCATGAGCAATTAATTTCGTTCCGCAACGGAAATTTGCCAAATTCAAGTACAAACGGATTTCAAACGGTTTTGTAGAGAAAATGATACCAAAGCAATCATTATGGAATTTTGTGAACAGGCTGATAATCCATAAAAAGCGAATATTCACCCCTATCGTGAATAACTATTCCCAAGAAAAAACTACCCAATTTTTTGATTTTCTATCGTGAATGTTTCCCATAACAAATTTTTTGGGAGTGGATTCACAAACTTAAAAAAATATGGCATCGCCAATGGTTACTCTCACGAATTATTTCACAAAATAATGAAGGAGGACAAGTATTAAATAAAGAGCAAATCATGACTGGTACACAACCTACGACACTTCGTATTCGGTATTTTGTATAAGAACCATTTCGCAATCCCCTTCTTTTCCTCAAGAGATGGCCGGCCACACAATCCACTGAGAGCACAAAAATCCATTTAAAATATTGTTAAAACCTCTGTTAGCACTTCACTAAATGCGCATAATCCCTTTAGGTAGCTGTGTCTTGTCAAATACTTAGTGCCAGTCATTTTCACTACGGGAGGTATCGCGAACATCTTACCGCCAGGAGGCAAGTTTTCCTCCAACACGCTCAACAGGCATCAGAATTTACCTTTATTCACTTAGATCTGTATTAATTTTACTTTGTCTCCGTTAGATATAGCGAATCCGATTCATCGCGTATATATCTTTTCTACAATCTCTATGGATTTCTTCTGCTTTTCCAGCGGCAAGAAACGCAGTTAAACGCTATTCATTTTTTCCTTTTACAAGCACGTAAATTACTTCTAAAGCAATGACAAAAAGTATTTATGAGGTAAAATTAAAAATAAAACCAAAATTAAACCTTTAAGCAAGGTGAATTGATACTAGGTGGCCGCAAGAGCCCTGCTGTTTACGTAAATGTTTACACATTTGGCCTGTCAGCAGTGTTAATGTATCAACTTTTTTGACAGCCCAAATGTAAATTCTCCACGGCGAATTCTCTTGCGACTACCTGGTGTTGATATATCTTGCCTTTAAGAAATTTATTATTTGACATATACCATATTTACACTATGCAACTTTGTTGCATGCAATTTTCATTTTAAGTGAGAGTGTTGAAATAGAAATGTACACATTTTGTATTTCTTCTCTGTCTTTCTCACTGAAAAAAGAGAGTTGCATGCAACAAAGTTCCATAGTGTAAATATGGTAATATTGTCATAATTTTATTTTAAATGAAGTTTATTTGCTGATAGTTAAGCATTGTGTATATGCATTGCATTGGCGCTTTACCAAATCGTCAGTAGACTTCAACCACAACATTGAACAGTTACAAACCTTTTATCTTATGCACAGACTTTCAAAAACCATTTGAAAATTTACAAATGATCTTTACATACATATCACCTCCTATGATGTGATTATTTTCTTTACATTTATTGCTATTTTAAAGCACTATTTATAAAAATTATAGAGGTGAATATAATTCTCAAATGTTTCAAAAGCGTAAATTTAGTTTGACAACGCAGAAATGCCCGTTTTTTTTTTGTTTTTTTTATTTATTTATTTATTTGATAACTAGCACAACAAGAAAATATATCTTATAAGTGACAATGCTAGTGATATGAGAGCATACTGATATATACTAAATACAAAAGTTTTAAATGATATACAAACATATTTGGAGTAATCAAAAATTTTTGACATAGTAAATACGAGTTAATTTAAAAAACATTGAATCTATGATTAACTCAGCGTTTTACAGCATAGGAAAAAATCTGAAAGTTTTTGACAATAGTATTGTATAAAAATCTTAATCCACTTTATTCTGTAACTATTTGTCGATGTCACGACAACCCTACACAAAAAATTGGCACTTTTTTACTCGTTATCCCCTACTATTGTCTAAGGACTAGAAAATTGCAAAATGGTGTCAATAGCAGTCAATTGTTGTCTGGTGGAGTCACCTGACAAGTGGTGATAAGCAAAATACACGTGAGCACTGACGCTGGAAGTGTAGTGGCGCTGCTCTGTTCTGCTGTGCACGTTGAAAAATTAAGTTGATGTTAATTTTTCCCTTGTCCCTTGGAATATTAATCATGCCCAACTCTTTCTGAATTAAACGTTACGAACCTTAGCCTAATAATCAATTTGAGTTGCCAAGCATATACATACGTTCGAAATAATCATATTAATACCACTCATTACTTTGTGGTCCATTAATAAAGTACTACCGATTTCCAAAAATGAAAAAAGTTTTTGCTGGGTTGCTGCTAAAGTCTACGCTAACTTTTAATCGTACATTGTGAAAAGGGTTATTATAGTAGCAAAAAAAAAAGACGAGTTCGAATAAGATATGTATTTCAAATGCCACAAGCATAAAAAATCAGCAAATCAGCTTATTGTAGATTTTTTTTAAATCAATCAATCATCCTATTTGCAGCACAGAAAAGGATTATCAAACATTCAAAGAGTGACGAATTAAAAGCAAATCTTGTTTAGTAATAAGTAAATCATATTTTTTTATTATTTCCTTTTAACAAATCTGCCACAGTTTTGGAAAAATGTAAGATAAATCTTACTAATATTATTAACATTTGGAAACAGGTTATTAAAACGAAATTTAAAATTAAAATATTAAACTAGTTCAAATAAAAATAAACAAACAAAAATAATAACAAAATCTTAAAAAAAAAATCTTATATACAACATAATTATATATGTAATAATTACAAAAGTACACAGTCCAAAATAATTTTATTGTGAATGTATTAATTCTTTCCATTTTCAATCATTCTTTTTTTTTACACAACCAGTTCTTCTAAATGCATTTCTTTTGCAAGAATTCATAAGCATATTCAAATACCAACAACATAATGGCACCGCCCGGACCCAAACGCATTACTTTAGGAACGAGGCCCTTGTAAAGAGCACGGAAGCCTTCTTCACGATATACCAGACGTATGGAACCAAATGTTGATTTATATTTAATTACGTCGGCTTGAGGTTGAGGACCCTGAATACGCGATTTCGCTACATCAAAGGGAATGTTAACAAAACAGGCCAGAGTACCAGAAGTAAAGCCAATAGCTACTTTGCGTAAGAATTCCGCAGTGTGATCTTCATAAGCGGGAACAATATTTTTGACACTATGATAGAAACCAAAGTAAACCATATTGAAGACACCATTACGGCCCATGGTGGCGGTGACACCCTTATTAAGACCACGTAAACCAAATCCATCTTTTTGAATAATTTGTTTGGTTACCCTCCAAGTACTTTGGGCTTCTTTCATTTTCGATTTATCTGCCTGTTGTGCTACTTTAACAACTTCAAAGGGATTGACGGCAATGGCCTCCACCAAACCAGCGGTAAGACCAGCTAAAGAAAAAGTCTTATAGAGAAGTAAGTAAAGATATAAATTATATATTGTTTTCAATTATTTTTTTAAATAATACTTATTATGAAATTCGATCTTACCAATGGTGTTGGTGCTGGAGCTCCGAAAAGAAACAGTGGTTTAGTTTGTTCGAAACACACAAACTTAATAGCTCTTTTGGGAGTTTCTGCTAAAACTGGCGGCAGAATACCCTTCCAGAAGGACAATAAACCTTCCTGACGATACATTTTGCCAAAACAGTCCATAACACCTTTATATTGATGCTAAAATAGTTTTAAAAGAGTAAATTGATGGATTTTGATTTAAAACATTATTGCATTTAAGCCAAATAAATTGGAGTTCGTAGGTTTGTACAAAGAATAAAAAAATGCCGGCTACACTCACTGGTAAGATATAACGTGACCAGAAGGTTTTTGTCAAAAGCGGGATAAGAACGGTTGAAAAGCGGGATTCTCAAGAAAATATGACCAAAAAAGCGGGATTTTAAAAAATATCTTATGGAAAGCGGAATGTTGTAAATATACTGATGATAATATAAGCAACTACACAGTTCCATATCGTTAGCTGAAATGGGAAATAGCGTAACTATTAATTATTACATCGAAGCGATTGTCCCTACAAATTTCAAACGAAAATGAAGAGACTTTTCTCCTCTCCTATAAAATTAAAAACAGTGTAGTTATGTGATATTGCAATTTAGCTAACGATATCTTCTTTGGAAATTCATTGTGTTATAGGCCTTAAAATTTAAAAAAGTGCATTTTTAGATGTTTTTTAAAAATTCATAATCTTTATGAAACAAAAATTTTATAAATTCCTTTAAGCCTAAAGATAATTTTGTCTTTAACACATGAAACATGAACTCGTTACATAGCGTATTCACGAGCCATTGATTTGTCTTGACAAAAGTCAAAGTCGATATGAAAAAATAGCGCTAACATTTTTCTGATGTTTTCATGTATGAAGTTTGACAAATGTTAGAACAAAATTATGTCTCGTGAAGACGTGGTGGGGTGTTAGGACCCGGTAAAAAATAAGAAAGTTGTAAGCCAGTGAGTGAAAAAATCCGAAGTCATCTTTTATAAAATTCAGTTTATAGTCAAAAGAATATTTTTGATCAAAAGCAGTTCTATTTTTTCACTTAATATCTTGTAACTTTGTTCTACTTAGTTTATACTTTGGGCTTTGAAGGCTTTTTCTGGATTTTCGTTTCATCTTAATGGTGAAAAATTCAAATTGAATGTATCAATGTTAGTCGCACACTATGGTTTTTAATTAAGTCGTTCAATTTAATTTTTGCAATAATCAATAATTTTCAATACTACGTGCCTTACTTGATTTCACCACCCTCACACTGTGAAAGGTATAACAAGAGCTCTGATCATGAGATCGTGGTTAATCTTGAAATATCAGTTCAGTTCGACCCTTATACAGTCAAGCATTTGTCTTTTCAATTATTACATTCTTTTAAAATTCATTTCTCAATAAAAATAATTTAATTGAAGAATTAAATTGAACGAAGTTAAGCCTGAATAATTAAGTATCTTTCGATTAGAACATTTTAAGTATTGAGTTTGGAAGTAATGTCTAAAAAAACACTTTTTTTCAATTTTAAGTTCCTTTAATTCAACGCAAGAAAGGTCTATTTTGCTCAGTTGAATCATTTTCTATATTTTTAAGAATAATTAAAAAAAACCAAAACTATAAATTTTAAAACTCGAAAAAGCGGGATAAGAATTTTAGGCGGGATCAACCTCTTAAAAGCAGGATAATCCCGCTAGTAAGATATCAATTTCAGCACAGATTTGATTTAAATAATCAATTATTAAGTTTTTTTTCCTGCAAACTGCTTTTTTTCAGTGTATAATTTAATACATACATATTAATTTTAAATTTATTACTGCAAATAAAGTGTTAAAACAACGTTTTTGCAGCTTATGCAAGCAGCGTTTCTTAAACGAAAAAGGAAACTTTTTCAAAACTTGTATGGAAAGTAATTAAAGAAAACTACATATGTATGTATATAACACATACACACATACATTTGCTATCACTTGCACTATTTTATAAACTTTTTCCTGCTCCTGTAAAACTAAAAAAATATTTATAACTATACAGGCAGAAATTGCGACTTTATGCAAAAAAATGTACCACCGCAACACAGTAAATACAAAATTACGACTCTTCCAAAAGTTGTGTCTCACCATAATAGCACCGTTTACACAAAAATATGACTTTAATTTCCCAATACTGCATTCATAGTAATCTAATACCGCCACAACATTGCAAATTCAAAATTATGACTTAAATGTCGAAATATCATATTCACAATAATCATGTACCACTACAATACTGTGAAACCAAAAATGTGACTTTAGCTCACAAATAAATTGAACTCTCTCTCTCAGATGCTCTCAGAGTAATTTTATGTTTACATTTACTTTGTGCTGTTGATATTTTATATGGCTCTGTGGCTTAGTGGTAAAGGCGTTTGCTTGTGAACATGTAGGCACAGGTTCAAATCCATGGTCATTCAAATCGCACAATTATACATAAAAGAAAATTTTAAAATTAACTATAAAACTCAAATATAAAAAATTGCATATAAAAAATAGCAATATCATTTTTTAAATAAATGCTGTAAATTTGTATTTACAGCATTGAGAGTACATATTAAATTTAAGTTTACAGTGTTGTGGCGACATTAAAAACAAGAGTCGGAGGACGGTTATTCGGCCTTATCATTTTAATGTTATTAGTGCATTAAAATTTTGGTAAACAATATGTTGCGCTAATGTTAGTTGTACCCTCAGACCAACGTACCAACGTCGCGCTCATTGTCTTTTTCTGGCAGGACATTTATAATACATATCACAAACGAATGTACAACAAAAGCTTATATATTCCAAGAGCTAATCATATAAAAATGAACAGCAACAATTTTTATTTTGATACCTGTATCAACCATATATTTCAAATTGAAATCCAACAATTAAACATGTAATTCATACATAAAAACAATAAAAAAGAATAAAAAATTCATTTAAAATTACGAGAGGCGAAAATAAACGTATGGGCTGGCGAGGCGACCTGTATTTATTTCATCGAGTAGTTGAAAGACGTAAGCCCCAGGCTGTGTGTAAACTTTTATATAGAAATGCTCACTTTCATACGAAAACTTTGATTTTGATGGTAACTGTAAATCACTAAGTTTAATAAATCCAAATATCGTAATGAAGAAAAAAATCACCACTATTTTTTATATTATTAGAAATATCAGAATGACCAAATATTTATTTGACCAAATATTTATTTGACGCTCCTAAAAGTATGCACGTTTTTACGTATTTAATGCAAATGAAGCTAGCAGAAAAGTGTTTGTCAATTCCGCTTTTAAAAATTTAAAAGTGATTGATTACGAAGAAAACTTTAGTTTTTCGTTTTCTGAAGAAGCAGCTTACGGAATTGAAACCACTTCCGATCGGAATGGTATTCTGTGACATGGCTGTATAATACAACTTTCTTATATGAATCAAAATAAATTTAGCGGTCACTTACGCCAATTTATAAATATGTTTGTCAAAAAAGTCCATATATTTTTGAAATAACGTGTAATTTTAATTTCCCATTTTCCCGGGAAAATTTTGAGATTTTCTCGGGAAACGGGAAATTAAAAGTAGACTTTTCCCGGGAATATTTACTGGGAAACAGCATTAGATTTAAAATTAAGTAGTGTGTATTCTGTTTCACCGAAAACAGAACACTTAAATTTAACTCAGACGGCCGGCCATTCTTTTTATATTTATCTATGTACATATAAGATTACTTAAAGTCGTATAGTAAATGAAAATAATTAAAATTTATGTTATTGAAACAAAAAAAAAACACTTTTTCTTGAAATAATTCATACTAGTTTTCTCTTGTTTGACATTAAGTCAAACAAAAAGTAAATACATACAGGCAGTATTTAGTTAATCGTGTTATCTAAAAGCAAACACTTAAAAATATTTTTAAATATTTTATGTAGATAAGAGAGGACAAAATTTTATTAAACATCCATAAAATATACATAAATACGTACATATGTATGTAGTTGGCCAATTCACAGCCTGTTGTATGTGTTGTAGATCGCATAAATTGGTTGGATATTTCCACTTAAACATTTTTCTAAAGAAATGTTTATGACTTAAACATGTATCGAAAGAAATGTTTAACATAAATATTTATTTAGGAACATGTTCGTGATGAAATTAATAACAACATTTATACGTTCTATAGATACAACACCTACAACAGGATGTGAATTGAACAATAGTAGTGTTGCCAATTATTCGGGTTTTATAATCGTTCGAATAAAATTTCATAATTTTTTTTCTTGTTCGAACAGCCGAATAATTTAAAAATTTTATTCGAATATTCGAACGAATAACGAATAAAAACTTTCATTCGTATAACCACGCTAAAACCACGAATTTTAATATAATATATGGTGTCTATTCGGGAAAACTCGTCGAAGTAGTGAAAAATGACATGATAACAAAAACAAAATTTCACAAATTGTTCTTGTTTTCTATACATTTCTAAAATCAAATAAACGTGAGAATTTTAACGCGTATTTCTATCTTTTAAAACCGGTAAATTTTGTATGATAAACAAAAACAATTTATGCAGTTTTGTTTTTGTTTGCCATGTATTTCTCACTTAGTCGACGCGTATTCCCGAATAGACACCTATATCACTTGTTTCGACTTTTTAAAGGCATTAACAGACATTCGATCTTCAGCGAAAGTCCTTCCCACATATATATATTACTTCTTCGATTGAATTACGATAGCTTATCTTTACATAATCTGTCATTGGGCTCATATTATTATTGTTTGGATCATCATTGCAACTATCAATTTGTATGTGTACTTTAAGCAAATCGTGAAAGAGTGGAGAAGTTGTTCATCCGTGACATTTGCAAGCCTTAGAACACTAAGGTTGTCCGAGGCGTGGGACGCATGCGCATGCAAACTCTAACAATTAGTTGGAAATGAGCCGTTTTGTACTAAACTTTGCTTTTTATCAGATTTCGGATTTACGCACTTTTGCTCATTTCTTAAAAGCGTATTAAAAATGCGCACAAGCACAAAGAGCGTAGCGAAAAAAAGTAGCAATTGGTTAGCGCAGCGCAAGCGCATTCGATTTATTAGCACCGCTCTTTGCGCAATGCGCATTTATTTTTCTTGTCTAGCGCTTTGCGCTGCGCATTGCGCATATTGAGCGGCGCATTGCGCATGCTCTTTTTTATGCCAACAGTAGTTAGTTTGAGTTTATTCACTGCTGCAAAATAGATACATCTTTCGTAGTGACGTAATTTTAAGACATTTGGATTTGTAGCATTATATCGTTCTTCTTTACTTTTTTTCTTGGCCCCATACAAATATGATGCCTCTAGACGGGTTAAACTTCCGCACCGGAACCGGAAATGTGAACCACACTACCGACCATATTTCCGCTCCATCCCCTAAACCGGAAGTGTGAGCTGCACTACCGACCCAACATCCGGTCCAGACCGGAACCGGAAATATGAACTGCACTACCGATATTATTTCCGGTCCAGTACCTAAGCCGGAAGTATGAACTGTACTACCGACCCTATCTCCGGTGCAGTTCCTAAACCCAACTGATCTGTACTACCAGCCCAACTTCCGGTCCAAGCCAGTCTGTTGGCAGAAAGGAAGGAGTTGTGCCTAGTACAACAGGCTATACAAGTTCAATACTGAATTTTTTAAAATATATTTATTAAGAAATATGAATTAATTTAGGTAAAAATTACTAACTTCAATGAAAAAAATTTGGGAAAAAAAGTTCATAGCATTTATGAAAAAATTCCTTGGATATAAGTAATATTTTTTTCTGTGTATGTGTTAAACTCAAACATCTGCTTTACTTTGAAAAAGGTTTGAGAATTAAGCTTGATATCAAATGATAATCTCATTTTAATTCAAATGTTTGACTTCGTGTTTGCTGATTGCTGTATTAATATTTTCCAAAAATTAAGTGCTTAGGCATATTTTACCAAACCTTTACCCCGCCAGATCTTTACTTATGAAACTTGATCTCCTTTTTTTACTGCATGTACTCTGTGTGTATGTATGAGTAGAGATTTAAAAAATTATTGCATGTATGTATATAGAAAAGTAGAATAATTCCATAAAAACAGATATGTATATCTATGTATATACATACATACATACGTACATACATATGTACATACATATGTACATGACACACTTTTAAAAACTGGTCATGAATAAACACCATTTCCAAAAGGAACTAACTAGCTTCTTCATAGAACACATTGCGGAAAGGGAATTCCAATTATGAACGGTTTAATGCAATCGTAACAAAATTGATTTGTTTGAAGTAGGGATGTGCGATTAATCAAAAATTCTGATTAATCAATTTTCTGATTAATCAAGAGTTCTGATTTTCAAAATGCTGAGTAATCAAATAATTTGAATTTTGATTAATCAAATTTGAATAATTTTATTCAAAATTAAAAAAAATAGTTTATATAAAACTTTAAAGAAATGCCAAAAAAAAATTGTAGTGGATAATTTCGAGTTCATGCAAGAACATGTCAGTGGTTAACTTTTAAAGGGCCAACTTCTCCGCTTTTTGACAGAGTGCACCACATCAAACTTGAAAAAGAGAGTATGACCAGAACTATAGCAGATGAAGGAGAAAGATGCGTTGAAACGGAAAGTTCTGAAGCTTGCACAAGTATAAATACGTTGAAGCCAGTGCAAATCCAACGCATCAACGACGCTATTGCGATAATGGCTGCAGAAGATATGTTACCACTTTCATTTAGTGAAAAAAAATATATTTAAAAATTTTATGGATATAATGTGTGTGGAAGAAAGGCGATTGCTGATAGAGTCAATAAACTATACGTTCAAGCAGCTAGTAAACTTTCCATAATTTTAAAAAGTGTAGAAAGTATTAGCATAACGACAGATGGTTTGACTTCAATTTCAATTGAGTCGTACGTGACCATAACGGTTCACTATATTAATGATGAGTAGGAATTGAAGTCTTGTTTTTTTGGAAACTTTTGAACATCCAGTCACACACCGTGGAGAATTTGAGATCTTCTCTTGAAAGATGCATAAAAAATGGAGTTTAGTTGGTAAGGTTCATGCCATAGTGCATGATAACGCTCGTAACATAACGGCGGCAGTTAGTACCATGTTTTGCACATACCCTGCAGCTTTCAATAAATGCAGCATTAATTCATGCCAAGCATTTGTTAGACAAATGTGTGAAAATTGTTGGACACTTTAGACACTCAACTCTGGAAACTGTTGCTCTTGCAAAACAAAAAACAAAACAAACATGAGATTGCCGGAGCAAAAACTAGAACAGTTATGCAAAACACTATGGAATTCCGCATACAAAACACTTAAAAAAGGCTTATTTATCGGGTAAATGATCAAATACGAAAATTTTCATTGGAATTTTGTAAAAACATTTGCTTTTTTAAATTGCATTTTAAAAAATTAGGTAATATGAATCTTACTGAAGAAGATTGGGAAGAGAAAAAAAACTTACGTCGTTGTTTTGGAAGCCTTTGATATTGCAACTACACTTATGTATGTCATCGGAATCTAAGGTTACATTATCAATGGTTCGCCCCTTAATATTCCTCATGCAACATCTTTTTTTACAAAGGTTGCCCTCAGACAGCGAACCGATAAAAAAAATTAAGGAATCTATTTACCATGACCTACAAGTACGCTTTCAGGACAAAACTCAATCAAATACAGAACCAACGTGCGCTTTATTAGCAGAAATTTTAGGTAATATTTCATAAGATGTACATACATATGTATGTAAAATATATTTAAATTTATTATTACATCCAAGATACAAACATTTAGTGTGTGAAAAAGAATCCACAAGATGTATTCTAATTAACAAAATAAATTAATTTCTTGAGTGCAGTGCAGTGAATGAAGAATAAAATACAGCACGTTTCCGTGAGGAAACTGCTTTACATTTTCTCTTCTTTGGAACACAAAATGTAAACAAACAACTTGGTACAAGTCGTTTTGAAGAAATCTACTGTTATTTGCATGAAGCATAATGGGTTTACATACCCATTATATTGGTGGAAACGTAATGCTGGTCGTTACCCAAATACATGTAAGATAGGAAAAAAATATTTAACTATCCCCGCAACGAGTGTACGTTCCAAGAGAGTATTTTCAACAGCCAGAGATATTGTAAATGCAGAAAGATGTCGCCTAATTAATTTTATTTTTTTTTCGTTGTTTTGGCGATTTTTTGGTTTTGGCGCTTTTTTTTTGTTTTTTTTTTTGCGATTTTTCGTTTTTTGCCGATTTTTTAAGTTTTGGCGATTTTTTTTTGTTTTAAAGTTTTTTTTCGCTATTTTACGATATTTTTAGTTTTAGCGATTTATTTTTGATGATTTTTTCGATTTTGGTATTTTTAATTTTATTAATTTTATTTTTTATTCGACCTTAAATGTGTAAATTTATCTTTCTGTTTTTTGGGCTCTAGGTCAAGGATCAATTTAATAAAAAACGTTGTTTTGTTTTATTATTTGTGTTTTTTTATTTGCAATATTTCAAACACCGCCGGTGTTCTTCTTTAGGAACTGAAAGATTTTTTAACAAAATGTAAAAATTATTTTTGGCATTAACATCTCTCATATAAACGTATATAAACTTTTCTAATATAAAATAAAACATTTAAGTTTATATGAGAGATGTTAATGCCAAAAATAATTTTTACATTTTGTTAAAAAATCTTTCAGTTCCTGAAGAAGAACACCGACGGTGTTTGAAATATTGAAAATAAAAAAACAGAAATAATGAAACAAAAAAGCGTTTTTTATTAAATTGATCCTTGACCTAGAGCCCAAAAAACAGAAAGATAAATTTTTAGTTTTAGCGATTTTTTAGGTTTTAGTGGTTTTTTCGGTTTTTGGTGGTTATTTTAGTTTTTCGGTGATCTTTTTAGTTTTGGTGACTTTTTGCGTTATAGCGATGTTTTTAATTTTTGTGTTTTTTCTTTTAAGCGCTTTTTTATTTTGGCGATTTTTCGTTTTGACATTCTTTAATTTGGAATTTTTTAAATCGACTCGATTTACAGAACAGACAGGAATATAAAATAAAATTGTTCTATTAATCAAAATGCTAATTAATCAAAATCCTGATTAATCAGTTAATCATAAATTTGATTAATCATAATCTAAATTATTTGAATAATCATGAATACGAATAATCAAAATGTTTGAATAATCAATTAATTGATTAATCAGAATCCCTAGTTTGAGTGTTTATAGCTGTTCCTTAAAAATTATAAATATCGTTTAGAAAGCTGTGATTAGAAGAAGAGAAATAGATGTGGGTGCATATATCTGTGGTCACAAGACTTACAAGACGCTTAAGTCGTTTTAAATTTTTTTCGGGAGAGCAGTTTAAGGAACTCGCTTCCAATCAGGCGTTGATTTATTTTACTTTAACATTTTTACAGATAATAGCCGTCTTTAAAAAGTTTCGAACAAGAACAATTGATAGCAAGAAAATTTATATGCTGAAGGATACCATCGCTCAACAAACTCTACTTTTGTCCGAACTCGACTTAAGCGGTTAAAGGTTGTGAACACAGATATTCTAGAAAAATTTCGGTGAAATTTTAATTTTTGACAGAAAAAAATATCGGTCAAATATAAAAACGTTTGAGTAACATTGATTATTTCATTAGAGAAATCTGACATGTAACCAATATTAACTAGCCCTTGAAACTATGCTAGAACTTTTTTACGTTTGTAAAAAACCCCATGTGTTTGTTGTAAGCTGTTTTTAGGCTATTATGCAAGCTGTTCGACTTCTGATATAATGTGTTGTTATTGCTTTTTTAAAACTTTCCATAAACTCATTATATCAGGGTTGCATTTTCTACAGAAGTCGAACGGCTTGTGAGATAGTGTTAAGCAGCTATTACTGTTTCGCATGAAGACTTAAAATGTTGCAGATACATTTCATATGTGTTTTAAACAAAATGAACAGTGAAATTTTTTTTTATAAATATAAAAATCTTTCTTAGCTAACAAATATAAGACTGCTATGTATATCGAATATACAAACTCTTTATATCTGACTTTAATTTGAAATTTCGAAAATAACTGTTATGTTCGATACCTGCTTTATGAACTAAGTATACATTGAGGTGATAAAATCTGGTTTTTAACCACAAAATAATTTAAAAAAAAATTACTACCAGCAGTGTAGGAACATGTACATTTTGAATTTCCTTAATTTAATTGTTCATGGTGTAATTACTAGCGATTGTTTAGAAACTCACATGAAAACAAAACGCATTTTTGCCGGTTCTGAAATGTATATTTCTCTTTTTTTTAATGTTCTCATTTATTTGATGTATAGACAGCTGATTGCTAAAGCTACATACATATATAATAATGTATGTATGCGTAAGATTTTTCTAAATTAAAAATTTTTGTGTTTTCTTACTATTTTTATTAACCTTGAAGCGCCCTTATCAAAAACAAAATCATAACAAATCTAGATTGTGATAAAGAGAATTTGTTACTTTATAGAAAAGATACCTATATGTATATAGTATGTATGTATGTATGTATGTACTAAATTAAAAAAAATATATATTGTGTTACTTTAGAAAAAAATCGGCACGGCACGTTGATTTGAAAATAGCTACAAATAAATAGGGATATTTTTAAAGTTTATTAAGGCCTAACTATTCTTCATAGATTCTATAAAAAAATAGTTTAAGTAATTGGCGGCAATATTAGCTTTCTTGCGGAAAGGTTTGAGAAATAGCCAAAGCAACATTAATTTCAGGGCATAAGGACAATTTTCTATACATATGTATGTATGTCTGTAAAGTTCTTTGGCAACAAAAACTTTTACTTGCAAGGACATTACCTTTGAAATATGTTGCTGGTGAAAATTAAAATTTTCCTTTAGAAAAATACCTATACAACATAAAACATTTGCTTTAAAAAATGTTGCACAGTTATAAACCATTCCACTAGGAAAGAAGTTTTACTAAAGAGAATTTAAGTGTGGTTTTATAAATTAAATTTAAAAATCAAAATATACCTACATACTATACTACACATAAAAAACATATGCTTCATTATTAAATACGTACTTTGTATTTTTAAAATTAAAAACAAAAATTATATTAATTATACTCACTGCTCCTCCACCCAATTGCATTCTGGTTTTGACAACATCCAAGGGTTGCATAATACAAACTTCCACAAATCCAGCTGAACCGCCAGCAACAACTTGTAAAGCGGCTCTTTTCAGAGGTGGCAATTCCTTTTGTGGTTGTTGAGCAGACATTCTTCTTTTATGTGAATTTTCTAACGTAATAATCAATCAATATTTTATCACTAATATAAATAAATATAAGTGAATTTATATGTAAATAGATATGTAGATTAATTTTATTAAAACGCGCAAAATTATAAACAAATTATTTCACTGTTTCCGTTTGTTTCGTCGTTATTCCCGGTGCGTATTATCGACACTCTCACTCAGAACTCAGTCGTATTACTGAATATCGTAGAAGTACTCAACTCTATTGTTATTTCTCCATGAGGTTTTTATTCACTTTTTTCTTTCTTTCTTTTTTCTTTGTTCTTGGAGCCCATAATACATACTTACAGTCCAAGGCGTATTCATACACCCGATTGATTGTTTTCTTCTCATCATCTCATCAATGAGACGTAACAAACTTTGTTTTGTTGCAATTGCACACATAAACAACAACAAAATCCATTTTTTTAATAGGAGGAAAACAAATATTCCCAATGAGCATTTTTTGTCGACATGTCTGAAGGCAGAAAAAATCTGAAACTTTACAAGAATCAGGCGAGTTGAATAAAATTACCTTAGACATTTAGCAGAATATCGGCAATTTTCTGGTGCGACTTTTCTGAAATATAGTCCGATTAATATCAGACTACTAGTCAGCACATTATCGAAAGGCAATTTAACAGAATATCTGCATATTTTCTGACCTCTGACTTAAGACTTTTATCCGTCACTTCTGCACATTCATCCTGTCCATGAAATACGTTACGGAACTGGATTTCAAACGGAATTCAAATCTCCAATTATAAATAGGTTTATGAAAACGTAAGGAAATTGCTTTATTCCAAGCGTTTATTTTTTTTTTAGAAAATTCGTGTTAGATTCTATGAATAGACTGATTATCTGATTTTATTCTTCGTTACAGTTCTCAATTATGCGAGTTTTTAAGCTTATAAAATATGGGTATATGTTTTCTGATGAGCTGAAAAAGGCGTGGCACAAGAAGTCTTAAAATTTTTTGATTCTATATGCGAATTTAGCACTACATTTCTGATGAATTTGTAATTGTAGCTCCGACTTTTCCACGATAGGACGTAAAAAGTATCAGAAAATCGAAAAATGTTTGTGATGTGTTTTCAGACATGTTGAAAATGCCAATAAGCTGCCATTACATAGTCTGAATTTTTGTCTGATTTCAATAACTAACTTTAAGAATATGACATTTATAGCTCATATTGTCTATTAGATGAAAATAGATTAGCTTCTATTGTCAACTGAGGTCAGACGAAAAATTTAAAAACTGTATATTAGACACGATATAAATGAGTAATTCCATTTAGCCGGGTGTGACCACTTTACACATATTTTTTGTTATATATAAAGAATATAAAATTGTTTACTTAAAAAGAGGTTGCGACTCGCAAGGCCATTAAGCTTACAGTCGTTGAATAATGGGTAGACACTGAAAGAACACGATTCCTGCTCAGCATGGTCGTCCGAAAGCTGTGACCTTACAAATCTTAGTTTTAAAGAATTATGACTTTCAGCATAAATTCTGTAAAATTTTTACTATAACGTACACATACATACATTTTGGTACAGCTGTCTGTTCCAAGTGTTTTGGCTGTATTACGTATTTACTGTTTGACAAAAAATCAGTTCTCTTAAGAAAAAAACTGTTTAAAATGTGACCGGTGTGACCTAATACGAAAATTTAAAAAATTCGAAGTCCGTTTTACGTGGAATCACTCACAAACAACTTTTACATACTGAAGTCAGACGAAAATACGTAAAGAATGCTCTCAGACATTTAAAACGTTTTTAGAATTTCCGCAGACAAAGAAGAATTCGGCAAAAAATGTTTGCTGGGTTCTGAAATTGTGTAGTATTAACCCAACAACAATAACAAGAGTAAAGTTTACTGAGTAAACAAAGGAAACACAAATGAGAATTTTTTCAATGAATTAAACGAATTTTCAGGTGAGTGCAGACGATCTCTATCATTGCTGAACAAATTTGTCGACGACGTCATATATTTATTTTAGAGGTAGTAAAGTAATGCATATTTTTGTAACTACAAACATACATATCGCACCCTAAAGCTTAAGCGAATGCCAGACAGGTCAATATTCAGCTTCAATATCTGTGATTTTCTTGAATAAGCGCGGATGTCTATTTTTGTCGATTTTAAGTTATTGATGCCAAATTACATTATTTTATATGATCTTTTAAGTGGACCAAAAATTTCGCCAATAACATAGACCCATTCCGATTTTTTTTCTAAAAACAACGTAACTTCTTAATTCATTCAAATATTTTTCAGCTCTAATGAACTAAATGGACTTATAGGGCATTTAGACGAAGACTTTTTAGCTTGATTTTTTTAGAGTTGATGGTCTAACAGGGCAAAAATACCAAGTAACAAGTCCAAAATATATTGCTTCAAGAAGTAGATTTCTTTTGAATTTGGTATCCCGCTAAACGCTCTTATACCCCGTTTGACCAAAAACTTTAAAAAAATCAAGCTAAAAAGACTTCGTCTAAGTCCCGAATAATACAATTGCGTGCTGGCAATATATTGCCGTTGAAAAAACACATAGCCACATGCGTTGCTACTTTTGAATGCATTTCCGAAATATTTTTTGGTTATTGTTCAGTTAATAAAAGCTTATAGTAACTTGGGCGAAAACATTTTTCACGTAAAAAAATCTTGTGTGCTTAAATTAGTTCAATATAAATAACTGTCATCGACATAAGCTTTTTTCTGAACACACTTTTAGTGTCCTTGGCAAATTGTTTTTTAATTATTCTCTAGGATCTTACCGTTAGGGAATTTTTGCCTGCAATTTTTACACAAACTTCGTACCACATATGTTTACATGACTGTCCAAAAAAAAGTTTGATAAAAATCAGAGATTCCGTAGTATTAAAAGTATTAAAGTATTTCGGCTCTCCTGAAACAATGGTTTTTAGCCATACGCGCTTATTCAAGAAAACTTCAGATGTGTTTGTGTGCGTTTGTTTACAAAAAATAGTCACACATATGCGAAGGGAAAATATTGAAGAATCCCGGTTGGCCATGTCTTTCACACATCTTGCAAGACCGATGCATGACAATGCAAGTCGATGACAAGTCGATGACTTGTTGGTGACAGCTCAAACAGATCAGTGACACTATCCTCAATACATTTTTTCGTTTGTTTCTTTTTTACACGTGTTCTACAATAACAATTTGAGGAATTTGTCGCTCAGAGAGTATTTAATACAAGAAGTTTTAATATAGACACTGTAACAGAACTTTTCATCAGCTCAAATTGGCTCAATTTTAGCAAGCAGGAATGTATCAAAATGATTCAAACTGGTGATAGACTGAGCAACAATGTCCACAAGAAGCTCATTTGTCTAGTTGGCATGACCAGTTGAGTAGTTTTTCTTTTATCCATTCTTTGAGTACGGTTTCTGTTAGATTGTCTTAAAAGAAACTGTAATGGACAAATATCGAAATTTCCTTAGGTAGTCGTCGATGAAAATGTCCTCTAGACGAGTTGGCCAACGGGATATCAAAATGCTTTTGATTTTCATAACAAACACACACAAACACATGTATTGAATCTAAGCTTGGTTTTTTCATACGAAAAATATGACAAGTAACCAATCATAACTAGCCCTTGAAAACATGCTGCAATTGTGTACGTTTTTAAAAAAACCGAATGTGTTTGTTGTAAATTCCACACGAAAAAAGTGGTTCTCATATTATTTCGCATGAAGACTCAAAATGTTGGAGATACATTTCATATGTTTTACACAAAATAAACAGAGTATATGCTACTTCTGCAGCATTTTTTCGTAAGCAATTCATGTAATTTTTTTTATATGGACTTTTGACAGCACTTTGCACGAAATGATGAACAAAGTACCATGCTTAAATCAAAAACAGTCACAACTCAAAATTTATTAGCCGTTTTTTTCATAAACCAGTTCAAAGGAAAAATTTTATTTTAAATGCAAGTCGCATCAGATTCCGTTTGTTTTGTATTTCCATTTTACAGTAATAAAGATTCATATTAGGTCTGTTCAACAACTGAAAGTTGTTACTAATTGTTACTAGTTGTTACTGGAAAGTGTTCACGTACTCGAAAAACTAGCAACGAGAGAGTGAAAAAAGAGCATAAAAAGTTGAGAGAAAAAAAATGTATTGCAAGTTTTTGCTAGTAAAATTTTTACTAGCAGGAATTAGCCAAACAGCTGTTTAGATCTTTTGTTTACAAAATAAATGTTGGAAAAATTTATGAAAAAATAAACTTTTTTAATTTTAATGAATTATTAAGAAATTAATACTTTTTAAGAAGTCAAAAATATTAAATACGGAAAGATTGGATATTTTTCTTTAATTTGACTGCAGCAGTGGCTGTTAAAAGAGTTTAAAACGCCTGAATTGGGTGGCAGAAAATGTTCCACCTTAAGGCTAATCATGAAGGTTGCACTCGAAATATTATGTGAGTCAAATATAAGAAAAAAACCAGGCAACTTCCTGCAAAGAACAAATTCAACTAAATTAATAAAAAATTTCACAATTGCATTGAAACTAACTTTATTTCTTCTGTTTACAGATATTTTAACAAAAAAATCCTTCTGTAGTATAAGCAGTTGTATTTTTATTTCTGCTATTTAAATACTTTATACATAAAGCTTTATTTACGGACAGTTAAAAAGTAACACTTTTTATCCTAAGTTGTGTTCCTGTACCTCAAAATGATGAAATGTTCATATATTTTTTACGATATGTCTAACTTTTCATACAAATCACTAACAGCTAATGTAAAGTTTTTTGGGTGTACAAACTGTTTATTGTGTTACTTGCAAATTTTTGCTAGTAAAGCGTTCATTTACTTTTTCATATCTGGGAGAGTAATTTTCCAAATTTCTGCTTTACTCTCTCGTTGCTAGTTTCTGCTAGGAAAGTAAATGAACAGACCTATTGTTTGTTTAAAGCTTTTTTAAGGTTTACAGTCAAATATTTATTTGATGCTTCTAAAAGTTTACAATTATTTTTTTAGTGTTTAGTGCTAATGAAACTAGTAGAAAAAATGCCTGTAAATTCCATTTTGAAAATTAAATTATACAAAAATATTTTCATTTTCTGAAGAAGCAACTTACGGAACTGATACCATTTTCGATCGGAATGATATTTTGTGACATGTCCGATTTTCAAAATATCATTTCTACTTTTTTATGGTAGAGTGGAACTTAATTTGTGTTTTTCGTTATCTAGAGAGCCTAAACATCTTTCGATTTCACTGTCACATGCAATTAATGAACTATGTATTATCGATAAGAAATTGGAAATTTCTGATGTTATCTTAAGGTAAGCAATCGTTAATTTTTGCCATAGATATATTTTCTGTCCTAATGCATGCATGTTTTTAGTTTTGAAAATCTGCTTTGGTACAGTTATATTCAAAAAAGTACAGTTTTAGACAACAAATGATACACTTTTAAAATTTCATTTACCATCCCTAGTTTTATTACAAAGAAAATTTTCGTTTTTAGTTTTCTGAAGAAGCAATTTAGTCAACGTTCAGACGATGCAAGTCTTATTGATCAGCTTCTTGTTCAGCTGTGAGAAAGACAGTGAAATGAATACATATTTCTCTGTCGCTCTCCCAGCTGAATAAGAAGCTCATCAATAAGACTTCCATCGTCTGAACGTTGACTTAGGAAACTGAAACCAGCGTTATTAACATGGTATAAAATCGTGTTAGTAGCCTAGGGTTAAGGCGCTTTAGTTTTCATTGCATTCACTGTATACTTGGCAAAAACCAAAATATGTACAACAACGTACCCGCATTTTGTTGTATAAAAGTTACCATGGAAAAGTGTCCGAATCAACAAGGCCAAAATAATACCGATACTGGAGATGGGTCGTAACTTTTCGTGCACGCTCATGTGAGTGTAAAATAATACATATTTATTACAGTCAAGAAAACAAATTACATTTCTGAACACTTAAACAATCACGAAACAATCGTGCATAAATTTCACTTATGCACACCTACTCATGCTGAATTCTTCGGCGGAAACGTAGTTAACTTTAACTTAACTTTAAGCTAACTATTTCGCAACTAGTTCCGACTGACACTTGGATTACTTTCCACTGGAAACAACTACACTCTGCACTACTTTTCAACTAACTTAAAGTTGACTTTATTTAAGTGACCTGGTAGTTAGTATAATTGCAAAAAGATGTACCCAGCAACCACCCAGCTAAGGCATCATTTAAAATAATAACAGCAAAAAGTTAATATAAACTTGAAATGAGTTTCAAAATAGCTGAGAGTAAAGTTGTTGGCTCTCACCAAATCCGATTATGTACTCAACTTAAGAATTGATTTTCTGGATTTCATTCAGTATTACATTGTAGTTAGCTTTAAGTTAGTCTAAGAAAAGTTAACTATAAGTTGATTATTTTTGTAGACGACTAGTGATTTTCCGACAGGACTTTTATTAAAAGTTATATTTCTTTTGTAATTGTTTTGTTGCATTAATTTTTATCGAAGCAAGTTTGGTTTTCATTGAACATTGCAGGAAGCAGCAATCCGTGCTTTAGTTTTGTCCTTTATACAAATTTCATTGAAATTTCAAACTATTTTAAAATATTACTTATTTAATGGCCGCTTCAGGCGTTTACAAGTAGGATTACTTACTTCAATCTATAGACAAGATTTTGTTGAATCTGAATCAAATGAACTGCAATAATTTAAAGCAAATTAAAATATTAAAAATATATAACAATTTGAAAAGAAAAATATTTCAAATAAAAAAACAAAAAAGTGAAATTGTATAAAGACAACATATGTATGTATGTTTATCAATGACATATGTATGTAAATTAGCATGATATAAAAAAAACTTATACCATGTAAATTAGGGGGGCATTCAAATATACGGTACTTATTTCTCTTTAATATGGGATTTACACGAGGACTTCTTAGCATGACTTTTTACAGTTCATGGACGAAAGGAGTATAATGGCGTCCAACGGGTTATTAACTCCAAAAAAGAAATTGATTTTTTTAGACAATCGCTTTTGAAGTTGCTACCGTTCGTCCATCAACTCTAAAAAAGTCTAGCTAAAAGTCTTCGTGTAAAACCCATATAAGCCTAAATTTATACCATAAAATATTTCATGAAATTTTCATTATAAATTTTACGTATTTTACAAGAAATACGTAATTGTAGTAAGAAGTTATTGTTTGCAAAGTTTGAACAATGTTGAAATTAAATATTAAACAAAGAAACTAAAAAATATCGAATAATACCCATCACAAAAGTTTTAAAAATTTTACAGTCTCTTATCGCGTTGTCTATTTCATCTTGCATTTTGTTTACTTACTATAGTATATCGTATTTAACTATACATACGTACATATATGAAATTCAATACTAAAAAAATCTAAGCATGGGAAAGTTTTTTCTTTTTCTTCATTCGTCTTAATAATGTTTTTAGTTTTATAATTGTTTTTGGATCGTTATAACTTAAATATCTTTTTTTATATGTTATTTATATAATTTTAATATTATAATAATTTAATTATATTACTTCGATTATATTATATCAAAACTAACAATTTCTTCTTTCTTTCTTATAATTTTTAATTAATATGAGTTTCAAAAACTAATTAGCTTGAATACTTTTTGTTTGAAAAGCATAATGTAGTTGTTTTTTTAAATAATAAACAGAATATAATTTTGAAAGTTTGGTTATAAAACGAAGAAGTAAAGGTCGAATACTATAGAAATAAAAGGGTCAAGATTAAGATTGTCATTTTTGTAAAGTGATTTTATTTTAGAATTGTAACTTTCCTTAATAGTTTTTTCTTTTCTTTTAATTTTAATGTAAAAATATCATAAATTAAAATTATTCAGTCAGTTTAGTTTAAATAAAAAAAACAAAGAAAATTGAAAACTAGAAGAGGGCTTCACAAAACAAGTTTTAAATAATAATTGCATTTTGTTGCCAAACAAATAAAATTAGATTTAGAAATAGACATTTAATTTTAATTATAAACAAGAGAGCTTATAAGTTATTAAATGTTCATTTCTTAATTATTAACCACAAGGAACTTTTGTATTATAGAAAACAAAACGAAAACATAGAAGCAACAACATATTCTAGAATTGTATATTAAATTTAAAATTAAATAATTTATACATACATACATTATATAATTATGTATTTATATAAAGAGTAAAAAGATAAATAACATATTGCATTCATTTTAGGCATATTAATTCTTCATTCTTTGCGATTTTTTTATCAATACTTTTTTTTTAATTTTTGTTTGGTTCTGATTTGTTTTTTTTTTATATATACGTCTTTCTTCTTTTTTTATTATAAATATTGCTTTGCTTTTTTGTTTAGATTTTGGTGTTGGATATATATTAAAAATACACAGGCCAACAAAATTAACTTTTTTGTGTGGTCTGAGGTTTCTCAGTCAATTTGGATACACTAAGTACTGAGGTTCAGTGTCTATAAATTACTTTTTTTTAATTTACTCTGGTTCTCGAGAAAATTAAGGACGTTACACCACATAATGGGCTATAACTCGAGAACTAGCCATTCGATTTAATTAAATAAAATAGCAAAAAATTGGAACTAAAATTATCTTTAAACTATGTTGCGATAAATTCTTGGCTATCCTTATAGTTTTGAAGATACTGAGAAAGTTTTGGCAATAACAAATTTTCCAAGAAAATTTTGCAATTTTTTTCTTAAAAAAGTTAATAAAAACGAAGAAACAATTATGTTATTTTTGTTTTTGTACAGTCATTTAGGTTGATATGTTCCAAACAAAACAAGTCATATTTTAATAAAATCGATCCACAAATTTTGATTTTGTTAACAATTAATTGAGAGAACTCAATTGACAAAAATGCGATTTTCATACAACACACATATGTGATTTTTATCAATTGAGTTCAATCACTGAATTGTGAATAAAATCAAAAGTTGTTGATCGATTTTAATGAAATGTATGCTGTTTTGTTTGGAACATGTCAACCTACAACCCTGTGGAAAAATAACTGAATTTTTCTTATTTTTTTATGAATTTTTTGAGAAAAATATAAAATTTGTCTTGGAAAATTTGTTTTTTTTCAAAACTTTCTCAATATCTAAAAAACTATAAGGCTGGCCATTCAAAATTCTTGTTTACCTGTGTTATATCTAAAAAGCATTTTCAAATTTTAGTCCAAACAAGAGTTAATAAGTATTTGATTCAAATTCTCTAAATACATAGTTTAGTAGAAGTAGAAAAACTCACCAACAACTTTTAATACGGAACCGAAATATTATGAGAGTCAGTCCAAAGCTTACAAGAAAATAAACAAATTGTTTGTTTTTATATGTATATACAAAACACATACACATACATTTGTATGTATGTAGTTAAACAAAGTTGCTACTTTTGCAACCAATATTTAGCACGACGCATACGAGCCGTTTCCATATCGTCAACATCCAAAGATAGCGATGAAAATGCTGGTGCTGAAGCCGGTATATAATCGACATCTTCGATTTCTGAAACTCCAGTCCTCGAAGAAGCGATCATAGCATCCAAACGTTCTGTAACACTACCACTATTACTAAAAGTTTGTAAACCTTCAGTAGCCGCAAGAAAATCTCCGGCCGATGTAGACGATGAGGGCCGCCCATCGATATCAAAATTTCTAAGATTTTCTTCGCCTTCTGTTGCAGATGTTACTGTGGTGGTACTGTCGCCGGCCGCAGCATTATCATCATCAACAAATCCATACCAATATCACATAACCATTATTTGTAGTGCTACTCATTGATCTATAGTACGATAGATACGCCTCTGTGGTTCGGGTGTATAATGGATGCGTGTGCGAAAATGTTGCGGCGAGCCGGGAACACTTTCCGAGCCACGTCTTGGTGGTGGTAAAGGCGGTGAGGCATTAACAAATCTAAAAACGTAAATTTTTGTTAACTAAACTAATATTTTCCACCAAATATAACATCCACCCACCTTCGGTGTAACATTGGTGAATTGCCGGGTGGCTGGCCGCTTAATTCTAAAATATTTTTACGCAACAAGAGTGGAGACTGGCCACGATTATAACGTGGTGGTGGATCTGGCGAACGATGTCTTCGATCTAAATTGGCTAAAATATGAGCAGGTGTGTGACCAGCTGGCAAAGATGTACTCGGTCCACCCGTATTAACATTTGCGCCACCCGCGCCACCTGTGGCCGCATAACGTCTTATGAACCCAGCTGCACTAGAGCCTTCCTGAAATCCTTCTGTGGCGACTCCTATTTTGCAAGTCTCCGTAGAGGGTGATGTTGTCTGACTATTGCCAGAACTACTGCTGCCACACGATATTGTGCGATAATAAAGTTGAGCTTTGCGTTCTGTAGTTAAACCATTTGTGGGCGATGTAGCTGAGTTTGAGTTTGGAGAATTATTATTGGTTTGTGTTTTAACATAATTTGCTAACTGGCGTTTCATAGCACCAGCCAGTGTATTAAACCAGCCTAAAGCATTTCAAAAAACAAGCACACAACAGAACACAACAGCGCATAATGAGGAGCATAATGTGTAAAAATGTTTTATTTTTTTTATTTTTTTGTTTTATATTTTTTCGCAAAGGGGGCAATGTTTTAAGGCAAAGACACCGTACACACAAAATAAGGAGCAGAGCAGAGCAGAGCATAGCAGAGCAGAGAGCAGACGTTCAAACAAAGATGTAAAGAAGTAGTACATATGTAAGTGCAAAAGGATGAAATTTTGTAAATGTTATGAGTGAGCAGGGAAAAAATAGAAAAATATACATATATTTTTTGGTAAATGTGAATGTGTGAAGTATTATAAAAATAAATTTGTGATGATTAAGTGCATATAAAGCCAAATTAAACAATTTTATGAACAAGCTTTTAAGGAAAAAAATTAACAACATGACTTACCGGTTTCAGATTTAAAATTATTCTCTTTACAGGCTGCTGCAGACGGCGTATTAGCATTGGCCAAGGAGTTAGAACCAGAACGCTGATTATATAATTTACTCAATTTTGTAACCGTAGGACTTGTGACATTAATCATTCTTGTATTATGTTGTTGTTGGTGTTGTTCTTGTTGTTGTTTGATTAATACAGCCGAATCGGATAAAGTTTCCGGTGAGGTGGCGGGTGATCTGGAGTTACGCATGATGCTGCCACCATAAGGAGGTGTAGTTGAATTCTTCAAATATTGTTGAGGCAGTGGTTGATATTGCAAATGGACTGTGGGAGAAGTTGTGGTTGTGCCGAAACCTAAAGTCACTGGTGAGGTGTGCGATGAAGTTTTTGCATCGTTTAGTGTTGAAGGTAAGCTTCTTGGTCCTTGATTTGTAGAGCCGTCTTCAACAGCACCAACAACGCTACAACCAATTTGTGAACATTGTGAAGATTGTGTTGATGACTGACTAGATGTTGAATAAGATGATAATGTTGATGTCGAGGCAATGGGTATATGGGAGTTGTGTTGCGGTTGTGGTGACGATGACATTTGGTAGAAATTCACTTGTAATGGATTCGTACCTTCCAAAGGTGAATGCTTGCTATAGACATTTGTATAGTGATGCTGACGGTCTAGTTCCTTTTCACGCAACTGGTTTTGTTGATGATAAAATCGCTGCAGAACTGTTAAAAGTAGAGATTAATTAGTTAAAATATTTTTGACCATTTCTTTTTAGGGTTCCGTACACCAAAGGTGTCAAAAGACGTCTGCTTATCACAGGCTTTAATCTCGAGAACCATAAGAGGTTCAGACCTAGAATTTATAATATGTGCGCCTATGGCCGCTAAAACAATAAATAAATATTGACAAAATATAATGTGATTATAAATTAAGCTGTATGTTATGAACCGTAATAATTTTACTTTAATTACTGTATTATTATAAAAACTCATAGTTGGGGTAGTGCATTATATGTTGGCTAAAAAAATTTAACTTTTTTTACTTTTATTAAGAAAGTTGTATTTTAACACTATTTTAAAACAAAAAATTTCCTTCGTGAGGGATGATTCAGTAATTGCTAGTAAATTCACTTCTTTGAAATATGATTATATTGAAAATTTTCATAAAAAAGTGCAAAAAATGCAACATTATTTTGTAGAAAAGAAAATACCATAAAATAAGCATTACACTAAATAAAATTGCAAAAATTTATTTTCCTTCCTAGCACTAAAAAAATTATTGGTAGTGCTAATTTTTTCACTATCAATAAGCGCAGATTTAGTGCAAAATTTTGCACTACACTCAATTAGTGCAAAATTTTGCACTACACTCAATTAGTGCAAAATTTAAGCCAGCAGTAAAAAATCTGCATTTAGACATACTTTCGCTAAACTTTAAAACATTTTATCTTAAATTTAGTGCTGCTAATTTTTAATTCGCCAATAAACATAAACAAAGTTAGTGCAATAATTTTGCACTATCACTAAAGCTAATTTTACGCTATCCCCATTGGCGTAGATAGGCCCTTCTGGGGGGATAAGCACCAGTGGAAACTGCAAAATTTGTGCATTGCCGTCATCTATGTGGAAATTAAAACCTTTCAAGTAATGCAACCAAAATAAAATCGCCAAAAAAAATTCCAAAACTAAGAAAACCGTCAAAATGAAAAAATCACCAAAATAATCTCCAAAGCTAAAAAAAAGTCGCCAAAATGAAAAACATAGCTTAACACCGCGTCTTCACGAGACATAAGTTTGGAAATTTTTGTGTTTGCAATTGTCAAAATCTGTTGCTAACACAAAAAATGATATGCTTGGAAATTTATGTTCAAACACAAGACAGAGCCATTATGTTAGGACACATGCTATCAAATTTAGTATGTATGTAGTGTCTGTTTTTATGGAAAAAAAAAATAAAGTAAATAAGAAAATATTTAAATTGTTTTTAATTTTTTGCACATTATTTATGTTCTTCATATTCATAAAATTTTTATAAATACAAAAATAATAAAATAAGGCGACGAGATTTTAGAAAAAAAATTGACATTAAGAAAAATAGTAAAAAATATTTGAATTCAATGTTCACAAAGTTACTTACCGAGTAGTTTATTAATATAACACTCATTTACTTCAACAGTGTAATAACTCAAAATACGTGATTTTTTATTTAATAATGCAGAATTAGTTGTCATAATGTTCTTTATATTGTGTAAAAATTTCTTTTAAAATATGCTGTACACTCGCTTCTTGAGAGAAGAATGTAGTTTTATTTTTCCATTAAGTTGTCAGTAATATGAAAACTTTAGTCATTTTCTGCAAAACAATTTTTTTGGCAATGATACTATTGAAGTAAATGGTCGATATAATTTTCCATAAAAAAAACTAGCACGCTGGAGAAGCCAAACATAAAAATAGGAAATAATTTGCAACGTCGCAGCCCTGTGTACATAAGGGTTATGAAAACATAATAAGTGCTACTATGTATTTATTTTCAAACGCGAATGCTCAGCTCAGTAAGCTTAATAAAAACAAATTGTGCTTTTAAAATTAGAGATGACAAAAGATGACTGATTATGAAAAATATAACAGAAAGAGGACACAAATTTTATAGATGACAGCGAGTCAAAATATATGATTCTGTGAAATAAATGGAATATTTATAAAATGCCTTGCAAGTTTACTACACGAATATAAAAAAAATTGTGTCCAAACATCACCACGTTTACCCTACACGGAAAATAATTCATGCAACATTTTACGAAAAAAACTTTCTTAGTGACTTTTTTCGTACAATGTACGAAACTTTCGTATATATTACGAAAAAACATTTAGGCAATATTTTTTGAATTTACGAAAGTAACGAATGCCTTTCGTAAACATTTTTCTTTGTTAAAAAATATATTTGAAACTAAAAAATAAATTAAAATAATTTTTTTATAAATTGACGTATTTTTCAGATGTAAGTAAATAAAACAATTTTTTTGCTCTTATACAATAAGTAGAAAGTGGCTCAGTGGGTAGAGTACATGAGTGGAAATATGAAGATTGCGAGTTCGTGCCCCGGTTGAGCGATACTTTTTTCTTACTCTTATTTTTTGATTATTTTGGTATATTTTACGACAGAATTTCGTGGTGCGAAATTACGAAATATTTCGTAGTATGTACGAGCGTTTTCCTGCATATGTTGCATGGAGTTTTTTCAGTGTACCCTTAACAGATGTTTGAACACAAGCATTTCTTGTGACGTCATTCTGCTGACTTTATTGCTTCTGTTCAGAAATAAAAATTGCACGTGAGGACAGACACAGTGTAAACGAAAAATTTCACAACGAATAAGCCGCCAAAATAAAAAATATATCACCAACACTAAAAAAAGTATAAAAAATTCGTTAAAACTAAAAATCGCCAAAACAAACAAAAAATCCCCAATGGAAACAAATTTCCAAAATGAAAGTCGCTAAAAATAAAAAAACGACAAAACAAGAAAGGATATTTAAGAAATTTTCACTATTAAAAACTTATTAGTATTCGTACGGAACCCTTTATGTACGAGTCAAAATCGCGCTTTACTAAACTCTTTTTTTCTTTTCTAATTTTAGTACAATGAATACCTATTGGACTATGATTTCCTGGAACGTTTTGTGGTTGAGCCTCATTTTTGGTTAACGGTATCAATGAGGGTTTATTTTCTAGCTTTTCCCCATCCAAAGATGTTTTCTTTGCACCCGACATATTAGTTTTTCCATCGTTGCCAACTTGAAACCTTTTACGCTGCAAAGCAGGCGATTCGGGACTTATAGTGTTTCTCAGTTGAGTAGTAGGAGAAGTTTTCGCATCGCAAGCATCATAAGCTAATGAAACATCTTTTGTGGCAGCAGTACGCCACATAGGTTCTATTTGATTTGGTTGAACATTGTTGGTATGGTTTTTCTTTTGGCTAAACGGTGATGTGGTTAAATTACGTAAAATTGATTGACCTAAGGAATGTATGCATGTATGTGATTTTATAATTGAATGTTTTAAGTACATTTAATAGAAGTATGCCTTACCTATTGTAGACAAAACTGAATCCTTTTTGGGACTTTCATCTCCCGGCGATGAATTGTAGCGATTATAAGAGGAGCCATTGAATTTCTTTTGCATAAATGGAGATTTACGATATAATTTATTCATTTCATTAACTAATTTCGTATCATCTTTGTTGAGATTGTAGGAAACACTAGGCGGCGATAAAGGACTAGAACTGGTAGCTGAACTACTGCCCGAACCTGTATTATAACTACTACCTCCGCTTGATCCGTTACCAGCACTTATTCTACTATTTTGAATGCCTAGCTGGCCATAGCCATGATTTATGTGAACGCCTCCAGCATTTATTGTTGATCCCTGATAATTATTTGTTGCTGTTGTTGTTGTAGTTTTAGTTGGTATTGTATTGCTAGTGCTACTGCTGTTGTTATATTGATTTAAAGTTTGAGGTAGTTGAGATGGTTGCTGCTGTTGACGTGATTGATAATGTTGCTGCTGATGTTGTTTGAAACTATTTGACCGATGTTGTGGGTGATGCCGTTGTTGCTGATAATGTTCCAAACCTATACCAACACCCACAACACCAACACCACCACCGCCACCGCCAATACCAGTGGCAGTAGTGCCATAATAACTGGGTATTTGTGATTGTGTTTGCTTCGTTAAGGCATTTATTGTCATTTTTGTCGTTGTTCCTGTTGTTGTTGCTCCCATCAACGAGGATGCCGAGTATGGATTTGATGTTGAGGCTAATGCGGTTATTGGATTTTTATAATGTTTTGTAGCATCATATGTTGCTGGCGTCGATGTCGGTATTTGTGTTCTAAAATTAGAACGCAAAAATAATTGTAAATAAATACTATTTTGCATAGAGAGTTCTTTCAATAAAGCACACAAACATTTAGGTGGAATATTTTGAAATAATGATGTATTTTAAAACTAAATTTGTTGTTTGAAATCAACTCATATTGAGTAAAACATGCGGTAGTTTTATTTTTTTTTTGTATAACGATATATTAGTACAAAATGAAAATGAAACATGCATTTTTCAGTTAAGAAATATTAGTAACAAATCTTTAAAAATAAATCATTTAAATGTTGTTAATAAATGACACTTTTTTTGGAATCAATTGAACAAAACAAGAAGATGAGTTTCTGAAGTCTACTGTTTTTTAATAAATAAAAAATAAACGAAACAAACGTCATACTTACGGGGGTGGGAGAGTAGTTTCATGAAAGGGTTTTTAATATATATAATTGTTACAGTTTATATATATTTTTTAATGACAATGGTTTATGTTTTTTCGTAATAAAATTATACATTTTCTTTAAATTTGTTTGTTTTTATTGAAGGGAGAATTTAAAGATTTTGTTTGTATTGTTTAAGGTTTTAAGTTACCTACAAAAAAAAGATTAATAAAAAATAAAAAGTAACAAAAAATAAATATCATGGTTTAAAAATAATTGCATATTAAACAAATTTAACAAAAAAAAAGTCATAACCGAAAGTTTTAGTAAGTTATTCATTGTTGGTAAGAAGATATTAAACAAAATAAACTAAAATTTGTATAGCTTCAACACTATTAGTTAAAAAAAAAAGATGTAAATAAAAAAAAATCAATTTAAAAAGCAAGCAGAAGTATAAAATTTATATTTACGATTTTGACTTAATAAAATAAAGTTTGGAGTTATTTAAAGAAAACACTTGCCTACGTTGAGTTTTTATGCCAGCAGAATCTACAACAGATGTGAACCATTGGGGTATATCAACCTCAGCAATTTCATAATATTTTATAAAATCTAGTTCTAAAAGTTGAGGATATTTCGGTCGTAAATTGTGATTTTTTGTTAAACTAAAACAAAAAGTAATAAAAATTAATTAACAAATTTTATTGCTTAATTCAAAACAAAATTTACTTACCATTTACTAACAAATTCATGAAATTCCATACTAAAATTAAATTCTTCGCCCTCCGGCAAACGTGGAGGGTCCGATTCTAAAACTTTCGTTAAAACTTCAAAGTCTGTATTACAGCCTTCATAAGGGGAACGAGCTGTGGCCAATTCCACCAATGTTATACCCAAAGACCAGACATCGGCCCTTATATCATACTTTGGCTTTTTAGGATCGATACGTTCAGGCTGAAAAAAAATGAAATCCAATTTATTATCTCTTAGACATTTTCTTTGTAATTTTCTTAAATTTTTATTTACCGCCATATAAGCTGCACAACCAGCTGACCTAGTGGCCGCCTT
The DNA here is from genome assembly GCA_956483635.1 of Panzeria rudis. NCBI lineage: Eukaryota > Metazoa > Arthropoda > Insecta > Diptera > Tachinidae > Panzeria > Panzeria rudis. The sequence goes on from OY101451.1 coordinate 100,545,387, forward strand.
AGAGTCAACTAAACGCCCGCTAATGCCAAAATCACATAATTTTATATTACCACGTTCATCTATTAAAATATTTGAAGGCTTAACATCACGATGTATGACACCATGTTTCTCTTTCAAATAGGACAAGGCCTTAACCGTCTGAAATATCAAAAGTTATTTGTTCATACACACCCACGCATAAAAAATAATTTTGTCTCTTTCTTACCGCTACTGTCACTTTCCCCAGTATACTCTCCGGCACTGGATTTTTCGATAGCTTTAATAATTTATCAAAACACATCGACATCAATTCCATACATATCCAAACATCTGCATCTGTTACAAAACAACCCAAACATTGTACAATATACTGGCAGTCATGTGATTTTAAAACAACATCCAAATCCATAAGAATTCGTTTATTTTCTTCTGAATTTCCCGTACGACGCATTTGTTTGACGGCTATAATTGTATTGCTGGGTTTGTGGCGCATTTTAACAACATTCCCGCTGGTGCCATTGCCCAAATCACCCAAATGTTCAAGATCTTTAATATCAGAATGGTATTTGTGATCGTTTATTGTTAGTATACCAGTTTGTTTGTGGATTTTTTTTAGTTTTTTATCTGTTTCAGATTCAGCGGCAGGTCCAGATGGCTTTGTAAAAGCCAATGTCATATTATTACGATTTGTCATAGCAGGACGATTTGGCAAATTGTCCACTGGATAAAAAAATATATAATTTAGCGATTTACATACAAGATATTAAAATAGTTTATGAGAAAAGTGAAAATTTTTGACATATGTATCAATATTTTTATCGATCACTTGTAATTTTAGAAATCTTAAAGAAAAAAGAAACATAATGGACATAATTGTGTAAGGCGTTTGCGTAATCGCCCAAGGTGATTTTTTAGTAAATATGAATGCCCGTTCTTAAATCGTGTTAAAGATTGTTCTAAAGGTACACAAATTTCTTTATTAAAACAATGATTGGAAATCCATATATTATAGCATGTTCTATATATGAATTCACATATTGGGATAACCTGGTCTCGGTATTTCGGGATAAGGACAAATGACAAAATGGCAAGAATTGCACTTGAGTTCCATCCATCGAGCGTTGCTTAATAGCGATATGGCTTTAAATTTTATAGAAGGAATTTAATGTTTTCCAATTTTATATATTCTTCATACTGTATATAGTTCTGTTTCAGATCCTAGTAGTTATTCATTAGTTCCGGAACGAAATTATAAGAGATATTAGGAGATGATGTGTTTCCATCCCATAACTCATCCATAACATGCATTATTATCAGGTCCAAAATACGGTGTTGGCAACCGAGATATTTTTCTTTTCTTTTTAAGTTTTAATATATTGAAATAAGGGATAGTCAAAAAAGTTAAAATTTTCTAAAATTTTTATTACTTTTTTTATATATTTTTTATAGTAATACAGCGGATTCTTTCACTTTACCACTCATTTTGAATACAGATTCGAGCCATTTCGGCGGCAGCACAGCATGTGCATTAGGTTTGCGCTTAAAAATAAAAGTTAGATTTTTCCCAGTCTAACTCCCTAATTTGTTGAATATTGATGAAAATAAAGTATCCTGCCAAACTTTCAAATCAATCGGTTGGTGATAAGACGTGTCGGGAGCCCGCTCAAATTTAGAAAATCCATAAAATTTTATTTTCTTGTCCCATAACTTCAAAATATTAGGTGTTGTTTCCACAACTAATTTCACAAAAAAAATTTATGTGCTGTTTCCACAATGCAAACAAGCGACTTGAGTAAAAAATTGTTGTGGAAACTGCTCAAAAACTGAGTGCTTTTCATATAAATTTTAGAAAAGCAATGCTTGTTAGCATTGTGGAAACAGCACATTATTAAGAAAGTGTTGGTTGTAAAGTTATCTACAATATAGTATACCACAAAAACTTTTCTCTAGCGTGTTGTTTCCTCAATCCAAACAAGCATTGTGTGTCTAATGTGCTTCTTATAGAACCCAAACAATCGAGTTTGTATGATAATCACTGTTTTTCGAGCGGTTTCCATACAAATTTTTTACTGAAGTCAATCGTTTGGCTTCTAGAAACAACACATGAAATTTATAGGAAAAGCAATCAGTTTTTTGAGCGATTTCCACACGAATTTTTTACACAACTTGCTTATTTGCATTGTGGAAGCAGCACATAAATCTATAATTAACAAAATAATTATAGCGTATATGGGCCTATTCACATATTACGTAACGCTTTTTCGGATGTTCTATACCCCCCCCCCCCCCTTTCCTAACGCTTTTTACAAAATTTTCAGTATAAAGTATCTAATCCGTAACAAATCTTTAACCCCCTCCCCCCTTGAGCGTTACAACTAAAAACGCAAATTTTCAACGTTTTGCACTGAAAAAGTGAAAGTTTATTTTATGTAATTTGGTATTTTTTATGTAATTGCACAAAGAAATTAGTATAATCATGTTTTTAAGACAAGCATTATGTTTTCTATTAGCACATAGGTAAATGTGTTTTAAACAAAACAAGCCACATTTCATTCAAATCAATCAACAACTTCTGATTTTATTCACAATTAAGTGAGAGAACTTAATTATTAAGTCACTTTTCGCATACAATAGTAAAATCTTAAATTGTGTGTGTTCTATGGAAATAGCAATTTTGTAAATTGTGGTCTCTCACTTAATAAATAATAATTAATAATAATTAATAATAATTAATAAACTTTACCAGCAGCATTTTCAAATTGATTTTTTGTTTGCATATTTAGATAGATGAAATTTTAATACCTATATTGAAATAGGCAGAAACTCGATTAGTAAAATATAATGAGTTAAGGCGTTTCGATATAATCTGCAGTTGTACTGTCCTTGATATTGGTTCAAAATCTGCAAAAGTATGGCAATCGATCTTAGCTAAGGATTTCCCCATCCTCACAATACATTCAACTAGTAACGTCATATATACTTAATACCTACATACATACATATGTACATATTTACATTTACATACATACTTACTTGTCGTATGAAAAATTTTGTTATTCTTATCTTACTAAAATTAAGTTAATATAAAGTTGTTCGAGCGCCAAATGATAAACCATTTAAACTATCGTTATTGATGCTGTAATGTGTTTCACACAACAGAAGTTTTAAGGAAACATTACTCCGGAAATACCAAAATTCAAAAACAAAAATTCCATAGGCGGGTTGGTCGATGATGGTTTGATTAAAAATGCTTTTATTAAAGCTAAACAACAACAACAAAAATCTAAAGTAAAAACGAAAGCAAAACATACAGCATAATCGAAAGCAGAAATTTAGCATAAAGCAAACAAAACAAAAATTGGGAGACTGATTTTGCTTGCTTGCTTTTTTTTTTTTGCAAAAACATTTAGTAGAGGGTGGGTGGTGGTAATATGTGTATTTAAATAAATAAAAGCAACCAAAAGTGGTGGAAAGTGAATAAAGAAACAAGTGTGAATGCATGTACATATCTGTAGATGCGAGGTAAGCTACACCAAGTCCATTTTTTCTCAAATACGTTTTTATACTGTTAGAATCAGCATTTTTTCCTCTATCGATAGGTGAAATCCACTAAGTCCAGTTTTAAGGGACAGTAGTACTGCTCAAAACCATCTGCAAGGTAAACTACACCAAGTCCTTTTTAATAAGTATATTATATGACGTAATTTTATTACGGATATATTAGATTTGAGAAAAATAATATTGGTTATACCTATAAAATATTTGGGATAATTCAAATTGTTAATCCTACAGAGAGAACCATTTGCGATTTTGAACATCTTTTTGAGGTCTCTGGCAAAATTTTTAAAATTTGACTTGGCGTAGTTTGCCTCGCACATAGAGATATATATGTAAATAACAGGCAATAAAGGTATAGTATATCATATAAAGGAACAAAAAACCCTCTCTATAACCAATTGTTTTTTTTCTTTCTGGGGGCTAACCCACCACAAGTGGAAACAATATATACAGGTATGTATGTACATAAGATTTTTTTGCTTACTTCATTTTATCAATGCTAAGACATTCTTCATCAACAAATTTTAAATATTTAGAACTTTTATTTCAATACTTACAGCCTGTCAATTGTGGACGTCCTAAGGTGTTTGGCCTGGTAAGAGGCATTTTTGGTAATATGGATTCATTTTCTGCCTGCAAACGTTCTTCCAGCGACTGTAATTTGCAGGTAATTGTATCCATAGATGTGTCCATCTTGTGTCTATGCGTAGTGCTGAGTAGTGAGCTTTTGTTATAAAAACCCCTGCCACTTTAAAGGCGGTGTTTTTAACAGTTTCGTAGATTTTCGTTTTCTTCCGTTTACTTGATTGAATAACTTTAATACGCTTGTTTTTCTTCTTATATTTTATAGAACATATAAGGTAGCCGTGATAAAAAAACTAAATCTTTGAAACTTATATGAAATTACGCTTAATGGTGGCGCTCCTCTTCTCTTGATTTTTTTTCCTATTTTTCGTGTCGTTGTTTGTTGGTCTTCTTTTGTTTGTATTAGACCGAAGGAAAAACTTTATTATAATTTTAAATTGCAATTATATGCTCAATTAAAAGTAAATTTTTATTATTGTCTTTATTTCATCGTAAAAACCACTCTTTAAACTTCACTTTTTTACAAATTTCATAAAAAAATTTTAAACGTTTCCATTAAAAAAAGAAAAATTCAATAACTCTTCACGTACATTTCACTTTCCATGAAAAAATGTATTTTTATGAATAAAATAGAATGACAAGTGAATTATAAAAAAAAAACGTTTGGCATTGCCAACTACTTTATGCTTGAAGTACGTGCAGGGCTGCAATTCGGGGAAGTATGTTAAGGATAAAATTTAATAGGCAAGGAGGAAAAATCTCGATTTAATCTTTACGTAGGCGGAATATATGGGCTAAACTATACAGTTGATGTTCTATGACATTACCATTAAGTTTGACAAGTAATATTTGTATTGCGTTTTTTTAATTTATATCCTAATTACGTAAATTCTATGTAGTGGAGTCCAGTTTTTTCAATTAGTCCCAATTCACATATACAAGTCTTCTTGATAAACTTATCACTTATTCTTCTTTGAAATTTCATTAGCGTTCACACAATGAAAGTCTTAAAGCCCTTTTCATAATGTCCGATTAAGAGTTAACATGGACTTTAACGGCAAGTTCGGCATACAAAAATTCCCGTAAAGTCCACGTTAGTTTTTAATAGTACATAGTGAAAAGGGCCGTTATTGCTGATATGTTTCTTTCTTTTGCATAAAAGTATACACAATGCGAATGAATGTGTACGTTTTGTATATTGCGAATGAGAAATCAAAACTAATTTCAAGAGTACATCCTGGAGTGTACTCGTTTCTTTCGCCTAAAAACTAATAAGCTTATCTTGCATAGTGTGAATTGGGACTTAACAACTAACTGATAAACATTGATAAAATATTAAACAAAAATATTTATTTGAATAAAAATAATGCTTAAAATAAAATGAAAAAAATTTTTTTTCTTATTGCATTGACCATTATTAGTCAGTCGGTAACCCCTGATATAATATCATTAATAAATATATCAAGTTTTCTAAAAAAAAAGACTTTATTTTTATATTTTAATAAATGCTGTTCAACAGTTTATCATATGTATGTATGAATGTATATATAATTACATATTTCTCTTAAAAATTTACAAGTTCAAGTTTTTCTAAGCCAATGAAATTCTTAACAATATTTTTTTCCATTAATTTAATATTTCATAACAATATATTTATATGTTGAATGCAAATTATATATCAATAACATTTCAAAAGAAAAACCGATATAAAATATAATAAAATGTGCGTTTCGTTGAAGCTAAGATCACTTAAAAATTGCAATAAATTCATTAAGACTTTATAATGAATAACTTCTCAAAACAAATATTTCAGAATAAAAACAACTACTGAGTTGGTGAAAACTCAGTAGGAGCCAATATGCGACAGTGCATTTCTCTAATTAATGGCACAGTATAAGCAACACATTCATCCCAGCCGGGAGAACGCCAAGAGGCTTCTCGAGTTTCTTTGCGTTCGTTCAATGATTTGTAACCTAATATATTTAATTTATAACATTTCAACAATATATAAAAAAATAATTATTACAAACTCACACCAAATATGATGAACATTGTAAAGGCGACCGATTTGCGAAAAGAAGCCGGCAAAAGCTTCATTATTATGTTTACGAAAGTTTATGGCTCGAGCCCAATTATTACCCCATTCAATCATGGTGCCGGGTTTTAAACGATAAGAACTTTAAAAGAAATAAATTAAAATTTCACACTTTTAACACAAATATAAAACTAATATACCGCATTTCGTAAATATTTTTACCGCTGCGCATTTCAATTTGTGGCCAATAACTAAAGGCCAATAGATATTGCAAATGCCGAGATCTCAAAAATTTTGAACGTTCTTTCATAAGGCCCATATATTCCTATAATCAAAACATATGCATTTTAGTAATACAAAATTGTTACTTTACAACTTACAGTATCATGCCATAAGTCTTCTTTGGCTATATCAATTTTCTCAAAACCTCCGGTATATTTCCATAAATGCAAACATTGATCCATATCACCAACATGGACGGTCCAAGATGCCATTAAATCACATGACAAGTTGGCTTTCTTATCTTTTATTAGTTGTACAGTAGTTTTACTAAAAAAGTTTTTAATAGAAATTCTAATACTAGTAATTTTTAAATGATTTGTGGAAGAAACTTACTAGTTATTTAAATATTCAGCCATTGAATCGGGTCTGACATTGTGTGTATGCAAAGCATAGATGATTTCTTTATCACTTAACATACGACTGTGTGGCTCCTTAGTAGGTTCAATTTTACGCACCAGTAATTTAGAGAACCAAGAATCGGCTTCATTTAAAGATGCAGTTGTTGAAATAGCACTGCCATAATGCAAAAAGAAAACAGAAAATAGTTCACAAATTTCGATGCTTTTATATAAATCCTATATTATAATAAGGGCCATATGCATAACGAAAGCTTGCCATAATGGATCTATTATGGATGGCAACCGAGCTTCAGTTGGGTTTCCAGTTGCGAAAAATCATATTACGAATGTCAACTGAGAGCTGTCAATTTCAGTTACTTTTTTGGCAACCACAAATTTTCAGTTGCCGGCTGGTACCGCAACTGAAGTTGCCCATAAAGTTAGCATAAATGATGAAATTGAGTTGACTTTTAATGAGTTAATGTAAATTGTATGGAAAAACTCTTTAAGAACGAGTTCAATTTCGTATGCAAAGTTCCTGGCAAGTTTTGGTTATACATACGGCCGTAAACCTTTAAAAAAAATTTATTTACAAAAGGAAGAGAAATAGCAAGTACATATATTTAAAAAAGTTTCCGCTCTCTTTTAACTTTATTTGCACGGTTTTCATACTTTATTTGCTGTTTTTGACAGTCAAAATATGTAGGCAAAGGCGAATTCTCTTGCGAATTACGAGTTTTTGTTTCTGAAATTTTATTTTCAATTTTCATTCGTCTTCATACATGGAATTTTACTTGTGCAACTTTCGTTTTTTTACATAATATCGTAGCTTTTTTATGAAATCTCCATATCAGTTATATTGCAACTTTCAATCTCGATCCCAGTGAACACATGACCTAATTTTGACATCACTGGTAAATCATAGCTTACGTAATCAAATTTTACGTAATTTTGATCTACCAGTGATATACATTGTGACTAAGGTATGATATACGGATAAATTATTTAATTTGAAATAAGTCCTAATTTTAAATTCTAAAATAATTTAATAAAACAATTAAGTCTATTGTAAAAAATTTAATTGGAAAAAAATTTCCAAAAATACAGCAAACTAAACAATGGAAAGCTGTAGGAAAACGAAGAGAGGATATGAGTTATGCAGGACTATAATGCTATTAAATGTCATTTAAGACGGAAGAAAAGTGAAAGCCAAAATAGCATGATATTTCTCTAACATCCTACTAAGAAGCCAGATGAATTTATATGCAGCCTGTTAAATGTATCTATATTAGTGAAAGTATGTACGTTACAACTGCCTATAAAGAATACTTCCGAAATTTGTCCATAAAAATGTTCAATATTTAGAACGTTTCGTTAGCAATGTAAGGGAGGGTCTTATTTGTGAAGTTCATATATGTATGTATATGTGGTTTGGAGTAATAAAGAAAATATAATTTTATAATAAAATAAAAGATCATGTCAGTACCTAATGTACCTAAGTGCGAAATTGTGAGTCATATATGGGTCAATAATGAGTCATTTCTTATATAAGGTATGACATTTTATGATATAATTCTGACGTTAGAATGATATCAATGTGTTCACTGGGATATAAGAGCTAGATCGTTAGATCTGTCATAAAACTCATATCTACCCAAAAAGTATGGTAGCGTGGCCTAAAAATAAATATGTTTGACACATTTTTTTACAAGTCTTTCCGATTTACATTTTTTAATACATGAGACAGTGTAACCCTTCCCAATCTTCTCACCTCTCTCTCCTATAAACTCAAAACATGCGCAGCACAAGTTGACTATTATGAACAGCGACGAAATAATATTTTCCATGCGATTACTTTTTTGAACGCGGTCACTGACATACTCCATATGCAATATAAAGAACATGTTTGCAGCGATATTTATGTATAGCTTTTGACAGACACGAGAAGTGGAGCAAAAATAGCTTTCGCAGCGCCACCACCTAGTTAAATATGCCATATATACACATATATGTATGTACATTAGGGGATAACTTTTTGCAATTTTTGCGAATATCAAATTCTTTATCTCATTACCGTATAGACCATGAACAAATATTAAGAAATGATGTATTACTTTTTCGCGATCGTTAAAAAAGTTACCGGACCAAACGCGATGAAGTTTTGAATTTCATTTTTTTTCCTAAGTATACAAAATTAACATTTAATAACAAAATTTCAAGTATTTATTTATTTCATGAATATAACAAGATCTTACCATTTGTACGGAAGAAGGGCGCAAAAAAATTGCTATATTATGACTCTAAACACTGGGTGAGTGAATCGTCTACAATTACAAATCAGCAGTAACAATATAAGCGCGGAACGAGCTACTAAAGTTACACAAGATATTTTTCCATTGTGTAAATCAACTCGCACTTTAAACTTAAAATTTATTTCATTAAACCCAAAAGAGAACTTTATATTTTTGTTGTACAGTTACTTATTTAATATGTTTAAAATATATAGCATATATAAACAATAAATGTACCATATATGTGTATGGAAATTAAAAAAAAATTTTTGAGGAGCTTTAGAAATTGCATTTGGTGCGGAAACTTTTTTTGGCAAAAACGGCCTAAAAAAATCATTTTTATTATCAATAATAAATTGCCCATGGCGTGGTGGTATGAAGAAATTTTGTCCAAAAAGTGTTATGAACCTAATGTACATATGTACTTTAAGCTGGTTTTGTTCCCTCATTCATAATTTCAAAACTGATGTTACCTACAAAAACGCATGTATACATTCATGTAAAAAATTTAAAACTTTCTGTAGGAATACATATTTCAAAATGTTTAAAGCAAAATTGCAGCATGAATAGTTTCAAATCTTCTAAGAAGGGACTACTATACATCTACTTACCGCAATGCAGTGGCGTTACAATTGTTTACTACACTTTTTAGCTTTAACATCTTAACAAAATTGACGAAGTATATTTTAAGGCTGAAAAAAAACAAGAATTATTTTTAAGTTCTTAATACGTATTTAATAAACTAATTGACCTTTGCCTATTAATTCAAGGTGACCCGTTTTATTTACTATATGTACTCGGTTCTTATTGCAAGAAAACACTACCACTAGTAGATTATAAAAAGAAAAAAACATTTGTACATGCAAACATGAATGAAAATGAATTATCAGCATTTCCCGACTGTGCAAATTCTAAACAATTCAAAATAATTCACACCTACACACAAATGCAAAAACATGCACACATAAGTAAACAAAAGTATTTGTTATTGGACAGATGTTTTTGTTGTTCATTTCTTTCATTGTTCTTTTAGCTATTTTTGGTTTTGGTTCTCACTAATTTGCGAACATACCGACATAATAATTATTTATTAACAATTAAAATTAAGGCTTATCACCCATGAATTTAGTTTTTAATCTTGAATAAACAAAATTACAATCAATAAAACAGGCAAAAGTACTCTCCGTGCGGATTTTAGGTTAAAGAATATGAATACATACATACATATGTATGTACATATGCCAGTAGCTACTTACCTCTAAAAAATTTAAAAAAATATCGTAATGTTTCAACCGATGTAGTATAGGTATGTAGTTAACATAAATATGAATTATTTTTATATTCGTACTTTTTGGCTATTATACACAATAAGTAAAATTCAGTTTCAAAAAAATAAGAACAAAACGAAAAATCCTCACTTTCCCAAAACACACGGCCGATTATATTAAATTTCCTTTTGTTCGATCTTTCTTTCTGCTTTCGCCTTTCTTTACTTTGTTTGGAGCGGTTTTTGACATTCTCCATATTGCGGCAATATTCTGATAACAAATGTCTGATTATACAAAGGAAAAAGTTGGTAACGCATATTGCAACTCTGTAAGGAATAACCAGAAATACCGTTAGGTTTGAAAACTACCATGACTCTACGTCTCCACCTAACTTGAAATGCAGTTGTAACTTGAAGTTATGACTGTGTTGTTAAAATAATTGCACTAACAATTTTGTTATAACCTGAAAAAAGCATTCACTTGAGCGGTATACACTTAACATTAACTTGAAGTTAATGTTAAGTTAAGTTAGGTGTAGACTGCAAATTATTAAAATAAATATAGCTTGATAACCCTACGTCTCCACCTAACTTGAAATGCTGTTGTAACTTGAAGTTATGACTGTGTTGTTAAAACAACTGTGTTATAACCTGAAAAAAGTATTAACTTGAGCGGTCTACACTTAACATTAACTTGAAGTTAATGTTGAGTTAGGTGTAGACTGCAAATAAGAACCCATAGAAAATAAATTTTAGCTGTGCGTCTCCACGTAGCAATTTTTATTGCCGGCAATGGTCAAATTCCATATTCTCCATATCGTATTTTTTATATGAAGTTTCGCAATTGCCGCAATAAATATTGTACGTGTTCTAAATTTTTGATTTTTCTGCAAGCAGCTTACCAAACATAAAAACGGCACCATATATTACACAAAAGGCTTGTACAAACGTAAATTTCCGTTACGTTTTGCAAGCCGCTTGCGTAGTTTATTTGGCAAAAAATAAATGAACGCGTTCAAAATTAACCAGGGTTTCATGATTTCTTGTTTATTCGAATGCATTCTGAATATCATCGTAAATTGTAAATAAAGCTATAGTTTTTGAACTCATTAAAAACGCATGAGATTTTACTAGGTAATATATTACATAAAATATCCACCGAAAAGGGCATGCAAAAACGGAATTAACGGCATGTTCTGAAAATCACGGCGATTTGAAATGACGTAATTTCAAAAGTAAACTGGTAATAGCTGATATGTTAGCGGGGTTTTATTGTATTTTAAGTTATTGTGCTTTAAATAGAACATATTCGAACTTCCAGTGCTATAAATCCTCCAATTTATGAAAGCAATAATTTAGCCTTTATTAATTTTTTTGTTATCGTGATTTGTCATCTCGTGATTCACAGAACAGGGGCCTAAATCATCACATTGACACATTTTCATAAAACAAGTTTTAAGCAGAGACCACACTTGCAAACTTGAGTGACAGTCAATTCATCATTTTTTAAGGATGCTTTTGACTGTCCAAACTATCGATCATGTTCGACGCTCAAATCATCATTCCGGAAAAAGATTTTACAGGCAAACAAAGAAAATAACAATATTGGATGTGTGTTATTGATAAAAAAATTTTATAATGAATTTTTTAATTCAATTATTTAATTTCTTATTATTTAACAACTTCTCGTACGATTTTGTCTTAACATCTCACACAGACAATCTTGCATTTCAAAAAATATATGAATTCTTCGAAAATATAATTTTCCGCGTCCAAGTTATGAAGTTTATGCTACAAAAAATAACTCTTGACTAACAGTTTTTGGTTCAAACTATCAGTCAAAAGCCTATACGGCCGTAAACATTTTTGTGATTGAATGTTGAAATTTGCGTCTACACTATCAAGCATGCCAAAATTTGAGCAAATCTGTCACGCAAGTGTGGCCTCTACCTTAGCTCCAGCAAAAAATAAGAAGAAAATAGCTCAGTGGTAGAGAGCATGTCTCAACAGTCAGAAGAGCATGGTTCGTATCCCAGCTGCGGCAATATTTTTTATTTTCATTTTTTATATACGAGTTTCACGAAACCATGCAAAAACGTAACCGAATCATAGAACTTGCATTGGTTCTAAGCACTCATTTCAATGATGAGCAGTTTTGTTAAATGTGAACCCATGCACGTCAATGACACGCCTGTGTTAAAATCATGCGTTCTGCACCTAAATTGAACCAGTTCATTTTCAGTAGAACGCATGCACTAACTAATTCTTTTGCATGTCTTTTTTTGCTGGAAGGTGCAGAGAAATTTGTTTTTATTGACGAAAATTTATTAATTATAACGTGCAAAACATAAAAAGTTATTCAAAGACGGTACAAAAACAAAATGCAAAAATCCTTGAGCAAATATTGTCTGAACATTAATTTTTGTTTCAGTTGACGGAAAGTCTCTACATTCCGGTATTACACAAAAGTTGTGTTAATTTTTTTTCAGCTGCGTACTACCAAACGGAAATTTGGCTGAAAATTTTTCAAAACCTGAATCTCAGTTTGTTTTTTTCTTATGACAGCCTGAAATTCAGGCAGAACTGCGTACTGGGCTTTAGATGTGGAATCGATACGTAATGTGGATCTCTAAAAATACGTCACAAAATTTATGGAGAAGGTACTGTGTAATTCGATTCGAAAACTGCTGTAATTTGCAAAGTCAATTCAAATTATAAATGGGTTCATGAAAACGTAACAAAATTACTGTTCGAAGTAGAGATGGGCGCGTGTCGTGTTTTTTTCGTGACACGAGCACGCACGGTCCAACACGAAGTGTTCGTGACAGAATATCTGATTTCGTTCGTGTTCGTGTTGAACAAACAAAAATATAGGTGCGATCCCGTACTCAACATTGGGAATTTTCGTATGTATATATGAACAAAATATATTTATAAACAACAAAATTTGTTCACAAACTTTTCTGCTGATTTAAAAAAATAAAATAAAATAGCTTTTTGGAACAGACAAAATTAAAAAGTGGACCAACCACAAAATTAAAATTTAAGCGCCAGTATTGCTGCAACATCTGGGCGTAAAAGGGGGTTGCTTTTTATATGACCGCTAAAAACATCAAAAACAGTAACAGAAATGTGTAAAATATTATAATTATATTTGTAAAATACATTCAATGAAGACTTTAATAATGTGTTCGAAATATAAAACATACATAAAAATTATTAAACACTTTGTAAAAAAAAACGCAAATTTTTTATAATTACATATGTGAGGGCTGTCATTTTATTTTGTTTTTTGTTTCGTTATTCTCAGAAAAAGATCCCATACAGTTAAATTTAATACTTAATTTACTTTTAAAAAAGTGTGTTCATTTCAATGTTTTCGTAATTTTTTTTTATATATTTTTGATGTCCGAAGTACGGGCTAAAAAACAATTACTAAAGTTTATATATGAAAAAATGCATGTAAAATATACAAATGAGCGAATATAACTTTGATTTATATTTAAGAAAATGTCGTTTAATTTAAAATCATGATACAATAAAAACAGGTAGAACTGTCCCCACAACAATAAACAAATAACAAGCATTTTGTTAGTGTAAAATGTTTCCTGAACTTCAAAACAGAAAATTTTTTCATAGACTTTTTTCTCTGATAAAGCGAATTTGACATTCGTGAAATATAAACCCACAACTACAGCTGCGCTGACAGTTTTACCTTGTATAATTGTATCATGTTTAAAATAAAAAATAGTTTGAAAAATTGTGTTCACGATTGTAATTATTTGATTTTTTTCAAAGGGGGTCAATTTGGACCCCCGATTTCAACAATGGAAATAAAAATATCGATACCTGTTAAGGGTTAAAGTTCGGACGAGATGAGTGATTGTCCCAGGTCGCCTAGTATGGTGGCAGGGCTGCTGCATTGTTGATATTATATCCTGTGGTCTTCTAGGTTTCCATACGCACCTAGGTCTGAGATGTGTTCCTAGATATTTCCTTCTAGGAACGGATAGTATGGTTATACCGCCATTGGTCGGTTTTCATTGGTTTTGTTGGTTGGCGCCAATTACTCGCCACGACGTTACAAGGATCATAGGCAAACTCGGGATTTGGTGAGATCTCGAAATACCACCCGAGACTCTCCCCTTGTAACGGCTGATGGTCCGCGACTTCCGATGGAAGCTGTTCCATACAACTATGGAACGTAACCACTATCCGCAACCTGTGACGCATCCGATAGCATATTATCCGCAGTAGGCATAACCTAAAGTACTCCTGAACTCCAACTCGTGAACATGCAACTTCATTTCCGAACGGAAATTTTCCACATTCAAGCATTTAATGAACGCAATCACTCGTTTTAGCAGAAAAAATGATGCCAAAACAATCCGTATTGGATTCTATAAACAGGATGAATAATAAATGCAAAAATATTATAGTTTTAAGTTTTTTTTCTTCTAATTGGTCCTTTCCTTCTTTCTTATGTACATATGCCAGTTTTAACCCTTTCACAACCATGAGGATTATGCATTCCAGGAGAAATTAAAATATCTTAAAAAATTCAATATTCGCTCTATTTATATAAGAACAAGTCCCATTGGTAGCTCATGGTGTTTTCTGTACATAATCAGGAGTTTTGAGTTTTAAAAAACCGTACGGTTGTGAAAGGGTTAAAGTCTCAAATAAACTTTACTTTTGTCTTCTCTTCATATCAGTTCTAAAAATTATAAAAGCAAATCAACACCGTTTGTTTCGTGATCATATTTCTAAGAAAAGCAAAAAAAAAAATAGAATTTATAAATTTCCCTTCTCGCAGGGACTGGCAGCAATATTTCATCTGAAAAAAAAAACAAGACATACGGACATGCATAATTACATAACAATAGTGAAGGCATTTGGGCACGCATAACAGTTTTCCAAGCCATTATAATAATGTCTATAGAATAAAAGAGCGCAGCCCTTTCACATCATCAGTATAACTACAAACTAATGTAGTATTTCATATACATATGCATGTACATATGTATGTAGTTAATTACTTATTTACATTTATTCCATTTAATAAAAATTAATATAAAATATTAAGTGCTACAATAACTGTTTATAAAAATCATAGTTCAAATAATTAGAAAATGTTTTAAGAAAGCATAACTTAGATATTAACAATTTATATAAAATACCAAACACCTCCCCAACTCTTTTCCGTTTACATACAGAAAAAAGAGAGCGGAAGAAAGTTTGGGTGTAAAGACAATAAACGCTTAACAAAAAAGAGGCTTATATACAGAATATTTTGATTTTGTTGTTCGAAGACAATCATTAACAAAATTTCTTTTTCGTTCATTTACATGATTTTGAATTTCAAACCCAAAAACATTTTCAACATATTTCAATTTGTTGTTGCTACTTAAATAATACTACTAAAAAAAACAAAAATTCCAAAATTGCGTTTAGGAAAAATTCTTAAAGTATACGAAAGTCTTGAGTTTTTTTTTTTTAATTTAAGAATGTTTAGAGCTTCTCTAATCATCAATTTAATTATGCCTGAACTTTTGGCTTGCTGGACACGCTTTTTTAATATGTTTGTATTCGTTGTAGGCCAACAATTCGCTATCTTCGTCACATTTAGTTAATTGCAATCGACAGTCTATGTCAAAGAGTAGCTTAAATTTGTCTATGGTAAGAGGGGTTTTTATCCCACCTATACCAACTTTAGTATAGACTTTTGACAAATCTAAAGGTTCAGGTGCCTGACCGTAAAACGAAAAAGGCTCCATGTCCAAATTCAAAGGATACATTTCTTTTACGTGTTTTGGCGAAGATGTATGTGGATATGTATAAGAGCTTTTTCTTTTCTTTCCACAAGTCTCAATTTCAGTTAATAATGAATTTGTAGAAGAAGAAGTTAAGTTGGACGAGAATAACGTTTCGCGATCAACGGCCACTGTACGTCTTCGTTTGGATATTTTATTAAAATTTATAGGAGCATTAAATTCATTATGTTTTTGTTCCTGCTGCTTCTGTTGTTGGTCATTATCTACAGTTGTTCTTCTCTTAACTATATTTGCCGATGTCTTGCCCTCAGATATTGTAATTTTTGGTTTGATGAATGAATTGCTATCAGTATGATGATCTTCCTGACTAAATGCCACCGTAAGTCTTCTTTTTGAAATGTTCTTAGGCTGAGGTTGTATTGCTTCAAGTAAATCGTCCTGTAAATTGGGCGAGTTTTCTACATGCTTTTGCTGAATTTCTATAGATTTGCGAGCCACTAATCTTGCTATTGATATTCTAGGTATGGGGGGCTCTTGCGAAATTTTGAATATGTCCTCATACATTTCTTCAATT